>OY282558.1:18933408-19434408 GCA_958295665.1 Tipula vernalis | reverse complement strand
TAACTGTGCTATAGCCCACAAGTTTTTGGGCGGCAAAAATCTAAAATGGTCCGATTACGATGGTTGATACCTCTATCAATAGGTTTCGGGACCTGTAATTGCTGTGACAATTTTCATTTTGATTGCTCGATTATTTCTAAACATTTCTTAGAAAATTCAATTTTATTGAAAATTAACTGTGCTATAGCCCACAAGTTTTTGGGCGGTAAAAATCTAAAATGGTCCGATTACGATGGTTGATACCTCTATCAATAGGTTTCGGGACCTGTAATTGCTGTGACAATTTTCATTTTGATTGCTCGATTATTTCTAAACATTTCTTAGAAAGTTCAATTTTATTGAAAATTAACTGTGCTATAGCCCACAAGTTTTTGGGCGGCAAAAATCTAAAATGGTCCGATTACGATGGTTGATACCTCTATCAATAGGTTTCGGGACCTGTAATTGCTGTGACAATTTTCATTTTGATTGCTCGATTATTTCTAAACATTTCTTAGAAAGTTCAATTTTATTGAAAATTAACTGTGCTATAGCCCACAAGTTTTTGGGCGGCAAAAATCTAAAATGGTCCGATTACGATGGTTGATACCTCTATCAATAGGTTTCGGGACCTGTAATTGCTGTGACAATTTTCATTTTGATTGCTCGATTATTTCTTAACATTTCTTAGAAAATTCAATTTTATTGAAAATTAACTGTGCTATAGCCCACAAGTTTTTGGGCGGCAAAACTCTAAAATGGTCCGATTACGATGGTTGATATCTCTATCAATAGGTTTCGGGACCTGTAATTGCTGTGACAATTTTCATTTTGATTGCTCGATTATTTCTAAACATTTCTTAAAAAGTTCAATTTTATTGAAAATTAACTGTGCTATAGCCCACAAGTTTTTGGGCGGCAAAAATCTAAAATGGTCCGATTACGATGGTTGATACCTCTATCAATAGGTTTCGGGACCTGTAATTGTTGTGACAATTTTCATTTTGATTGCTCGATTATTTCTAAACATTTCTTAGAAAATTCAATTTTATTGAAAATTAACTGTGCTATAGCCCACAAGTTTTTGGGCGGTAAAAATCTAAAATGGTCCGATTACGATGGTTGATACCTCTATCAATAGGTTTCGGGACCTGTAATTGCTGTGACAATTTTCATTTTGATTGCTCGATTATTTCTAAACATTTCTTAGAAAGTTCAATTTTATTGAAAATTAACTGTGCTATAGCCCACAAGTTTTTGGGCGGCAAAAATCTAAAATGGTCCGATTACGATGGTTGATACCTCTATCAATAGGTTTCGGGACCTGTAATTGCTGTGAAAATTTTCATTTTGATTGCTCGATTATTTCTAAACATTTCTTAGAAAATTCAATTTTATTGAAAATTAACTGTGCTATAGCCCACAAGTTTTTGGGCGGCAAAAATCTAAAATGGTCCGATTACGATGGTTGATACCTCTATCAATAGGTTTCGGGACCTGTAATTGCTGTGACAATTTTCATTTTGATTGCTCGATTATTTCTAAACATTTCTTAGAAAATTCAATTTTATTGAAAATTAACTGTGCTATAGCCCACAAGTTTTTGGGCGGTAAAAATCTAAAATGGTCCGATTACGATGGTTGATACCTCTATCAATAGGTTTCGGGACCTGTAATTGCTGTGACAATTTTCATTTTGATTGCTCGATTATTTCTAAACATTTCTTAGAAAATTCAATTTTATTGAAAATTAACTGTGCTATAGCCCACAAGTTTTTGGGCGGCAAAAATCTAAAATGGTCCGATTACGATGGTTGATACCTCTATCAATAGGTTTCGGGACCTGTAATTGCTGTGACAATTTTCATTTTGATTGCTCGATTATTTCTAAACATTTCTTAGAAAATTCAATTTTATTGAAAATTAACTGTGCTATAGCCCACAAGTTTTTGGGCGGCAAAAATCTAAAATGGTCCGATTACGATGGTTGATACCTCTATCAATAGGTTTCGGGACCTGTAATTGCTGTGACAATTTTCATTTTGATTGCTCGATTATTTCTAAACATTTCTTAGAAAATTCAATTTTATTGAAAATTAACTGTGCTATAGCCCACAAGTTTTTGGGCGGTAAAAATCTAAAATGGTCGGATTACGATGGTTGATACCTCTATCAATAGGTTTCGGGACCTGTAATTGCTGTGACAATTTTCATTTTGATTGCTCGATTATTTCTAAACATTTCTTAGAAAATTCAATTTTATTGAAAATTAACTGTGCTATAGCCCACAAGTTTTTGGGCGGCAAAAATCTAAAATGGTCCGATTACGATGGTTGATACCTCTATCAATAGGTTTCGGGACCTGTAATTGCTGTGACAATTTTCATTTTGATTGCTCGATTATTTCTAAACATTTCTTAGAAAATTCAATTTTATTGAAAATTAACTGTGCTATAGCCCACAAGTTTTTGGGCGGCAAAAATCTAAAATGGTCCGATTACGATGGTTGATACCTCTATCAATAGGTTTCGGGACCTGTAATTGCTGTGACAATTTTCATTTTGATTGCTCGATTATTTCTAAACATTTCTTAGAAAGTTCAATTTTATTGAAAATTAACTGTGCTATAGCCCACAAGTTTTTGGGCGGCAAAAATCTAAAATGGTCCGATTACGATGGTTGATACCTCTATCAATAGGTTTCGGGACCTGTAATTGCTGTGACAATTTTCATTTTGATTGCTCGATTATTTCTAAACATTTCTTAGAAAATTCAATTTTATTGAAAATTAACTGTGCTATAGCCCACAAGTTTTTGGGCGGTAAAAATCTAAAATGGTCCGATTACGATGGTTGATACCTCTATCAATAGGTTTCGGGACCTGTAATTGCTGTGACAATTTTCATTTTGATTGCTCGATTATTTCTAAACATTTCTTAGAAAATTCAATTTTATTGAAAATTAACTGTGCTATAGCCCACAAGTTTTTGGGCGGCAAAAATCTAAAATGGTCCGATTACGATGGTTGATACCTCTATCAATAGGTTTCGGGACCTGTAATTGCTGTGACAATTTTCATTTTGATTGCTCGATTATTTCTAAACATTTCTTAGAAAATTCAATTTTATTGAAAATTAACTGTGCTATAGCCCACAAGTTTTTGGGCGGCAAAAATCTAAAATGGTCCGATTACGATGGTTGATACCTCTATCAATAGGTTTCGGGACCTGTAATTGCTGTGACAATTTTTATTTTGATTGCTCGATTATTTCTAAACATTTCTTAGAAAATTCAATTTTATTGAAAATTAACTGTGCTATAGCCCACAAGTTTTTGGGCGGTAAAAATCTAAAATGGTCCGATTATGATGGTTGATACCTCTATCAATAGGTTTCGGGACCTGTAATTGCTGTGACAATTTTCATTTTGATTGCTCGATTATTTCTAAACATTTCTTAGAAAATTCAATTTTATTGAAAATTAACTGTGCTATAGCCCACAAGTTTTTGGGCGGCAAAAATCTAAAATGGTCCGATTACGATGGTTGATACCTCTATCAATAGGTTTCGGGACCTGTAATTGCTGTGACAATTTTCATTTTGATTGCTCGATTATTTCTAAACATTTCTTAGAAAATTCAATTTTATTGAAAATTAACTGTGCTATAGCCCACAAGTTTTTGGGCGGCAAAAATCTAAAATGGTCCGATTACGATGGTTGATACCTCTATCAATAGGTTTCGGGACCTGTAATTGCTGTGACAATTTTTATTTTGATTGCTCGATTATTTCTAAACATTTCTTAGAAAATTCAATTTTATTGAAAATTAACTGTGCTATAGCCCACAAGTTTTTGGGCGGTAAAAATCTAAAATGGTCCGATTATGATGGTTGATACCTCTATCAATAGGTTTCGGGACCTGTAATTGCTGTGACAATTTTCATTTTGATTGCTCGATTATTTCTAAACATTTCTTAGAAAATTTAATTTTATTGAAAATTAACTGTGCTATAGCCCACAAGTTTTTGGGCGGCAAAACTCTAAAATGGTCCGATTACGATGGTTGATACCTCTATCAATAGGTTTCGGGACCTGTAATTGCTGTGACAATTTTCATTTTGATTGCTCGATTATTTCTAAACATTTCTTAGAAAGTTCAATTTTATTGAAAATTAACTGTGCTATAGCCCACAAGTTTTTGGGCGGCAAAAATCTAAAATGGTCCGATTACGATGGTTGATACCTCTATCAATAGGTTTCGGGACCTGTAATTGCTGTGACAATTTTCATTTTGATTGCTCGATTATTTCTAAACATTTCTTAGAAAATTCAATTTTATTGAAAATTAACTGTGCTATAGCCCACAAGTTTTTGGGCGGCAAAAATCTAAAATGGTCCGATTACGATGGTTGATACCTCTATCAATAGGTTTCGGGACCTGTAATTGCTGTGACAATTTTCATTTTGATTGCTCGATTATTTCTAAACATTTCTTAGAAAATTCAATTTTATTGAAAATTAACTGTGCTATAGCCCACAAGTTTTTGGGCGGCAAAAATCTAAAATGGTCCGATTACGATGATTGATACCTCTATCAATAGGTTTCGGGACCTGTAATTGCTGTGACAATTTTCATTTTGATTGCTCGATTATTTCTAAACATTTCTTAGAAAATTCAATTTTATTGAAAATCAACTGTGCTATAGCCCACAAGTTTTTGGGCGGCAAAAATCTAAAATAGTCCGATTACGATGGTTGATACCTCTATCAATAGGTTTCGGGACCTGTAATTGCTGTGACAATTTTCATTTTGATTGCTCGATTATTTCTAAACATTTCTTAGAAAATTCAATTTTATTGAAAATTAACTGTGCTATAGCCCACAAGTTTTTGGGCGGTAAAAATTTAAAATGGTCCGATTACGATGGTTGATACCTCTATCAATAGGTTTCGGGACCTGTAATTGCTGTGACAATTTTCATTTTGATTGCTCGATTATTTCTAAACATTTCTTAGAAAATTCAATTTTATTGAAAATTAACTGTGCTATAGCCCACAAGTTTTTGGGCGGTAAAAATCTAAAATGGTCCGATTACGATGGTTGATACCTCTATCAATAGGTTTCGGGACCTGTAATTGCTGTGACAATTTTCATTTTGATTGCTCGATTATTTCTAAACATTTCTTAGAAAGTTCAATTTTATTGAAAATTAACTGTGCTATAGCCCACAAGTTTTTGGGCGGCAAAAATCTAAAATGGTCCGATTACGATGGTTGATACCTCTATCAATAGGTTTCGGGACCTGTAATTGCTGTGACAATTTTCATTTTGATTGCTCGATTATTTCTAAACATTTCTTAGAAAATTCAATTTTATTGAAAATTAACTGTGCTATAGCCCACAAGTTTTTGGGCGGTAAAAATTTAAAATGGTCCGATTACGATGGTTGATACCTCTATCAATAGGTTTCGGGACCTGTAATTGCTGTGACAATTTTCATTTTGATTGCTCGATTATTTCTAAACATTTCTTAGAAAGTTCAATTTTATTGAAAATTAACTGTGCTATAGCCCACAAGTTTTTGGGCGGCAAAAATCTAAAATGGTCCGATTACGATGGTTGATACCTCTATCAATAGGTTTCGGGACCTGTAATTGCTGTGACAATTTTCATTTTGATTGCTCGATTATTTCTAAACATTTCTTAGAAAATTCAATTTTATTGAAAATTAACTGTGCTATAGCCCACAAGTTTTTGGGCGGTAAAAATCTAAAATGGTCCGATTACGATGGTTGATACCTCTATCAATAGGTTTCGGGACCTGTAATTGCTGTGACAATTTTCATTTTGATTGCTCGATTATTTCTAAACATTTCTTAGAAAGTTCAATTTTATTGAAAATTAACTGTGCTATAGCCCACAAGTTTTTGGGCGGCAAAAATCTAAAATGGTCCGATTACGATGGTTGATACCTCTATCAATAGGTTTCGGGACCTGTAATTGCTGTGACAATTTTCATTTTGATTGCTCGATTATTTCTAAACATTTCTTAGAAAATTCAATTTTATTGAAAATTAACTGTGCTATAGCCCACAAGTTTTTGGGCGGTAAAAATTTAAAATGGTCCGATTACGATGGTTGATACCTCTATCAATAGGTTTCGGGACCTGTAATTGCTGTGACAATTTTCATTTTGATTGCTCGATTATTTCTAAACATTTCTTAGAAAGTTCAATTTTATTGAAAATTAACTGTGCTATAGCCCACAAGTTTTTGGGCGGCAAAAATCTAAAATGGTCCGATTACGATGGTTGATACCTCTATCAATAGGTTTCGGGACCTGTAATTGCTGTGACAATTTTCATTTTGATTGCTCGATTATTTCTAAACATTTCTTAGAAAATTCAATTTTATTGAAAATTAACTGTGCTATAGCCCACAAGTTTTTGGGCGGTAAAAATCTAAAATGGTCCGATTACGATGGTTGATACCTCTATCAATAGGTTTCGGGACCTGTAATTGCTGTGACAATTTTCATTTTGATTGCTCGATTATTTCTAAACATTTCTTATAAAATTCAATTTTATTGAAAATTAACTGTGCTATAGCCCACAAGTTTTTGGGCGGCAAAAATCTAAAATGGTCCGATTACGATGGTTGATACCTCTATCAATAGGTTTCGGGACCTGTAATTGCTGTGACAATTTTCATTTTGATTGCTCGATTATTTCTAAACATTTCTTAGAAAATTCAATTTTATTGAAAATTAACTGTGCTATAGCCCACAAGTTTTTGGGCGGCAAAAATCTAAAATGGTCCGATTACGATGATTGATACCTCTATCAATAGGTTTCGGGACCTGTAATTGCTGTGACAATTTTCATTTTGATTGCTCGATTATTTCTAAACATTTCTTAGAAAATTCAATTTTATTGAAAATCAACTGTGCTATAGCCCACAAGTTTTTGGGCGGCAAAAATCTAAAATAGTCCGATTACGATGGTTGATACCTCTATCAATAGGTTTCGGGACCTGTAATTGCTGTGACAATTTTCATTTTGATTGCTCGATTATTTCTAAACATTTCTTAGAAAATTCAATTTTATTGAAAATTAACTGTGCTATAGCCCACAAGTTTTTGGGCGGTAAAAATTTAAAATGGTCCGATTACGATGGTTGATACCTCTATCAATAGGTTTCGGGACCTGTAATTGCTGTGACAATTTTCATTTTGATTGCTCGATTATTTCTAAACATTTCTTAGAAAATTCAATTTTATTGAAAATTAACTGTGCTATAGCCCACAAGTTTTTGGGCGGCAAAAATCTAAAATGGTCCGATTACGATGGTTGATACCTCTATCAATAGGTTTCGGGACCTGTAATTGCTGTGACAATTTTCATTTTGATTGCTCGATTATTTCTAAACATTTCTTAGAAAATTCAATTTTATTGAAAATTAACTGTGCTATAGCCCACAAGTTTTTGGGCGACAAAAATCTAAAATGGTCCGATTACGATGGTTGATACCTCTATCAATAGGTTTCGGGACCTGTAATTGTTGTGACAATTTTCATTTTGATTGCTCGATTATTTCTAAACATTTCTTAGAAAATTCAATTTTATTGAAAATTAACTGTGCTATAGCCCACAAGTTTTTGGGCGGTAAAAATCTAAAATGGTCCGATTACGATGGTTGATACCTCTATCAATAGGTTTCGGGACCTGTAATTGCTGTGACAATTTTCATTTTGATTGCTCGATTATTTCTAAACATTTCTTAGAAAGTTCAATTTTATTGAAAATTAACTGTGCTATAGCCCACAAGTTTTTGGGCGGCAAAAATCTAAAATGGTCCGATTACGATGGTTGATACCTCTATCAATAGGTTTCGGGACCTGTAATTGCTGTGACAATTTTCATTTTGATTGCTCGATTATTTCTAAACATTTCTTAGAAAATTCAATTTTATTGAAAATTAACTGTGCTATAGCCCACAAGTTTTTGGGCGGTAAAAATCTAAAATGGTCCGATTACGATGGTTGATACCTCTATCAATAGGTTTCGGGACCTGTAATTGCTGTGACAATTTTCATTTTGATTGCTCGATTATTTCTAAACATTTCTTAGAAAATTCAATTTTATTGAAAATTAACTGTGCTATAGCCCACAAGTTTTTGGGCGGCAAAAATCTAAAATGGTCCGATTACGATGGTTGATACCTCTATCAATAGGTTTCGGGACCTGTAATTGCTGTGACAATTTTCATTTTGATTGCTCGATTATTTCTAAACATTTCTTAGAAAATTCAATTTTATTGAAAATTAACTGTGCTATAGCCCACAAGTTTTTGGGCGGCAAAAATCTAAAATGGTCCGATTACGATGGTTGATACCTCTATCAATAGGTTTCGGGACCTGTAATTGCTGTGACAATTTTCATTTTGATTGCTCGATTATTTCTAAACATTTCTTAGAAAGTTCAATTTTATTGAAAATTAACTGTGCTATAGCCCACAAGTTTTTGGGCGGCAAAAATCTAAAATGGTCCGATTACGATGGTTGATACCTCTATCAATAGGTTTCGGGACCTGTAATTGCTGTGACAATTTTCATTTTGATTGCTCGATTATTTCTAAACATTTCTTAGAAAATTCAATTTTATTGAAAATTAACTGTGCTATAGCCCACAAGTTTTTGGGCGGCAAAAATCTAAAATGGTCCGATTACGATGGTTGATACCTCTATCAATAGGTTTCGGGACCTGTAATTGCTGTGACAATTTTCATTTTGATTGCTCGATTATTTCTAAACATTTCTTAGAAAATTCAATTTTATTGAAAATTAACTGTGCTATAGCCCACAAGTTTTTGGGCGGTAAAAATCTAAAATGGTCCGATTACGATGGTTGATACCTCTATCAATAGGTTTCGGGACCTGTAATTGCTGTGACAATTTTCATTTTGATTGCTCGATTATTTCTAAACATTACTTAGAAAGTTCAATTTTATTGAAAATTAACTGTGCTATAGCCCACAAGTTTTTGGGCGGCAAAAATCTAAAATGGTCCGATTACGATGGTTGATACCTCTATCAATAGGTTTCGGGACCTGTAATTGCTGTGACAATTTTCATTTTGATTGCTCGATTATTTCTAAACATTTCTTAGAAAATTCAATTTTATTGAAAATTAACTGTGCTATAGCCCACAAGTTTTTGGGCGGCAAAAATCTAAAATGGTCCGATTACGATGGTTGATACCTCTATCAATAGGTTTCGGGACCTGTAATTGCTGTGACAATTTTCATTTTGATTGCTCGATTATTTCTAAACATTTCTTAGAAAATTCAATTTTATTGAAAATTAACTGTGCTATAGCCCACAAGTTTTTGGGCGGCAAAAATCTAAAATGGTCCGATTACGATGGTTGATACCTCTATCAATAGGTTTCGGGACCTGTAATTGCTGTGACAATTTTCATTTTGATTGCTCGATTATTTCTAAACATTTCTTAGAAAATTCAATTTTATTGAAAATTAACTGTGCTATAGCCCACAAGTTTTTGGGCGGCAAAAATCTAAAATGGTCCGATTACGATGGTTGATACCTCTCTCAATAGGTTTCGGGACCTGTAATTGCTGTGACATTTTTCATTTTGATTGCTCGATTATTTCTAAACATTTCTTAGAAAGTTCAATTTTATTGAAAATTAACTGTGCTATAGCCCACAAGTTTTTGGGCGGCAAAAATCTAAAATGGTCCGATTACGATGGTTGATACCTCTATCAATAGGTTTCGGGACCTGTAATTGCTGTGACAATTTTCATTTTGATTGCTCGATTATTTCTAAACATTTCTTAGAAAGTTCAATTTTATTGAAAATTAACTGTGCTATAGCCCACAAATTTTTGGGCGGCAAAAATCTAAAATGGTCCGATTACGATGGTTGATACCTCTATCAATAGGTTTCGGGACCTGTAATTGCTGTGACAATTTTCATTTTGATTGCTCGATTATTTCTAAACATTTCTTAGAAAATTCAATTTTATTGAAAATTAACTGTGCTATAGCCCACAAGTTTTTGGGCGGTAAAAATCTAAAATGGTCCGATTACGATGGTTGATACCTCTATCAATAGGTTTCGGGACCTGTAATTGCTGTGACAATTTTCATTTTGATTGCTCGATTATTTCTAAACATTTCTTAGAAAATTCAATTTTATTGAAAATTAACTGTGCTATAGCCCACAAGTTTTTGGGCGGTAAAAATCTAAAATGGTCCGATTACAATGGTTGATACCTCTATCAATAGGTTTCGGGACCTGTAATTGCTGTGACAATTTTCATTTTGATTGCTCGATTATTTCTAAACATTTCTTAGAAAATTCAATTTTATTGAAAATTAACTGTGCTATAGCCCACAAGTTTTTGGGCGGCAAAAATCTAAAATGGTCCGATTACGATGGTTGATACCTCTATCAATAGGTTTCGGGACCTGTAATTGCTGTGACAATTTTCATTTTGATTGCTCGATTATTTCTAAACATTTCTTAGAAAATTCAATTTTATTGAAAATTAACTGTGCTATAGCCCACAAGTTTTTGGGCGGCAAAAATCTAAAATGGTCCGATTACGATGGTTGATACCTCTATCAATAGGTTTCGGGACCTGTAATTGCTGTGACAATTTTCATTTTGATTGCTCGATTATTTCTAAACATTTCTTAGAAAATTCAATTTTATTGAAAATTAACTGTGCTATAGCCCACAAGTTTTTGGGCGGCAAAAATCTAAAATGTTCCGATTACGATGGTTGATACCTCTATCAATAGGTTTCGGGACCTGTAATTGCTGTGACAATTTTCATTTTGATTGCTCGATTATTTCTAAACATTTCTTAGAAAATTCAATTTTATTGAAAATTAACTGTGCTATAGCCCACAAGTTTTTGGGCGGCAAAAATCTAAAATGGTCCGATTACGATGGATGATACCTCTATCAATAGGTTTCGGGACCTGTAATTGCTGTGACAATTTTCATTTTGATTGCTCGATTATTTCTAAACATTTCTTAAAAAGTTTAATTTTATTGAAAATTAACTGTGCTATAGCCCACAAGTTTTTGGGCGGCAAAAATCTAAAATGGTCCGATTACGATGGTTGATACCTCTATCAATAGGTTTCGGGACCTGTAATTGCTGTGACAATTTTCATTTTGATTGCTCGATTATTTCTAAACATTTCTTAGAAAATTCAATTTTATTGAAAATTAACTGTGCTATAGCCCACAAGTTTTTGGGCGGCAAAACTCTAAAATGGTCCGATTACGATGGTTGATATCTCTATCAATAGGTTTCGGGACCTGTAATTGCTGTGACAATTTTCATTTTGATTGCTCGATTATTTCTAAACATTTCTTAAAAAGTTTAATTTTATTGAAAATTAACTGTGCTATAGCCCACAAGTTTTTGGGCGGCAAAAATCTAAAATGGTCCGATTACGATGGTTGATACCTCTATCAATAGGTTTCGGGACCTGTAATTGTTGTGACAATTTTCATTTTGATTGCTCGATTATTTCTAAACATTTCTTAGAAAATTCAATTTTATTGAAAATTAACTGTGCTATAGCCCACAAGTTTTTGGGCGGTAAAAATCTAAAATGGTCCGATTACGATGGTTGATACCTCTATCAATAGGTTTCGGGACCTGTAATTGCTGTGACAATTTTCATTTTGATTGCTCGATTATTTCTAAACATTTCTTAGAAAGTTCAATTTTATTGAAAATTAACTGTGCTATAGCCCACAAGTTTTTGGGCGGCAAAAATCTAAAATGGTCCGATTACGATGGTTGATACCTCTATCAATAGGTTTCGGGACCTGTAATTGCTGTGACAATTTTCATTTTGATTGCTCGATTATTTCTAAACATTTTTTAGAAAATTCAATTTTATTGAAAATTAACTGTGCTATAGCCCACAAGTTTTTGGGCGGTAAAAATCTAAAATGGTCCGATTACGATGGTTGATACCTCTATCAATAGGTTTCGGGACCTGTAATTGCTGTGACAATTTTCATTTTGATTGCTCGATTATTTCTAAACATTTCTTAGAAAATTCAATTTTATTGAAAATTAACTGTGCTATAGCCCACAAGTTTTTGGGCGGTAAAAATCTAAAATGGTCCGATTACGATGGTTGATACCTCTATCAATAGGTTTCGGGACCTGTAATTGCTGTGACAATTTTCATTTTGATTGCTCGATTATTTCTAAACATTTCTTAGAAAGTTCAATTTTATTGAAAATTAACTGTGCTATAGCCCACAAGTTTTTGGGCGGCAAAAATCTAAAATGGTCCGATTACGATGGTTGATACCTCTATCAATAGGTTTCGGGACCTGTAATTGCTGTGACAATTTTCATTTTGATTGCTCGATTATTTCTAAACATTTCTTAGAAAATTCAATTTTATTGAAAATTAACTGTGCTATAGCCCACAAGTTTTTGGGCGGTAAAAATCTAAAATGGTCCGATTACAATGGTTGATACCTCTATCAATAGGTTTCGGGACCTGTAATTGCTGTGACAATTTTCATTTTGATTGCTCGATTATTTCTAAACATTTCTTAGAAAATTCAATTTTATTGAAAATTAACTGTGCTATAGCCCACAAGTTTTTGGGCGGCAAAAATCTAAAATGGTCCGATTACGATGGTTGATACCTCTATCAATAGGTTTCGGGACCTGTAATTGCTGTGACAATTTTCATTTTGATTGCTCGATTATTTCTAAACATTTCTTAGAAAATTCAATTTTATTGAAAATTAACTGTGCTATAGCCCACAAGTTTTTGGGCGGCAAAAATCTAAAATGGTCCGATTACGATGGTTGATACCTCTATCAATAGGTTTCGGGACCTGTAATTGCTGTGACAATTTTCATTTTGATTGCTCGATTATTTCTAAACATTTCTTAGAAAATTCAATTTTATTGAAAATTAACTGTGCTATAGCCCACAAGTTTTTGGGCGGCAAAAATCTAAAATGGTCCGATTACGATGGTTGATACCTCTATCAATAGGTTTCGGGACCTGTAATTGCTGTGACAATTTTCATTTTGATTGCTCGATTATTTCTAAACATTTCTTAGAAAATTCAATTTTATTGAAAATTAACTGTGCTATAGCCCACAAGTTTTTGGGCGGCAAAAATCTAAAATGGTCCGATTACGATGGTTGATACCTCTATCAATAGGTTTCGGGACCTGTAATTGCTGTGACAATTTTCATTTTGATTGCTCGATTATTTCTAAACATTTCTTAGAAAATTCAATTTTATTGAAAATTAACTGTGCTATAGCCCACAAGTTTTTGGGCGGCAAAAATCTAAAATGGTCCGATTACGATGGATGATACCTCTATCAATAGGTTTCGGGACCTGTAATTGCTGTGACAATTTTCATTTTGATTGCTCGATTATTTCTAAACATTTCTTAAAAAGTTTAATTTTATTGAAAATTAACTGTGCTATAGCCCACAAGTTTTTGGGCGGCAAAAATCTAAAATGGTCCGATTACGATGGTTGATACCTCTATCAATAGGTTTCGGGACCTGTAATTGCTGTGACAATTTTCATTTTGATTGCTCGATTATTTCTAAACATTTCTTAGAAAATTCAATTTTATTGAAAATTAACTGTGCTATAGCCCACAAGTTTTTGGGCGGCAAAAATCTAAAATGGTCCGATTACGATGGTTGATACCTCTATCAATAGGTTTCGGGACCTGTAATTGCTGTGACAATTTTCATTTTGATTGCTCGATTATTTCTAAACATTTCTTAGAAAATTCAATTTTATTGAAAATTAACTGTGCTATAGCCCACAAGTTTTTGGGCGGCAAAACTCTAAAATGGTCCGATTACGATGGTTGATATCTCTATCAATAGGTTTCGGGACCTGTAATTGCTGTGACAATTTTCATTTTGATTGCTCGATTATTTCTAAACATTTCTTAAAAAGTTTAATTTTATTGAAAATTAACTGTGCTATAGCCCACAAGTTTTTGGGCGGCAAAAATCTAAAATGGTCCGATTACGATGGTTGATACCTCTATCAATAGGTTTCGGGACCTGTAATTGTTGTGACAATTTTCATTTTGATTGCTCGATTATTTCTAAACATTTCTTAGAAAATTCAATTTTATTGAAAATTAACTGTGCTATAGCCCACAAGTTTTTGGGCGGTAAAAATCTAAAATGGTCCGATTACGATGGTTGATACCTCTATCAATAGGTTTCGGGACCTGTAATTGCTGTGACAATTTTCATTTTGATTGCTCGATTATTTCTAAACATTTCTTAGAAAATTCAATTTTATTGAAAATTAACTGTGCTATAGCCCACAAGTTTTTGGGCGGCAAAAATCTAAAATGGTCCGATTACGATGGTTGATACCTCTATCAATAGGTTTCGGGACCTGTAATTGCTGTGACAATTTTCATTTTGATTGTTTGATTATTTCTAAACATTTCTTAGAAAGTTCAATTTTATTGAAAATTAACTGTGCTATAGCCCACAAGTTTTTGGGCGGCAAAAATCTAAAATGGTCCGATTACGATGGTTGATACCTCTATCAATAGGTTTCGGGACCTGTAATTGCTGTGACAATTTTCATTTTGATTGCTCGATTATTTCTAAACATTTCTTAGAAAGTTCAATTTTATTGAAAATTAACTGTGCTATAGCCCACAAGTTTTTGGGCGGCAAAAATCTAAAATGGTCCGATTACGATGGTTGATACCTCTATCAATAGGTTTCGGGACCTGTAATTGCTGTGACAATTTTCATTTTGATTGCTCGATTATTTCTAAACATTTCTTAGAAAATTCAATTTTATTGAAAATTAACTGTGCTATAGCCCACAAGTTTTTGGGCGGCAAAAATCTAAAATGGTCCGATTACGATGGTTGATACCTCTATCAATAGGTTTCGGGACCTGTAATTGCTGTGACAATTTTCATTTTGATTGTTTGATTATTTCTAAACATTTCTTAGAAAATTCAATTTTATTGAAAATTAACTGTGCTATAGCCCACAAGTTTTTGGGCGGCAAAAATCTAAAATGGTCCGATTACGATGGTTGATACCTCTATCAATAGGTTTCGGGACCTGTAATTGCTGTGACAATTTTCATTTTGATTGTTTGATTATTTCTAAACATTTCTTAGAAAGTTCAATTTTATTGAAAATTAACTGTGCTATAGCCCACAAGTTTTTGGGCGGCAAAAATCTAAAATGGTCCGATTACGATGGTTGATACCTCTATCAATAGGTTTCGGGACCTGTAATTGCTGTGACAATTTTCATTTTGATTGCTCGATTATTTCTAAACATTTTTTAGAAAATTCAATTTTATTGAAAATTAACTGTGCTATAGCCCACAAGTTTTTGGGCGGTAAAAATCTAAAATGGTCCGATTACGATGGTTGATACCTCTATCAATAGGTTTCGGGACCTGTAATTGCTGTGACAATTTTCATTTTGATTGCTCGATTATTTCTAAACATTTCTTAGAAAATTCAATTTTATTGAAAATTAACTGTGCTATAGCCCACAAGTTTTTGGGCGGCAAAAATCTAAAATGGTCCGATTACGATGGTTGATACCTCTATCAATAGGTTTCGGGACCTGTAATTGCTGTGACAATTTGCATTTTGATTGCTCGATTATTTCTAAACATTTCTTAGAAAATTCAATTTTATTGAAAATTAACTGTGCTATAGCCCACAAGTTTTTGGGCGGTAAAAATCTAAAATGGTCCGATTACGATGGTTGATACCTCTATCAATAGGTTTCGGGACCTGTAATTGCTGTGACAATTTTCATTTTGATTGCTCGATTATTTCTAAACATTTCTTAGAAAATTCAATTTTATTGAAAATTAACTGTGCTATATATAGCCCACAAGTTTTTGGGCGGTAAAAATCTAAAATGGTCCGATTACGATGGTTGATACCTCTATCAATAGGTTTCGGGACCTGTAATTGCTGTGACAATTTTCATTTTGATTGCTCGATTATTTCTAAACATTTCTTAGAAAATTCAATTTTATTGAAAATTAACTGTGCTATAGCCCACAAGTTTTTGGGCGGCAAAAATCTAAAATGGTCCGATTACGATGGTTGATACCTCTATCAATAGGTTTCGGGACCTGTAATTGCTGTGACAATTTTCATTTTGATTGCTCGATTATTTCTAAACATTTCTTAGTAAATTCAATTTTATTGAAAATTAACTGTGCTATAGCCCACAAGTTTTTGGGCGGTAAAAATCTAAAATGGTCCGATTACGATGGTTGATACCTCTATCAATAGGTTTCGGGACCTGTAATTGCTGTGACAATTTTCATTTTGATTGCTCGATTATTTCTAAACATTTCTTAGAAAATTCAATTTTATTGAAAATTAACTGTGCTATAGCCCACAAGTTTTTGGGCGGCAAAAATCTAAAATGGTCCGATTACGATGGTTGATACCTCTATCAATAGGTTTCGGGACCTGTAATTGCTGTGACAATTTTCATTTTGATTGCTCGATTATTTCTAAACATTTCTTAGTAAATTCAATTTTATTGAAAATTAACTGTGCTATAGCCCACAAGTTTTTGGGCGGTAAAAATCTAAAATGGTCCGATTACGATGGTTGATACCTCTATCAATAGGTTTCGGGACCTGTAATTGCTGTGACAATTTTCATTTTGATTGCTCGATTATTTCTAAACATTTCTTAGAAAATTCAATTTTATTGAAAATTAACTGTGCTATAGCCCACAAGTTTTTGGGCGGCAAAAATCTAAAATGGTCCGATTACGATGGTTGATACCTCTATCAATAGGTTTCGGGACCTGTAATTGTTGTGACAATTTTCATTTTGATTGCTCGATTATTTCTAAACATTTCTTAGAAAATTCAATTTTATTGAAAATTAACTGTGCTATAGCCCACAAGTTTTTGGGCGGTAAAAATCTAAAATCGTCCGATTACGATGGTTGATACCTCTATCAATAGGTTTCGGGACCTGTAATTGCTGTGACAATTTTCATTTTGATTGCTCGATTATTTCTAAACATTTCTTATAAAGTTCAATTTTATTGAAAATTAACTGTGCTATAGCCCACAAGTTTTTGGGCGGCAAAAATCTAAAATGGTCCGATTACGATGGTTGATACCTCTATCAATAGGTTTCGGGACCTGTAATTGCTGTGACAATTTTCATTTTGATTGCTCGATTATTTCTAAACATTTCTTAGAAAATTCAATTTTATTGAAAATTAACTGTGCTATAGCCCACAAGTTTTTGGGCGGTAAAAATCTAAAATGGTCCGATTACGATGGTTGATACCTCTATCAATAGGTTTCGGGACCTGTAATTGCTGTGACAATTTTCATTTTGATTGCTCGATTATTTCTAAACATTTCTTAGAAAATTCAATTTTATTGAAAATTAACTGTGCTATAGCCCACAAGTTTTTGGGCGGCAAAAATCTAAAATGGTCCGATTACGATGGTTGATACCTCTATCAATAGGTTTCGGGACCTGTAATTGCTGTGACAATTTTCATTTTGATTGCTCGATTATTTCTAAACATTTCTTAGAAAATTCAATTTTATTGAAAATTAACTGTGCTATAGCCCACAAGTTTTTGGGCGGCAAAAATCTAAAATGGTCCGATTACGATGGTTGATACCTCTATCAATAGGTTTCGGGACCTGTAATTGCTGTGACAATTTGCATTTTGATTGCTCGATTATTTCTAAACATTTCTTAGAAAATTCAATTTTATTGAAAATTAACTGTGCTATAGCCCACAAGTTTTTGGGCGGTAAAAATCTAAAATGGTCCGATTACGATGGTTGATACCTCTATCAATAGGTTTCGGGACCTGTAATTGCTGTGACAATTTTCATTTTGATTGCTCGATTATTTCTAAACATTTCTTAGAAAATTCAATTTTATTGAAAATTAACTGTGCTATAGCCCACAAGTTTTTGGGCGGCAAAAATCTAAAATGGTCCGATTACGATGGTTGATACCTCTATCAATAGGTTTCGGGACCTGTAATTGCTGTGACAATTTTCATTTTGATTGCTCGATTATTTCTAAACATTTCTTAGAAAATTCAATTTTATTGAAAATTAACTGTGCTATAGCCCACAAGTTTTTGGGCGGCAAAAATCTAAAATGGTCCGATTACGATGGTTGATACCTCTATCAATAGGTTTCGGGACCTGTAATTGCTGTGACAATTTGCATTTTGATTGCTCGATTATTTCTAAACATTTCTTAGAAAATTCAATTTTATTGAAAATTAACTGTGCTATAGCCCACAAGTTTTTGGGCGGTAAAAATCTAAAATGGTCCGATTACGATGGTTGATACCTCTATCAATAGGTTTCGGGACCTGTAATTGCTGTGACAATTTTCATTTTGATTGCTCGATTATTTCTAAACATTTCTTAGAAAATTCAATTTTATTGAAAATTAACTGTGCTATATATAGCCCACAAGTTTTTGGGCGGTAAAAATCTAAAATGGTCCGATTACGATGGTTGATACCTCTATCAATAGGTTTCGGGACCTGTAATTGCTGTGACAATTTTCATTTTGATTGCTCGATTATTTCTAAACATTTCTTAGAAAATTCAATTTTATTGAAAATTAACTGTGCTATAGCCCACAAGTTTTTGGGCGGCAAAAATCTAAAATGGTCCGATTACGATGGTTGATACCTCTATCAATAGGTTTCGGGACCTGTAATTGCTGTGACAATTTTCATTTTGATTGCTCGATTATTTCTAAACATTTCTTAGTAAATTCAATTTTATTGAAAATTAACTGTGCTATAGCCCACAAGTTTTTGGGCGGTAAAAATCTAAAATGGTCCGATTACGATGGTTGATACCTCTATCAATAGGTTTCGGGACCTGTAATTGCTGTGACAATTTTCATTTTGATTGCTCGATTATTTCTAAACATTTCTTAGAAAATTCAATTTTATTGAAAATTAACTGTGCTATAGCCCACAAGTTTTTGGGCGGCAAAAATCTAAAATGGTCCGATTACGATGGTTGATACCTCTATCAATAGGTTTCGGGACCTGTAATTGCTGTGACAATTTTCATTTTGATTGCTCGATTATTTCTAAACATTTCTTAGTAAATTCAATTTTATTGAAAATTAACTGTGCTATAGCCCACAAGTTTTTGGGCGGTAAAAATCTAAAATGGTCCGATTACGATGGTTGATACCTCTATCAATAGGTTTCGGGACCTGTAATTGCTGTGACAATTTTCATTTTGATTGCTCGATTATTTCTAAACATTTCTTAGAAAATTCAATTTTATTGAAAATTAACTGTGCTATAGCCCACAAGTTTTTGGGCGGTAAAAATCTAAAATGGTCCGATTACGATGGTTGATACCTCTATCAATAGGTTTCGGGACCTGTAATTGCTGTGACAATTTTCATTTTGATTGCTCGATTATTTCTAAACATTTCTTAGAAAATTCAATTTTATTGAAAATTAACTGTGCTATAGCCCACAAGTTTTTGGGCGGTAAAAATCTAAAATGGTCCGATTACGATGGTTGATACCTCTATCAATAGGTTTCGGGACCTGTAATTGCTGTGACAATTTTCATTTTGATTGCTCGATTATTTCTAAACATTTCTTAGAAAATTCAATTTTATTGAAAATTAACTGTGCTATAGCCCACAAGTTTTTGGGCGGTAAAAATCTAAAATGGTCCGATTATGATGGTTGATACCTCTATCAATAGGTTTCGGGACCTGTAATTGCTGTGACAATTTTCATTTTGATTGCTCGATTATTTCTAAACATTTCTTAGAAAATTCAATTTTATTGAAAATTAACTGTGCTATAGCCCACAAGTTTTTGGGCGGCAAAACTCTAAAATGGTCCGATTACGATGGTTGATACCTCTATCAATAGGTTTCGGGACCTGTAATTGCTGTGACAATTTTCATTTTGATTGCTCGATTATTTCTAAACATTTCTTAGAAAATTCAATTTTATTGAAAATTAACTGTGCTATAGCCCACAAGTTTTTGGGCGGTAAAAATCTAAAATGGTCCGATTACGATGGTTGATACCTCTATCAATAGGTTTCGGGACCTGTAATTGCTGTGACAATTTTCATTTTGATTGCTCGATTATTTCTAAACATTTCTTAGAAAATTCAATTTTATTGAAAATTAACTGTGCTATAGCCCACAAGTTTTTGGGCGGTAAAAATCTAAAATGGTCCGATTACGATGGTTGATACCTCTATCAATAGGTTTCGGGACCTGTAATTGCTGTGACAATTTTCATTTTGATTGCTCGATTATTTCTAAACATTTCTTAGAAAATTCAATTTTATTGAAAATTAACTGTGCTATAGCCCACAAGTTTTTGGGCGGCAAAACTCTAAAATGGTCCGATTACGATGGTTGATACCTCTATCAATAGGTTTCGGGACCTGTAATTGCTGTGACAATTTTCATTTTGATTGCTCGATTATTTCTAAACATTTCTTAGAAAATTCAATTTTATTGAAAATTAACTGTGCTATAGCCCACAAGTTTTTGGGCGGTAAAAATCTAAAATGGTCCGATTACGATGGTTGATACCTCTATCAATAGGTTTCGGGACCTGTAATTGCTGTGACAATTTTCATTTTGATTGCTCGATTATTTCTAAACATTTCTTAGAAAATTCAATTTTATTGAAAATTAACTGTGCTATAGCCCACAAGTTTTTGGGCGGCAAAACTCTAAAATGGTCCGATTACGATGGTTGATACCTCTATCAATAGGTTTCGGGACCTGTAATTGCTGTGACAATTTTCATTTTGATTGCTCGATTATTTCTAAACATTTCTTAGAAAATTCAATTTTATTGAAAATTAACTGTGCTATAGCCCACAAGTTTTTGGGCGGTAAAAATCTAAAATGGTCCGATTACGATGGTTGATACCTCTATCAATAGGTTTCGGGACCTGTAATTGCTGTGACAATTTTCATTTTGATTGCTCGATTATTTCTAAACATTTCTTAGAAAATTCAATTTTATTGAAAATTAACTGTGCTATAGCCCACAAGTTTTTGGGCGGCAAAAATCTAAAATGGTCCGATTACGATGGTTGATACCTCTATCAATAGGTTTCGGGACCTGTAATTGCTGTGACAATTTTCATTTTGATTGCTCGATTATTTCTAAACATTTCTTAGTAAATTCAATTTTATTGAAAATTAACTGTGCTATAGCCCACAAGTTTTTGGGCGGTAAAAATCTAAAATGGTCCGATTACGATGGTTGATACCTCTATCAATAGGTTTCGGGACCTGTAATTGCTGTGACAATTTTCATTTTGATTGCTCGATTATTTCTAAACATTTCTTAGAAAATTCAATTTTATTGAAAATTAACTGTGCTATAGCCCACAAGTTTTTGGGCGGTAAAAATCTAAAATGGTCCGATTACGATGGTTGATACCTCTATCAATAGGTTTCGGGACCTGTAATTGCTGTGACAATTTTCATTTTGATTGCTCGATTATTTCTAAACATTTCTTAGAAAATTCAATTTTATTGAAAATTAACTGTGCTATAGCCCACAAGTTTTTGGGCGGTAAAAATCTAAAATGGTCCGATTACGATGGTTGATACCTCTATCAATAGGTTTCGGGACCTGTAATTGCTGTGACAATTTTCATTTTGATTGCTCGATTATTTCTAAACATTTCTTAGAAAATTCAATTTTATTGAAAATTAACTGTGCTATAGCCCACAAGTTTTTGGGCGGTAAAAATCTAAAATGGTCCGATTATGATGGTTGATACCTCTATCAATAGGTTTCGGGACCTGTAATTGCTGTGACAATTTTCATTTTGATTGCTCGATTATTTCTAAACATTTCTTAGAAAATTCAATTTTATTGAAAATTAACTGTGCTATAGCCCACAAGTTTTTGGGCGGCAAAACTCTAAAATGGTCCGATTACGATGGTTGATACCTCTATCAATAGGTTTCGGGACCTGTAATTGCTGTGACAATTTTCATTTTGATTGCTCGATTATTTCTAAACATTTCTTAGAAAATTCAATTTTATTGAAAATTAACTGTGCTATAGCCCACAAGTTTTTGGGCGGTAAAAATCTAAAATGGTCCGATTACGATGGTTGATACCTCTATCAATAGGTTTCGGGACCTGTAATTGCTGTGACAATTTTCATTTTGATTGCTCGATTATTTCTAAACATTTCTTAGAAAATTCAATTTTATTGAAAATTAACTGTGCTATAGCCCACAAGTTTTTGGGCGGTAAAAATCTAAAATGGTCCGATTACGATGGTTGATACCTCTATCAATAGGTTTCGGGACCTGTAATTGCTGTGACAATTTTCATTTTGATTGCTCGATTATTTCTAAACATTTCTTAGAAAATTCAATTTTATTGAAAATTAACTGTGCTATAGCCCACAAGTTTTTGGGCGGCAAAACTCTAAAATGGTCCGATACGATGGTTGATACCTCTATCAATAGGTTTCGGGACCTGTAATTGCTGTGACAATTTTCATTTTGATTGCTCGATTATTTCTAAACATTTCTTAGAAAATTCAATTTTATTGAAAATTAACTGTGCTATAGCCCACAAGTTTTTGGGCGGTAAAAATCTAAAATGGTCCGATTACGATGGTTGATACCTCTATCAATAGGTTTCGGGACCTGTAATTGCTGTGACAATTTTCATTTTGATTGCTCGATTATTTCTAAACATTTCTTAGAAAATTCAATTTTATTGAAAATTAACTGTGCTATAGCCACAAGTTTTTGGGCGGCAAAACTCTAAAATGGTCCGATTACGATGGTTGATACCTCTATCAATAGGTTTCGGGACCTGTAATTGCTGTGACAATTTTCATTTTGATTGCTCGATTATTTCTAAACATTTCTTAGAAAATTCAATTTTATTGAAAATTAACTGTGCTATAGCCCACAAGTTTTTTGGGCGGTAAAAATCTAAAATGGTCCGATTACGATGGTTGATACCTCTATCAATAGGTTTCGGGACCTGTAATTGCTGTGACAATTTTTCATTTTGATTGCTCGATTATTTCTAAACATTTCTTAGAAAATTCAATTTTATTGAAAATTAACTGTGCTATAGCCCACAAGTTTTTGGGCGGTAAAAATCTAAAATGGTCCGATTATGATGGTTGATACCTCTATCAATAGGTTTCGGGACCTGTAATTGCTGTGACAATTTTCATTTTGATTGCTCGATTATTTCTAAACATTTCTTAGAAAATTCAATTTTATTGAAAATTAACTGTGCTATAGCCCACAAGTTTTTGGGCGGCAAAACTCTAAAATGGTCCGATTACGATGGTTGATACCTCTATCAATAGGTTTCGGGACCTGTAATTGCTGTGACAATTTTCATTTTGATTGCTCGATTATTTCTAAACATTTCTTAGAAAATTCAATTTTATTGAAAATTAACTGTGCTATAGCCCACAAGTTTTTGGGCGGTAAAAATCTAAAATGGTCGATTACGATGGTTGATACCTCTATCAATAGGTTTCGGGACCTGTAATTGCTGTGACAATTTTCATTTTGATTGCTCGATTATTTCTAAACATTTCTTAGAAAATTCAATTTTATTGAAAATTAACTGTGCTATAGCCCACAAGTTTTTGGGCGGTAAAAATCTAAAATGGTCCGATTACGATGGTTGATACCTCTATCAATAGGTTTCGGGACCTGTAATTGCTGTGACAATTTTCATTTTGATTGCTCGATTATTTCTAAACATTTCTTAGAAAATTCAATTTTATTGAAAATTAACTGTGCTATAGCCCACAAGTTTTTGGGCGGGCAAAACTCTAAAATGGTCCGATTACGATGGTTGATACCTCTATCAATAGGTTTCGGGACCTGTAATTGCTGTGACAATTTTCATTTTGATTGCTCGATTATTTCTAAACATTTCTTAGAAAATTCAATTTTATTGAAAATTAACTGTGCTATAGCCCACAAGTTTTTGGGCGGCAAAACTCTAAAATGGTCCGAATACGATGGTTGATATCTCTATCAATAGGTTTCGGGACCTGTAATTGCTGTGACAATTTTCATTTTGATTGCTCGGTTATTTCTAAACATTTCTTAGAAAATTCAATTTTATTGAAAATTAACTGTGCTATAGCCCACAAGTTTTTGGGCGGCAAAAATCTAAAATGGTCCGATTACGATGGTTGATACCTCTATCAATAGGTTTCGGGACCTGTAATTGTTGTGACAATTTTCATTTTGATTGCTCTATTATTTCTAAACATTTCTTAGAAAATTCAATTTTATTGAAAATTAACTGTGCTATAGCCCACAAGTTTTTGGGCGGTAAAAATCTAAAATGGTCCGATTACGATGGTTGATACCTCTATCAATAGGTTTCGGGACCTGTAATTGCTGTGACAATTTTCATTTTGATTGCTCGATTATTTCTAAACATTTCTTAGAAAATTCAATTTTATTGAAAATTAACTGTGCTATAGCCCACAAGTTTTTGGGCGGCAAAAATCTAAAATGGTCCGATTACGATGGTTGATACCTCTATCAATAGGTTTCGGGACCTGTAATTGCTGTGACAATTTTCATTTTGATTGCTCGATTATTTCTAAACATTTCTTAGAAAGTTCAATTTTATTGAAAATTAACTGTGCTATAGCCCACAAGTTTTTGGGCGGCAAAAATCTAAAATGGTCCGATTACGATGGTTGATACCTCTATCAATAGGTTTCGGGACCTGTAATTGCTGTGACAATTTTCATTTTGATTGCTCGATTATTTCTAAACATTTCTTAGAAAGTTCAATTTTATTGAAAATTAACTGTGCTATAGCCCACAAGTTTTTGGGCGGCAAAAATCTAAAATGGTCCGATTACGATGGTTGATACCTCTATCAATAGGTTTCGGGACCTGTAATTGCTGTGACAATTTTCATTTTGATTGCTCGATTATTTCTAAACATTTCTTAGAAAATTCAATTTTATTGAAAATTAACTGTGCTATAGCCCACAAGTTTTTGGGCGGCAAAAATCTAAAATGGTCCGATTACGATGGTTGATACCTCTATCAATAGGTTTCGGGACCTGTAATTGTTGTGACAATTTTCATTTTGATTGCTCGATTATTTCTAAACATTTCTTAGAAAATTCAATTTTATTGAAAATTAACTGTGCTATATATAGCCCACAAGTTTTTGGGCGGTAAAAATCTAAAATGGTCCGATTACGATGGTTGATACCTCTATCAATAGGTTTCGGGACCTGTAATTGCTGTGACAATTTTCATTTTGATTGCTCGATTATTTCTAAACATTTCTTAGAAAATTCAATTTTATTGAAAATTAACTGTGCTATAGCCCACAAGTTTTTGGGCGGTAAAAATCTAAAATGGTCCGATTACGATGGTTGATACCTCTATCAATAGGTTTCGGGACCTGTAATTGCTGTGACAATTTTCATTTTGATTGCTCGATTATTTCTAAACATTTCTTAGAAAATTCAATTTTATTGAAAATTAACTGTGCTATAGCCCACAAGTTTTTGGGCGGCAAAAATCTAAAATGGTCCGATTACGATGGTTGATACCTCTATCAATAGGTTTCGGGACCTGTAATTGCTGTGACAATTTTCATTTTGATTGCTCGATTATTTCTAAACATTTCTTAGAAAATTCAATTTTATTGAAAATTAACTGTGCTATAGCCCACAAGTTTTTGGGCGGCAAAACTCTAAAATGGTCCGAATACGATGGTTGATATCTCTATCAATAGGTTTCGGGACCTGTAATTGCTGTGACAATTTTCATTTTGATTGCTCGATTATTTCTAAACATTTCTTAGAAAATTCAATTTTATTGAAAATTAACTGTGCTATAGCCCACAAGTTTTTGGGCGGCAAAAATCTAAAATGGTCCGATTACGATGGTTGATACCTCTATCAATAGGTTTCGGGACCTGTAATTGTTGTGACAATTTTCATTTTGATTGCTCTATTATTTCTAAACATTTCTTAGAAAATTCAATTTTATTGAAAATTAACTGTGCTATAGCCCACAAGTTTTTGGGCGGTAAAAATCTAAAATGGTCCGATTACGATGGTTGATACCTCTATCAATAGGTTTCGGGACCTGTAATTGCTGTGACAATTTTCATTTTGATTGCTCGATTATTTCTAAACATTTCTTATAAAGTTCAATTTTATTGAAAATTAACTGTGCTATAGCCCACAAGTTTTTGGGCGGCAAAAATCTAAAATGGTCCGATTACGATGGTTGATACCTCTATCAATAGGTTTCGGGACCTGTAATTGCTGTGACAATTTTCATTTTGATTGCTCGATTATTTCTAAACATTTCTTAGAAAGTTCAATTTTATTGAAAATTAACTGTGCTATAGCCCACAAGTTTTTGGGCGGCAAAAATCTAAAATGGTCCGATTACGATGGTTGATACCTCTATCAATAGGTTTCGGGACCTGTAATTGCTGTGACAATTTTCATTTTGATTGCTCGATTATTTCTAAACATTTCTTAGAAAGTTCAATTTTATTGAAAATTAACTGTGCTATAGCCCACAAGTTTTTGGGCGGCAAAAATCTAAAATGGTCCGATTACGATGGTTGATACCTCTATCAATAGGTTTCGGGACCTGTAATTGCTGTGACAATTTTCATTTTGATTGCTCGATTATTTCTAAACATTTCTTAGAAAATTCAATTTTATTGAAAATTAACTGTGCTATAGCCCACAAGTTTTTGGGCGGCAAAAATCTAAAATGGTCCGATTACGATGGTTGATACCTCTATCAATAGGTTTCGGGACCTGTAATTGTTGTGACAATTTTCATTTTGATTGCTCGATTATTTCTAAACATTTCTTAGAAAATTCAATTTTATTGAAAATTAACTGTGCTATAGCCCACAAGTTTTTGGGCGGTAAAAATCTAAAATCGTCCGATTACGATGGTTGATACCTCTATCAATAGGTTTCGGGACCTGTAATTGCTGTGACAATTTTCATTTTGATTGCTCGATTATTTCTAAACATTTCTTATAAAGTTCAATTTTATTGAAAATTAACTGTGCTATAGCCCACAAGTTTTTGGGCGGCAAAAATCTAAAATGGTCCGATTACGATGGTTGATACCTCTATCAATAGGTTTCGGGACCTGTAATTGCTGTGACAATTTTCATTTTGATTGCTCGATTATTTCTAAACATTTCTTAGAAAATTCAATTTTATTGAAAATTAACTGTGCTATAGCCCACAAGTTTTTGGGCGGTAAAAATCTAAAATGGTCCGATTACGATGGTTGATACCTCTATCAATAGGTTTCGGGACCTGTAATTGCTGTGACAATTTTCATTTTGATTGCTCGATTATTTCTAAACATTTCTTAGAAAATTCAATTTTATTGAAAATTAACTGTGCTATAGCCCACAAGTTTTTGGGCGGCAAAAATCTAAAATGGTCCGATTACGATGGTTGATACCTCTATCAATAGGTTTCGGGACCTGTAATTGCTGTGACAATTTTCATTTTGATTGCTCGATTATTTCTAAACATTTCTTAGAAAATTCAATTTTATTGAAAATTAACTGTGCTATAGCCCACAAGTTTTTGGGCGGCAAAAATCTAAAATGGTCCGATTACGATGGTTGATACCTCTATCAATAGGTTTCGGGACCTGTAATTGCTGTGACAATTTGCATTTTGATTGCTCGATTATTTCTAAACATTTCTTAGAAAATTCAATTTTATTGAAAATTAACTGTGCTATAGCCCACAAGTTTTTGGGCGGTAAAAATCTAAAATGGTCCGATTACGATGGTTGATACCTCTATCAATAGGTTTCGGGACCTGTAATTGCTGTGACAATTTTCATTTTGATTGCTCGATTATTTCTAAACATTTCTTAGAAAATTCAATTTTATTGAAAATTAACTGTGCTATAGCCCACAAGTTTTTGGGCGGTAAAAATCTAAAATGGTCCGATTACGATGGTTGATACCTCTATCAATAGGTTTCGGGACCTGTAATTGCTGTGACAATTTTCATTTTGATTGCTCGATTATTTCTAAACATTTCTTAGAAAATTCAATTTTATTGAAAATTAACTGTGCTATATATAGCCCACAAGTTTTTGGGCGGTAAAAATCTAAAATGGTCCGATTACGATGGTTGATACCTCTATCAATAGGTTTCGGGACCTGTAATTGCTGTGACAATTTTCATTTTGATTGCTCGATTATTTCTAAACATTTCTTAGAAAATTCAATTTTATTGAAAATTAACTGTGCTATAGCCCACAAGTTTTTGGGCGGCAAAAATCTAAAATGGTCCGATTACGATGGTTGATACCTCTATCAATAGGTTTCGGGACCTGTAATTGCTGTGACAATTTTCATTTTGATTGCTCGATTATTTCTAAACATTTCTTAGTAAATTCAATTTTATTGAAAATTAACTGTGCTATAGCCCACAAGTTTTTGGGCGGTAAAAATCTAAAATGGTCCGATTACGATGGTTGATACCTCTATCAATAGGTTTCGGGACCTGTAATTGCTGTGACAATTTTCATTTTGATTGCTCGATTATTTCTAAACATTTCTTAGAAAATTCAATTTTATTGAAAATTAACTGTGCTATAGCCCACAAGTTTTTGGGCGGCAAAAATCTAAAATGGTCCGATTACGATGGTTGATACCTCTATCAATAGGTTTCGGGACCTGTAATTGCTGTGACAATTTTCATTTTGATTGCTCGATTATTTCTAAACATTTCTTAGTAAATTCAATTTTATTGAAAATTAACTGTGCTATAGCCCACAAGTTTTTGGGCGGTAAAAATCTAAAATGGTCCGATTACGATGGTTGATACCTCTATCAATAGGTTTCGGGACCTGTAATTGCTGTGACAATTTTCATTTTGATTGCTCGATTATTTCTAAACATTTCTTAGAAAATTCAATTTTATTGAAAATTAACTGTGCTATAGCCCACAAGTTTTTGGGCGGTAAAAATCTAAAATGGTCCGATTACGATGGTTGATACCTCTATCAATAGGTTTCGGGACCTGTAATTGCTGTGACAATTTTCATTTTGATTGCTCGATTATTTCTAAACATTTCTTAGAAAATTCAATTTTATTGAAAATTAACTGTGCTATAGCCCACAAGTTTTTGGGCGGTAAAAATCTAAAATGGTCCGATTACGATGGTTGATACCTCTATCAATAGGTTTCGGGACCTGTAATTGCTGTGACAATTTTCATTTTGATTGCTCGATTATTTCTAAACATTTCTTAGAAAATTCAATTTTATTGAAAATTAACTGTGCTATAGCCCACAAGTTTTTGGGCGGTAAAAATCTAAAATGGTCCGATTATGATGGTTGATACCTCTATCAATAGGTTTCGGGACCTGTAATTGCTGTGACAATTTTCATTTTGATTGCTCGATTATTTCTAAACATTTCTTAGAAAATTCAATTTTATTGAAAATTAACTGTGCTATAGCCCACAAGTTTTTGGGCGGCAAAACTCTAAAATGGTCCGATTACGATGGTTGATACCTCTATCAATAGGTTTCGGGACCTGTAATTGCTGTGACAATTTTCATTTTGATTGCTCGATTATTTCTAAACATTTCTTAGAAAGTTCAATTTTATTGAAAATTAACTGTGCTATAGCCCACAAGTTTTTGGGCGGCAAAAATCTAAAATGGTCCGATTACGATGGTTGATACCTCTATCAATAGGTTTCGGGACCTGTAATTGCTGTGACAATTTTCATTTTGATTGCTCGATTATTTCTAAACATTTCTTAGAAAATTCAATTTTATTGAAAATTAACTGTGCTATAGCCCACAAGTTTTTGGGCGGCAAAACTCTAAAATGGTCCGAATACGATGGTTGATATCTCTATCAATAGGTTTCGGGACCTGTAATTGCTGTGACAATTTTCATTTTGATTGCTCGATTATTTCTAAACATTTCTTAGAAAATTCAATTTTATTGAAAATTAACTGTGCTATAGCCCACAAGTTTTTGGGCGGCAAAAATCTAAAATGGTCCGATTACGATGGTTGATACCTCTATCAATAGGTTTCGGGACCTGTAATTGTTGTGACAATTTTCATTTTGATTGCTCTATTATTTCTAAACATTTCTTAGAAAATTCAATTTTATTGAAAATTAACTGTGCTATAGCCCACAAGTTTTTGGGCGGTAAAAATCTAAAATGGTCCGATTACGATGGTTGATACCTCTATCAATAGGTTTCGGGACCTGTAATTGCTGTGACAATTTTCATTTTGATTGCTCGATTATTTCTAAACATTTCTTAGAAAGTTCAATTTTATTGAAAATTAACTGTGCTATAGCCCACAAGTTTTTGGGCGGCAAAAATCTAAAATGGTCCGATTACGATGGTTGATACCTCTATCAATAGGTTTCGGGACCTGTAATTGCTGTGACAATTTTCATTTTGATTGCTCGATTATTTCTAAACATTTCTTAGAAAATTCAATTTTATTGAAAATTAACTGTGCTATAGCCCACAAGTTTTTGGGCGGTAAAAATCTAAAATGGTCCGATTACGATGGTTGATACCTCTATCAATATGTTTCGGGACCTGTAATTGCTGTGACAATTTTCATTTTGATTGCTCGATTATTTCTAAACATTTCTTAGAAAATTCAATTTTATTGAAAATTAACTGTGCTATAGCCCACAAGTTTTTGGGCGGTAAAAATCTAAAATGGTCCGATTACGATGGTTGATACCTCTATCAATAGGTTTCGGGACCTGTAATTGCTGTGACAATTTTCATTTTGATTGCTCGATTATTTCTAAACATTTCTTAGAAAATTCAATTTTATTGAAAATTAACTGTGCTATAGCCCACAAGTTTTTGGGCGGCAAAACTCTAAAATGGTCCGATTACGATGGTTGATACCTCTATCAATAGGTTTCGGGACCTGTAATTGCTGTGACAATTTTCATTTTGATTGCTCGATTATTTCTAAACATTTCTTAGAAAGTTCAATTTTATTGAAAATTAACTGTGCTATAGCCCACAAGTTTTTGGGCGGCAAAAATCTAAAATGGTCCGATTACGATGGTTGATACCTCTATCAATAGGTTTCGGGACCTGTAATTGCTGTGACAATTTTCATTTTGATTGCTCGATTATTTCTAAACATTTCTTAGAAAATTCAATTTTATTGAAAATTAACTGTGCTATAGCCCACAAATTTTTGGGCGACAAAAATCTAAAATGGTCCGATTACGATGGTTGATACCTCTATCAATAGGTTTCGGGACCTGTAATTGCTGTGACAATTTTCATTTTGATTGCTCGATTATTTCTAAACATTTCTTAGAAAGTTCAATTTTATTGAAAATTAACTGTGCTATAGCCCACAAGTTTTTGGGCGGCAAAAATCTAAAATGGTCCGATTTCGATGGTTGATACCTCCCTCTATCAATAGGTTTCGGGACCTGTAATTGCTGTGACAATTTTCATTTTGATTGCTCGATTATTTCTAAACATTTCTTAGAAAATTCAATTTTATTGAAAATTAACTGTGCTATAGCCCACAAGTTTTTGGGCGGTAAAAATCTAAAATGGTCCGATTACGATGGTTGATACCTCTATCAATAGGTTTCGGGACCTGTAATTGCTGTGACAATTTTCATTTTGATTGCTCGATTATTTCTAAACATTTCTTAGAAAATTCAATTTTATTGAAAATTAACTGTGCTATAGCCCACAAGTTTTTGGGCGGCAAAAATCTAAAATGGTCCGATTACGATGGTTGATACCTCTATCAATAGGTTTCGGGACCTGTAATTGCTGTGACAATTTTCATTTTGATTGCTCGATTATTTCTAAACATTTCTTAGAAAATTCAATTTTATTGAAAATTAACTGTGCTATAGCCCACAAGTTTTTGGGCGGCAAAAATCTAAAATGGTCCGATTACGATGGTTGATACCTCTATCAATAGGTTTCGGGACCTGTAATTGCTGTGACAATTTTCATTTTGATTGCTCGATTATTTCTAAACATTTCTTAGAAAATTCAATTTTATTGAAAATTAACTGTGCTATAGCCCACAAGTTTTTGGGCGGTAAAAATCTAAAATGGTCCGATTACGATGGTTGATACCTCTATCAATAGGTTTCGGGACCTGTAATTGCTGTGACAATTTTCATTTTGATTGCTCGATTATTTCTAAACATTTCTTAGAAAATTCAATTTTATTGAAAATTAACTGTGCTATAGCCCACAAGTTTTTGGGCGGCAAAAATCTAAAATGGTCCGATTACGATGGTTGATACCTCTATCAATAGGTTTCGGGACCTGTAATTGCTGTGACAATTTTCATTTTGATTGCTCGATTATTTCTAAACATTTCTTAGAAAGTTCAATTTTATTGAAAATTAACTGTGCTATAGCCCACAAGTTTTTGGGCGGCAAAAATCTAAAATGGTCCGATTACGATGGTTGATACCTCTATCAATAGGTTTCGGGACCTGTAATTGCTGTGACAATTTTCATTTTGATTGCTCGATTATTTCTAAACATTTCTTATAAAATTCAATTTTATTGAAAATTAACTGTGCTAGAGCCCACAAGTTTTTGGGCGGCAAAAATCTAAAATGGTCCGATTACGATGGTTGATACCTATATCAATAGGTTTCGGGACCTGTAATTGCTGTGACAATTTTCATTTTGATTGCTCGATTATTTCTAAACATTTCTTAGAAAATTCAATTTTATTGAAAATTAACTGTGCTATAGCCCACAAGTATTTGGGCGGCAAAAATCTAAAATGGTCCGATTACGATGGTTGATACCTCTATCAATAGGTTTCGGGACCTGTAATTGCTGTGACAATTTTCATTTTGATTGCTCGATTATTTCTAAACATTTCCTAGAAAATTCAATTTTATTGAAAATTAACTGTGCTATAGCCCACAAGTTTTTGGGCGGCAAAAATCTAAAATGGTCCGATTACGATGGTTGATACCACTATCAATAGGTTTCGGGACCTGTAATTGCTGTGACAATTTTCATTTTGATTGCTCGATTATTTCTAAACATTTCTTAGAAAGTTCAATTTTATTGAAAATTAACTGTGCTATAGCCCACAAGTTTTTGGGCGGCAAAAATCTAAAATGGTCCGATTACGATGGTTGATACCTCTATCAATAGGTTTCGGGACCTGTAATTGCTGTGACAATTTTCATTTTGATTGCTCGATTATTTCTAAACATTTCTTATAAAATTCAATTTTATTGATAATTAACTGTGCTAGAGCCCACAAGTTTTTGGGCGGCAAAAATCTAAAATGGTCCGATTACGATGGTTGATACCTCTATCAATAGGTTTCGGGACCTGTAATTGCTGTGACAATTTTCATTTTGATTGCTCGATTATTTCTAAACATTTCTTAGAAAGTTCAATTTTATTGAAAATTAACTGTGCTATAGCCCACAAGTTTTTGGGCGGCAAAAATCTAAAATGGTCCGATTACGATGGTTGATACCTCTATCAATAGGTTTCGGGACCTGTAATTGCTGTGACAATTTTCATTTTGATTGCTCGATTATTTCTAAACATTTCTTAGAAAGTTCAATTTTATTGAAAATTAACTGTGCTATAGCCCACAAGTTTTTGGGCGGCAAAAATCTAAAATGGTCCGATTACGATGGTTGATACCTCTATCAATAGGTTTCGGGACCTGTAATTGCTGTGACAATTTTCATTTTGATTGCTCGATTATTTCTAAACATTTCTTATAAAATTCAATTTTATTGAAAATTAACTGTGCTAGAGCCCACAAGTTTTTGGGCGGCAAAAATCTAAAATGGTCCGATTACGATGGTTGATACCTATATCAATAGGTTTCGGGACCTGTAATTGCTGTGACAATTTTCATTTTGATTGCTCGATTATTTCTAAACATTTCTTAGAAAATTCAATTTTATTGAAAATTAACTGTGCTATAGCCCACAAGTTTTTGGGCGGCAAAAATCTAAAATGGTCCGATTACGATGGTTGATACCTCTATCAATAGGTTTCGGGACCTGTAATTGCTGTGACAATTTTCATTTTGATTGCTCGATTATTTCTAAACATTTCTTAGAAAATTCAATTTTATTGAAAATTAACTGTGCTATAGCCCACAAGTTTTTGGGCGGCAAAAATCTAAAATGGTCCGATTACGATGGTTGATACCTCTATCAATAGGTTTCGGGACCTGTAATTGCTGTGACAATTTTCATTTTGATTGCTCGATTATTTCTTAACATTTCTTAGAAAATTCAATTTTATTGAAAATTAACTGTGCTATAGCCCACAAGTTTTTGGGCGGCAAAAATCTAAAATGGTCCAAATACGATGGTTGATACCTCTATCAATAGGTTTCGGGACCTGTAATTGCTGTGACAATTTTCATTTTGATTGCTCGATTATTTCTAAACATTTCTTAGAAAATTCAATTTTATTGAAAATTAACTGTGCTATAGCCCACAAATTTTTGGGCGACAAAAATCTAAAATGGTCCGATTACGATGGTTGATACCTCTATCAATAGGTTTCGGGACCTGTAATTGCTGTGACAATTTTCATTTTGATTGCTCGATTATTTCTAAACATTTCTTAGAAAGTTCAATTTTATTGAAAATTAACTGTGCTATAGCCCACAAGTTTTTGGGCGGCAAAAATCTAAAATGGTCCGATTTCGATGGTTGATACCTCCCTCTATCAATAGGTTTCGGGACCTGTAATTGCTGTGACAATTTTCATTTTGATTGCTCGATTATTTCTAAACATTTCTTAGAAAATTCAATTTTATTGAAAATTAACTGTGCTATAGCCCACAAGTTTTTGGGCGGCAAAAATCTAAAATGGTCCGATTACGATGGTTGATACCTCTATCAATAGGTTTCGGGACCTGTAATTGCTGTGACAATTTTCATTTTGATTGCTCGATTATTTCTAAACATTTCTTAGAAAATTCAATTTTATTGAAAATTAACTGTGCTATAGCCCACAAGTTTTTGGGCGGCAAAAATCTAAAATGGTCCGATTACGATGGTTGATACCTCTATCAATAGGTTTCGGGACCTGTAATTGCTGTGACAATTTTCATTTTGATTGCTCGATTATTTCTAAACATTTCTTAGAAAATTCAATTTTATTGAAAATTAACTGTGCTATAGCCCACAAGTTTTTGGGCGGTAAAAATCTAAAATGGTCCGATTACGATGGTTGATACCTCTATCAATAGGTTTCGGGACCTGTAATTGCTGTGACAATTTTCATTTTGATTGCTCGATTATTTCTAAACATTTCTTAGAAAATTCAATTTTATTGAAAATTAACTGTGCTATAGCCCACAAGTTTTTGGGCGGCAAAAATCTAAAATGGTCCGATTACGATGGTTGATACCTCTATCAATAGGTTTCGGGACCTGTAATTGCTGTGACAATTTTCATTTTGATTGCTCGATTATTTCTAAACATTTCTTAGAAAGTTCAATTTTATTGAAAATTAACTGTGCTATAGCCCACAAGTTTTTGGGCGGCAAAAATCTAAAATGGTCCGATTACGATGGTTGATACCTCTATCAATAGGTTTCGGGACCTGTAATTGCTGTGACAATTTTCATTTTGATTGCTCGATTATTTCTAAACATTTCTTATAAAATTCAATTTTATTGAAAATTAACTGTGCTAGAGCCCACAAGTTTTTGGGCGGCAAAAATCTAAAATGGTCCGATTACGATGGTTGATACCTATATCAATAGGTTTCGGGACCTGTAATTGCTGTGACAATTTTCATTTTGATTGCTCGATTATTTCTAAACATTTCTTAGAAAATTCAATTTTATTGAAAATTAACTGTGCTATAGCCCACAAGTATTTGGGCGGCAAAAATCTAAAATGGTCCGATTACGATGGTTGATACCTCTATCAATAGGTTTCGGGACCTGTAATTGCTGTGACAATTTTCATTTTGATTGCTCGATTATTTCTAAACATTTCCTAGAAAATTCAATTTTATTGAAAATTAACTGTGCTATAGCCCACAAGTTTTTGGGCGGCAAAAATCTAAAATGGTCCGATTACGATGGTTGATACCACTATCAATAGGTTTCGGGACCTGTAATTGCTGTGACAATTTTCATTTTGATTGCTCGATTATTTCTAAACATTTCTTAGAAAGTTCAATTTTATTGAAAATTAACTGTGCTATAGCCCACAAGTTTTTGGGCGGCAAAAATCTAAAATGGTCCGATTACGATGGTTGATACCTCTATCAATAGGTTTCGGGACCTGTAATTGCTGTGACAATTTTCATTTTGATTGCTCGATTATTTCTAAACATTTCTTATAAAATTCAATTTTATTGATAATTAACTGTGCTAGAGCCCACAAGTTTTTGGGCGGCAAAAATCTAAAATGGTCCGATTACGATGGTTGATACCTCTATCAATAGGTTTCGGGACCTGTAATTGCTGTGACAATTTTCATTTTGATTGCTCGATTATTTCTAAACATTTCTTAGAAAGTTCAATTTTATTGAAAATTAACTGTGCTATAGCCCACAAGTTTTTGGGCGGCAAAAATCTAAAATGGTCCGATTACGATGGTTGATACCTCTATCAATAGGTTTCGGGACCTGTAATTGCTGTGACAATTTTCATTTTGATTGCTCGATTATTTCTAAACATTTCTTAGAAAGTTCAATTTTATTGAAAATTAACTGTGCTATAGCCCACAAGTTTTTGGGCGGCAAAAATCTAAAATGGTCCGATTACGATGGTTGATACCTCTATCAATAGGTTTCGGGACCTGTAATTGCTGTGACAATTTTCATTTTGATTGCTCGATTATTTCTAAACATTTCTTATAAAATTCAATTTTATTGAAAATTAACTGTGCTAGAGCCCACAAGTTTTTGGGCGGCAAAAATCTAAAATGGTCCGATTACGATGGTTGATACCTATATCAATAGGTTTCGGGACCTGTAATTGCTGTGACAATTTTCATTTTGATTGCTCGATTATTTCTAAACATTTCTTAGAAAATTCAATTTTATTGAAAATTAACTGTGCTATAGCCCACAAGTTTTTGGGCGGCAAAAATCTAAAATGGTCCGATTACGATGGTTGATACCTCTATCAATAGGTTTCGGGACCTGTAATTGCTGTGACAATTTTCATTTTGATTGCTCGATTATTTCTAAACATTTCTTAGAAAATTCAATTTTATTGAAAATTAACTGTGCTATAGCCCACAAGTTTTTGGGCGGCAAAAATTTAAAATGGTCCGATTACGATGGTTGATACCTCTATCAATAGGTTTCGGGACCTGTAGTTGCTGTGATAATTTTCATTTTGATTGCTCGATTATTTCTAAACATTTCTTAGAAAATTCAATTTTATTGAAAATTAACTGTGCTATAGCCCACAAGTTTTTGGGCGGCAAAAATCTAAAATGGTCCGATTACGATGGTTGATACCTCTATCAATAGGTTTCGGGACCTGTAATTGCTGTGACAATTTTCATTTTGATTGCTCGATTATTTCTAAACATTTCTTAGAAAATTCAATTTTATTGAAAATTAACTGTGCTATAGCCCACAAGTTTTTGGGCGGCAAAAATCTAAAATGGTCCGATTACGATGGTTGATACCTCTATCAATAGGTTTCGGGACCTGTAATTGCTGTGACAATTCACACTTTGATTGCTCGATTATTTCTAAACATTTCTTAGAAAATTCAATTTTATTGAAAATTAACTGTGCTATAGCCCACAAGTTTTTGGGCGGCAAAAATCTAAAATGGTCCGACTATAGGTTTCGGGACCTGTAGTTGCTGTGATAATTTTCATTTTGATTGCTCGATTATTTCTAAACATTTCTTAGAAAATTCAATTTTATTGAAAATTAACTGTGCTATAGCCCACAAGTTTTTGGGCGGCAAAAATCTAAAATGGTCCGATTACGATGGTTGATACCTCTATCAATAGGTTTCGGGACCTGTAATTGCTGTGACAATTTTCATTTTGATTGCTCGATTATTTCTAAACATTTCTTAGAAAATTCAATTTTATTGAAAATTAACTGTGCTATAGCCCACAAGTTTTTGGGCGGCAAAAATCTAAAATGGTCCGATTACGATGGTTGATACCTCTATCAATAGGTTTCGGGACCTGTAATTGCTGTGACAATTTTCATTGTGATTGCTCGATTATTTCTAAACATTTCTTAGAAAATTCAATTTTATTGAAAATTAACTGTGCTATAGCCCACAAGTTTTTGGGCGGCAAAAATCTAAAATGGTCCGATTACGATGGTTGATACCTCTATCAATAGGTTTCGGGACCTGTAATTGCTGTGACAATTTTCATTTTGATTGCTCGATTATTTCTAAACATTTCTTAGAAAGTTCAATTTTATTGAAAATTAACTGTGCTATAGCCCACAAGTTTTTGGGCGGTAAAAATCTAAAATGGTCCGATTACGATGGTTGATACCTCTATCAATAGGTTTCGGGACCTGTAATTGCTGTGACAATTTTCATTTTGATTGCTCGATTATTTCTAAACATTTCTTAGAAAATTCAATTTTATTGAAAATTAACTGTGCTATAGCCCACAAGTTTTTGGGCGGCAAAAATCTAAAATGGTCCGATTACGATGGTTGATACCTCTATCAATAGGTTTCGGGACCTGTAATTGCTGTGACAATTTTCATTTTGATTGCTCGATTATTTCTTAACATTTCTTAGAAAATTCAATTTTATTGAAAATTAACTGTGCTATAGCCCACAAGTTTTTGGGCGGCAAAAATCTAAAATGGTCCAAATACGATGGTTGATACCTCTATCAATAGGTTTCGGGACCTGTAATTGCTGTGACAATTTTCATTTTGATTGCTCGATTATTTCTAAACATTTCTTAGAAAATTCAATTTTATTGAAAATTAACTGTGCTATAGCCCACAAGTTTTTGGGCGGCAAAAATCTAAAATGGTCCGATTACGATGGTTGATACCTCTATCAATAGGTTTCGGGACCTGTAATTGCTGTGACAATTTTCATTTTGATTGCTCGATTATTTCTTAACATTTCTTAGAAAATTCAATTTTATTGAAAATTAACTGTGCTATAGCCCACAAGTTTTTGGGCGGCAAAAATCTAAAATGGTCCAAATACGATGGTTGATACCTCTATCAATAGGTTTCGGGACCTGTAATTGCTGTGACAATTTTCATTTTGATTGCTCGATTATTTCTAAACATTTCTTAGAAAATTCAATTTTATTGAAAATTAACTGTGCTATAGCCCACAAATTTTTGGGCGACAAAAATCTAAAATGGTCCGATTACGATGGTTGATACCTCTATCAATAGGTTTCGGGACCTGTAATTGCTGTGACAATTTTCATTTTGATTGCTCGATTATTTCTAAACATTTCTTAGAAAGTTCAATTTTATTGAAAATTAACTGTGCTATAGCCCACAAGTTTTTGGGCGGCAAAAATCTAAAATGGTCCGATTTCGATGGTTGATACCTCCCTCTATCAATAGGTTTCGGGACCTGTAATTGCTGTGACAATTTTCATTTTGATTGCTCGATTATTTCTAAACATTTCTTAGAAAATTCAATTTTATTGAAAATTAACTGTGCTATAGCCCACAAGTTTTTGGGCGGCAAAAATCTAAAATGGTCCGATTACGATGGTTGATACCTCTATCAATAGGTTTCGGGACCTGTAATTGCTGTGACAATTTTCATTTTGATTGCTCGATTATTTCTAAACATTTCTTAGAAAATTCAATTTTATTGAAAATTAACTGTGCTATAGCCCACAAGTTTTTGGGCGGCAAAAATCTAAAATGGTCCGATTACGATGGTTGATACCTCTATCAATAGGTTTCGGGACCTGTAATTGCTGTGACAATTTTCATTTTGATTGCTCGATTATTTCTAAACATTTCTTAGAAAATTCAATTTTATTGAAAATTAACTGTGCTATAGCCCACAAGTTTTTGGGCGGTAAAAATCTAAAATGGTCCGATTACGATGGTTGATACCTCTATCAATAGGTTTCGGGACCTGTAATTGCTGTGACAATTTTCATTTTGATTGCTCGATTATTTCTAAACATTTCTTAGAAAATTCAATTTTATTGAAAATTAACTGTGCTATAGCCCACAAGTTTTTGGGCGGCAAAAATCTAAAATGGTCCGATTACGATGGTTGATACCTCTATCAATAGGTTTCGGGACCTGTAATTGCTGTGACAATTTTCATTTTGATTGCTCGATTATTTCTAAACATTTCTTAGAAAGTTCAATTTTATTGAAAATTAACTGTGCTATAGCCCACAAGTTTTTGGGCGGCAAAAATCTAAAATGGTCCGATTACGATGGTTGATACCTCTATCAATAGGTTTCGGGACCTGTAATTGCTGTGACAATTTTCATTTTGATTGCTCGATTATTTCTAAACATTTCTTATAAAATTCAATTTTATTGAAAATTAACTGTGCTAGAGCCCACAAGTTTTTGGGCGGCAAAAATCTAAAATGGTCCGATTACGATGGTTGATACCTATATCAATAGGTTTCGGGACCTGTAATTGCTGTGACAATTTTCATTTTGATTGCTCGATTATTTCTAAACATTTCTTAGAAAATTCAATTTTATTGAAAATTAACTGTGCTATAGCCCACAAGTATTTGGGCGGCAAAAATCTAAAATGGTCCGATTACGATGGTTGATACCTCTATCAATAGGTTTCGGGACCTGTAATTGCTGTGACAATTTTCATTTTGATTGCTCGATTATTTCTAAACATTTCCTAGAAAATTCAATTTTATTGAAAATTAACTGTGCTATAGCCCACAAGTTTTTGGGCGGCAAAAATCTAAAATGGTCCGATTACGATGGTTGATACCACTATCAATAGGTTTCGGGACCTGTAATTGCTGTGACAATTTTCATTTTGATTGCTCGATTATTTCTAAACATTTCTTAGAAAGTTCAATTTTATTGAAAATTAACTGTGCTATAGCCCACAAGTTTTTGGGCGGCAAAAATCTAAAATGGTCCGATTACGATGGTTGATACCTCTATCAATAGGTTTCGGGACCTGTAATTGCTGTGACAATTTTCATTTTGATTGCTCGATTATTTCTAAACATTTCTTATAAAATTCAATTTTATTGATAATTAACTGTGCTAGAGCCCACAAGTTTTTGGGCGGCAAAAATCTAAAATGGTCCGATTACGATGGTTGATACCTCTATCAATAGGTTTCGGGACCTGTAATTGCTGTGACAATTTTCATTTTGATTGCTCGATTATTTCTAAACATTTCTTAGAAAGTTCAATTTTATTGAAAATTAACTGTGCTATAGCCCACAAGTTTTTGGGCGGCAAAAATCTAAAATGGTCCGATTACGATGGTTGATACCTCTATCAATAGGTTTCGGGACCTGTAATTGCTGTGACAATTTTCATTTTGATTGCTCGATTATTTCTAAACATTTCTTAGAAAGTTCAATTTTATTGAAAATTAACTGTGCTATAGCCCACAAGTTTTTGGGCGGCAAAAATCTAAAATGGTCCGATTACGATGGTTGATACCTCTATCAATAGGTTTCGGGACCTGTAATTGCTGTGACAATTTTCATTTTGATTGCTCGATTATTTCTAAACATTTCTTATAAAATTCAATTTTATTGAAAATTAACTGTGCTAGAGCCCACAAGTTTTTGGGCGGCAAAAATCTAAAATGGTCCGATTACGATGGTTGATACCTATATCAATAGGTTTCGGGACCTGTAATTGCTGTGACAATTTTCATTTTGATTGCTCGATTATTTCTAAACATTTCTTAGAAAATTCAATTTTATTGAAAATTAACTGTGCTATAGCCCACAAGTTTTTGGGCGGCAAAAATCTAAAATGGTCCGATTACGATGGTTGATACCTCTATCAATAGGTTTCGGGACCTGTAATTGCTGTGACAATTTTCATTTTGATTGCTCGATTATTTCTAAACATTTCTTAGAAAATTCAATTTTATTGAAAATTAACTGTGCTATAGCCCACAAGTTTTTGGGCGGCAAAAATTTAAAATGGTCCGATTACGATGGTTGATACCTCTATCAATAGGTTTCGGGACCTGTAGTTGCTGTGATAATTTTCATTTTGATTGCTCGATTATTTCTAAACATTTCTTAGAAAATTCAATTTTATTGAAAATTAACTGTGCTATAGCCCACAAGTTTTTGGGCGGCAAAAATCTAAAATGGTCCGATTACGATGGTTGATACCTCTATCAATAGGTTTCGGGACCTGTAATTGCTGTGACAATTTTCATTTTGATTGCTCGATTATTTCTAAACATTTCTTAGAAAATTCAATTTTATTGAAAATTAACTGTGCTATAGCCCACAAGTTTTTGGGCGGCAAAAATCTAAAATGGTCCGATTACGATGGTTGATACCTCTATCAATAGGTTTCGGGACCTGTAATTGCTGTGACAATTCACACTTTGATTGCTCGATTATTTCTAAACATTTCTTAGAAAATTCAATTTTATTGAAAATTAACTGTGCTATAGCCCACAAGTTTTTGGGCGGCAAAAATCTAAAATGGTCCGACTATAGGTTTCGGGACCTGTAGTTGCTGTGATAATTTTCATTTTGATTGCTCGATTATTTCTAAACATTTCTTAGAAAATTCAATTTTATTGAAAATTAACTGTGCTATAGCCCACAAGTTTTTGGGCGGCAAAAATCTAAAATGGTCCGATTACGATGGTTGATACCTCTATCAATAGGTTTCGGGACCTGTAATTGCTGTGACAATTTTCATTTTGATTGCTCGATTATTTCTAAACATTTCTTAGAAAATTCAATTTTATTGAAAATTAACTGTGCTATAGCCCACAAGTTTTTGGGCGGCAAAAATCTAAAATGGTCCGATTACGATGGTTGATACCTCTATCAATAGGTTTCGGGACCTGTAATTGCTGTGACAATTTTCATTGTGATTGCTCGATTATTTCTAAACATTTCTTAGAAAATTCAATTTTATTGAAAATTAACTGTGCTATAGCCCACAAGTTTTTGGGCGGCAAAAATCTAAAATGGTCCGATTACGATGGTTGATACCTCTATCAATAGGTTTCGGGACCTGTAATTGCTGTGACAATTTTCATTTTGATTGCTCGATTATTTCTAAACATTTCTTAGAAAGTTCAATTTTATTGAAAATTAACTGTGCTATAGCCCACAAGTTTTTGGGCGGCAAAAATCTAAAATGGTCCGATTACGATGGTTGATACCTCTATCAATAGGTTTCGGGACCTGTAATTGCTGTGATAATTTTCATTTTGATTGCTCGATTATTTCTAAACATTTCTTAGAAAATTCAATTTTATTGAAAATTAACTGTGCTATAGCCCACAAGTTTTTGGGCGGCAAAAATCTAAAATGGTCCGATTACGATGGTTGATACCTCTATCAATAGGTTTCGGGACCTGTAATTGCTGTGACAATTTTCATTTTGATTGCTCGATTATTTCTAAACATTTCTTAGAAAATTCAATTTTATTGAAAATTAACTGTGCTATAGCCCACAAGTTTTTGGGCGGCAAAAATCTAAAATGGTCCGATTACGATGGTTGATACCTCTGTCAATAGGTTTCGGGACCTGTAATTGCTGTGACAATTTTCATTTTGATTGCACGATTATTTCTAAACATTTCTTAGAAAATTCAATTTTATTGAAAATTAACTGTGCTATAGCCCACAAGTTTTTGGGCGGCAAAAATCTAAAATGGTCCGATTACGATGGTTGATACCTCTATCAATAGGTTTCGGGACCTGTAATTGCTGTGACAATTTGCATTTTGTTTGCACGATTATTTCTAAACATTTCTTAGAAAATTCAATTTTATTGAAAATTAACTGTGCTATAGCCCACAAGTTTTTGGGCGGCAAAAATCTAAAATGGTCCGATTACGATGGTTGATACCTCTATCAATAGGTTTCGGGACCTGTAATTGCTGTGACAATTTTCATTTCGATTGCTCGATTATTTCTAAACATTTCTTAGAAAATTCAATTTTATTGAAAATTAACTGTGCTATAGCCCACAAGTTTTTGGGCGGCAAAAATCTAAAATGGTCCGATTACGATGGTTGATACCTCTATCAATAGGTTTCGGGACCTGTAATTGCTGTGACAATTTTCATTTTGATTGCTCGATTATTTCTAAACATTTCTTAGAAAATTCAATTTTATTGAAAATTAACTGTGCTATAGCCCACAAGTTTTTGGGCGGCAAAAATCTAAAATGGTCCGATTACGATGGTTGATACCTCTATCAATAGGTTTCGGGACCTGTAATTGCTGTGACAATTTTCATTTCGATTGCTCGATTATTTCTAAACATTTCTTAGAAAATTCAATTTTATTGAAAATTAACTGTGCTACAGCCCACAAGTTTTTGGGCGGCAAAAATCTAAAATGGTCCGATTACGATGGTTGATACCTCTATCAATAGGTTTCGGGACCTGTAATTGCTGTGACAATTTGCATTTTGTTTGCACGATTATTTCTAAACATTTCTTAGAAAATTCAATTTTATTGAAAATTAACTGTGCTATAGCCCACAAGTTTTTGGGCGGCAAAAATCTAAAATGGTCCGATTACGATGGTTGATACCTCTATCAATAGGTTTCGGGACCTGTAATTGCTGTGACAATTTTCATTTTGATTGCTCGATTATTTCTAAACATTTCTTAGAAAATTCAATTTTATTGAAAATTAACTGTGCTATAGCCCACAAGTTTTTGGGCGGCAAAAATCTAAAATGGTCCGATTACGATGGTTGATACCTCTATCAATAGGTTTCGGGACCTGTAATTGCTGTGACAATTTTCATTTTGATTGCTCGATTATTTCTAAACATTTCTTAGAAAATTCAATTTTATTGAAAATTAACTGTGCTATAGCCCACAAGTTTTTGGGCGGCAAAAATCCAAAATGGTCCGATTACGATGGTTGATACCTCTATCAATAGGTTTCGGGACCTGTAATTGCTGTGACAATTTTCATTTTGATTGCTCGATTATTTCTAAACATTTCTTAGAAAATTCAATTTTATTGAAAATTAACTGTGCTATACCCTACAAGTTTTTGGGCGGCAAAAATCTAAAATGGTCCGATTACGATGGTTGATACCTCTATCAATAGGTTTCGGGACCTGTAATTGCTGTGACAATTTTCATTTTGATTGCTCGATTATTTCTAAACATTTCTTTGAAAATTCAATTTTATTGAAAATTAACTGTACTATAAGCCCACAAGTTTTTGGGCGGCAAAAATCTAAAATGGTCCGATTACGATGGTTGATACCTCTATCAATAGGTTTCGGGACCTGTAATTGCTGTGACAATTTTCATTTTGATTGCTCGATTATTTCTAAACATTTCTTCGAAAATTCAATTTTATTCCACTTGGTACTAAAACAATTCGTCGACAGGATCCAAAGATTACTATTCCAAAAATATTCATCACAGACTGGTCCTGGGTGTTCATTTATTCTATTTTATTTGAAATGCATCTGATGGACATAAAACAGTATCTTCTAATAACACATGAAATTATAACTGCGAAATTAAAACAGGGAAAACTGAGCGCTGTGTTTATATGCTGCTCCCATTTTGCAGCCATTCTCGTTAGACAATTAAAAAGTAAGATAGACAACTGTCCCTTTAAATTGCAGCAAGAAATAATGTGTATTATATTTCTGATAATTGAGAGTGAAACTTTGGATGAAATTGATAATTTCTGTGAATCGAACGGTAAAATACGCTACATCTCTTTCTTTTTTTATTTGTTACATTCAATTTTAAATTTGCACATCCATCCAAATTCAAAACCATTAAAATGTTTTTTGTTGCTGTTTACTCAACATCGCCTAATTTATAGATTCGAAAAACACCATAAAAACCCATTTCTTTATTAACCTTGTTACTTGCCTTTTGAACTCATCTACTAGATCACGTAATTAACTATTTACAAAAAAAAAACGTTAATAAATCAAGAAACAACAACAACACAAAATTGATTTGCTTTTATTGTGAAAACATAATTTTACCATTTTTAATTTATTATTTTTTTTTTTTTTTTTTTTTCATTATATAATTTATTTACAAATGTTCAATATATTTTACCTTCTTTAATATTTTTTGTAATTATGTTTATAACAAACAAATAAATAATTATTATTATTTTTGCTATTTTATTTATATAATATTATTATTATAAAATTGACTAGAATTTTTTTTTAGTATTTCCTCTTAAAATTAATTTTATGTAATTAAATATTTTTTAATTAGTTTTTCAGTTTATGTATATGTATGTTAATTTTTCCTTTACAACAATAATAATTTTTAGTAAAATAAATTATTTTGTTGCTGTTATTTTATATAATACAGTAATTATTTGTTTTGTTATTTTCAATGTACAGAGACAAAGAGATGCAATTATTTTAAATTTGATAATTAAAAATAAATTTGGTTGTGCTATTTATTTATTTATCTTTTTAACATGGGGCTCACATGTAAAAAAGTTAAATAAATTAATTTATTTAGCTATTTATTTATTGTAGATTTATTAATTATTTTGTTAAAATATTTAAATATAATTTATAAACTGATATGTAAAATAAAATATATTTATCGTTGTTAAATATTTTAATATACTATATAGTCTAAAAATGTTTGGTAATTATGTTACATATTTGAAATGTTTTATTTATTTTTTTTTTCAGTCTTTCCAGTAAAATAAAATAATTTCTTTTGTTTTTTTTTTTTTTTTTAAATAAAACATTTTTGACAGGTATGTACTTCTTAATTTTTTATACAATATAGTCCAACAGTTAGATACAAAGTTAAACTTTTCTATTTTACAGGCTACAATATTCATGTAGATTAGAAACGTTTGAATTGATGGCTTGACGCTCTGAAATGGAAAAAAAATAAAAATTGCTCAAATTATTTTATTTTAAAATTAAAAATAAATTTTATTTTGCTAAAATAATTTTTTGAAGAGGATATCTGATATACACAAATAAAAGGACGTGAACGTCGTCTATTCAAACTCCAGACAAAACTTTACGTTTTAAATCTTTGCTCTGTAAAAGCTCATTTTACCAATTAACTTCTAAAAATGTTATTGTTACCGATGCCAATTAAAATAACATGTATAATAACTACATTTAGAAATATACGTAGTTTTCTTTAATAAAAAACTTTTAATTAACTTAACAACGAAGTTTGGCTGTATATTTTTATAAAAACTTGCAATTTCACTCACGTTCTTCCAGCTGTAAAATGCTGTCGGCATTTTGATATAATAGTTTTGTACTAAAAATGTAATTTCCATGAATTCAAAATCAAAGTTTATAAAAAACTTTATTTTTTTGATAATTTTGTTTGATTTTCATTATTTATTGGAAAAGTTTTAAAATTTACGGTCATTGCTGTTTTATTGTGATCCAACACAATTCCGTTCCATTTATTCGTATTTGTATTTATCATAATTTGATATGTTGCCAAAGAAGAAGGGGTTGTTTCAAGAAATGAGGTTATTAAAAAATTTATGATCAAGAAAATTGAAAATCTATTATAAAATTTTTGTCGCACATAAAATACCGAAATTTATATATTCGCTTTTGCAATATATATATTCATTCTCGAATATATCGCCATATATGTGCCTTACATTATTGTCTTATCATTTACTTTATGGTGTCGCCTTTATACTTTAAATTTTTTTTTACGGAATATACAATGTTTTGATGCAAATAGGTTTTTGTTTTATTTTAAATAAATCGCAGATTAAAACTTTTTTTCTTTACAAAACTAAGTGGTTTTGAGAAAATTAATTGCTTTTTGTTAAAAAAATAAAAAATATCCGGGCAATTACAGTAAAATTTCTAACAACTGTTATACGTTTTTAATAATCTAAGAAATGAAGATCCAGTTTTTTTTGTCCGTTTGATGTTGAATTAAGAAAAATACAACAGTTGCTATATAACTGTTGTAAAAACAAGAAATTAATTAATGTTAAAAGCATTAAAAGAGAAAGCACAATTTTATGTTGTATATCTAGGTTATGTTTGTCTCGAAATGTACATAAAAATTCCAATTCTTTTGCAACTTCAATGAAACTAGCAAAAGTTTTATTCGCGAAGAATTTTATTCGTTTATCTTAATTTGTTTGTTTAAGTGAATCATTGTTGGAATATTTCTTTTACATAATTTGTTTTGAAATTGATTTTGGATTTTACCAAAGCAACCTGGATTTTACAAAGAAAAAACTAAAATGTTCTTATAAAACAGGTGCGAAATCACTTTTTTTTCTAAGACCAATTTTTAAATGAAAACATTACAAATTCTTAATTAGGATCTGTCAGATATTTTCATAAATGTTTTACATAGATGGCAGCACAAATTTGGTAAAATCGAACCAAAAATTACCACCTGGGAAAATTTCAGTTCAGAAATTGTAAAAAAACACAAAACAAATTCACAAAATATATAAAACATGTGAAAATTGGGTTTATCGTATTTTTCTCTAAACAACTATAGAGACATCTAAGGTACAGCAGTAAAACTAAAGGTAACTGTAGCAAGTAGTATTTTAATTCGGCAGAGCCAACTTTAATGTATTTTTCAAAATTATAGTTCAAAAAATATATTTTAGACATAATTTAATTTTAGTCAAAAAGCTTTTGAGCCCTAAAAAAAATTATTCCAATGCAAGTAATACTCCATTTGATATCTTGTTATACAAATACAGTGAAGTTATCGTCGTCGGGGGTTTTAATGTTGATGTTCTTGTTTCGACACCGGCGGCTACTAAACTAAATTCATTGATGTCATCCTTTGACTTTAACCTAATTTTTAAGAAGCCTACCGATTTAACAGGCAATCCCACCACTCCATTAATTGACTAAGCATTTGCCAGTAAACCTAGTAACCTTCACACAAATTTCAATGCCGAGTACTTCTGTTACTCAAGACATGATCTACGGTTCATATGCGTTTTCTAGCCATTAATCAAAGCTGATAAGTCTTTGTGCTAGTCACGCTTAATTGTTTGTGTGATGTAAATGAGCAACTTTCATTTTTAAATTCCTTCGTGAATGGATTGTTTGAAGAATCACCTATAGCAATGATATTCTCAAATTCCGCAGTATTCGTGATCTTTTGCATAAAAATTGGAAGTTGCGTCAAACTGAATCTAATCGACTATCGATCCGATATCGGAGCAAGAAAGGTATGCTTAGGACTGCTAAACGCAAATGTGTCATAGATAAATTCAATAGCCAGGTTCGAAGTAAATTATAGCTGTGGAACCGAAATGCAAAATTTATTTCTGAGAGTTTAACGCGCATTACGTTTCGGTTTTCGTCGACGGTGATAAATATTTTAGTCTTGATACACTGCAATATAGTACGGATCATAACACTTTTCATTTCCGTAATGTTTCTGAATTCTCATCCAATTGCCCGGTATAAAATCACTTGCTGTTGGAACTGACGGGAAAGCGCTAAGCTTCATTAAGCTAATACTTCCGATATTACAACCTCACATAACGTACTTAAATTTTACGTACTTAAAGTTTAATTAAATCTGTATTCCCTACCGCCGTCTCTAACATTGAAATTGGAAGAGTGGCCATTCTACTTATTTTAGACTTTTTCTTGAGCATTTGAATTTTTTCGATAAGTGCTTGTCAAATTACATTTTCCTATTTGCATTTGCAGCGTTAATCGGTGAAATATTATGAAAATATTGGCGACTCGACTCTAATTACATCTGGTGTTCCTCAAGGCTCTATCTTGGAGGCTATCTTATTCTCGCTCTATACATAAACCAATTATGTGAATCCATTCAGGGTACAGATGATATCGTGTATCACCTTTTTCCAGATGGTTTACAAATGTATGTATGCATTTGATGATCCTGATTCTATCTATTGAGACCGTAATAAATATCTTGAATATTCCCTTATAGGAAGTGAATTAGATTGGTCCAATTTACATAGATTCCAAATAAATCCAAGTAAATCACGAGCTATTATTTTATCCCATAAAAGACGAGTCACCAGAGCAAATGATTGGTAGTTACAAAATTGATTTCTATCGGCATGTAAAAATTTAAGTTTGGTTATAGATAGTAAACTGAATTGGTCAGCCCATATAAATAACTTATGCAGTAAAATTTATGGGATTCTAAAGTAAATTGTGGGACGCAGAGAGATTCTTATCTACAAATGCCATCCTTGTATCATATTTTGTGCTTTTTTCATTGAAAATCTGAACCTAGAAAACATCATTATGCGAAAAATCAACTCAAAAATAATGACGTGTATATGATTATGGCTCTGTATTCTAGAAGGCTCTGATTTTACACCAACAACAATTAGTTTCAATTAGTTGTTTAGACATTATTAAACAGGTAATCTGAGAAAAAATTTGAGTGTCGGACCATTTTATATGTTTACCATTAAACCAACAAATTTTCATTGTTCGTAGGGTGCATCCGAAATGAAGTAGTAGACATACGATGTAGTTTTTATGTACATTTTTAATACGTTGTTTGATGTCAATTTATATTTAAATTAATCATATTTATCGATTTATTATTTCAGAGTTGTAAAATTTCAATTAATTTAATGAAATTTAATTTAACTGAAAAATGCACATTTCGGACACACCCATAGATTACTAATCGCATTTTCTAGGAAAATTAAAAAAAAATCCAATTTAATTTAACAACATTGAAAAGTCGATAAATTTCTAGTACATACACACAACAATTTAAAAAATGCAGAAGTTATTATTTATGTGTCATGCATTTTGTATAAATATTTTAGTATAGGAATAAATCAAAAGGCAGGTGGAAAATTTAATTAACAAAAAAAAACTGTGGAAAATGTTTTAATATTATTTAGCATATTTTAAACGTTTCTGTATAAAATGCATATTGCAAATACGAATAATCGTATATTATTCGTTTGATATCAAAAATGTTGTTTGATCCAAATTTAGGTGATAGCCGTTTCATGTAAAGTTATTAACCTGCCAGCTCCACAACCTTCCAGTAGGGTACACATCACGTGATTTGTTCTGGCAATGTATTAGGCAGCTGGTTGTTGGGTAAAATGTCACAATTCGTAAGTGTACGTGCTGCCTCCTCGTAGCAACCACTGGTAACTGAGGCCGTTTGCCACATTTTGGCTATTTGGTACAGGCTAAAGGAGAAATCATTGATAAAAAAACCCTAATCTAAGGTGGAACACCATATGCCGCTGAATGAATGGCTAATATGTTAATCAGTCCAAAGTATGCTGACTCTGGATATCAGGCACCCTCTACCTTTATTTAGCCTTGTTGTAGTAAATCTGGGTGACCTACAGGCGACTTTCGATTCCCAGCAACTCGTAAGAGTAAAATCAAACCGGAAGACGTCACAGGGGTAGGAGTATACGGGATGGAACTGATTCCAACTGCACCATCTTTCTAGCAGTGGTACTTGTTATAGTAAACTTCTACGAGGGAGAGCAATGAGCCCAGATAGTATGTATCGCACAAAAGATCTTTTAGGTTTCAGTATGAGGTGACTGAGCACCCACGTGGCCCTTCAACAATAATAATAATAAATAAAAACAATAATTTTTAATAATCGAATTTTAGAATTACTGCTTAATATCGCAAATACAAGTTAAATAAATCACAACAAAATTAATTCTAAATTTAAATTCATATTGCAAAGCCTTGATAATCATAATTCCAAAAATTTCAACCACTTTATTTCAAATTATTATTTTATTATAATAATTATAATATTCTAAGAATTTTTGGAAAATTACAAATTAAAAATGTTAATTTAATGCAAAAGCTAATCTTTTACTCCGGCCTACCAAAAAATATTCTATTGGTGTAATCTCGTAAATGGGGTAAACAGAAATGACATATTTTAAGTGCATTGCTTTCGTCCAAAATGTGTTATTGTGTTAAAGCAAAGCATGAGTTTACCAAATTTGGGTCAATTTTTTTTCGCTTGCTTTCATCTTCGAGTCTTGTGACAGGTATTAAATCTAAAAATTTGCTTAAGATTTTTGTTAACTATCAACCTTGTTTTACGATGAAAATGCGATTCTTAAATGAATTTTGGATAACTGTTTGGAAAATGATAAATTAGCTTGAAACTTGGCTATTTCTTAACCGATTATGAATTATGATAAAATTTGACAGGTACGTTAGTAATGGCATTCTTAAATGATGTTTGAATAAATTTTTTGAATATGGCCGATTTGTCTGTAGCTTGGCCATTTCTTTTGGGATTATGATAAAATTTGACACGTACGGCGGATATGAGATTGTTAAAAGATTTTTAGGTGAAGTTTTTGAATGTGGAAAATTAGACTGTCTCTTGGGTATTTTTTAGCTGATTATGATGAAATTGGACAGGTATGAGTTTTCAACAAAAAATCTGATTCTTAAATGATTTTTAGGTAAAGCTCTGGAATGTAGAAAATCGGGAGGTAAATTGGCTATTTCTTTGCTCTGAAAATTAGATAACCATAAAATATCTTTAAATTCCCCCAATATTCCAGAATATGTCCTCATTTTCCAGAATATTTCCTCTTCTTCCCTAATATTTATTTAGAAAAAAGCAAAAAATCCCTCGCTTCCAAAATGTTATTTTTTTAAATGCGGCAATTTAGCACCGCGTGCCGGAAATACTTTTGCTTGAAAACGAAAATTTAAATTTTAAATTTTCTGGAAAATGGATTACATAATAATCCTTTACACAATAATCATTACCTGCATGAACCATTATCATTACTATCAACAATCAACATCATCGTTACCATGCGGTTGATGCTGGTGGTGGTGGTCCACATTTGGTCCATCATTCATTTCCATAATAATTCCTCTCGGCCATTCTAACGCATTATGTTGTGATGAAATACATCACATCATGGTTGGAAATGGATTTTTAATGTTAATCTCACTTCCGATGCCTTTATGATAAGCATAAACATTTTGATGGCAGTCGTATTAAATGAAGTAATCTATGCGTTTGGCCAGAGCACCTCGTATTTTATAGAGCCGTAATCAAAAAATCTGAGCTTTTATAGGGGAATTAGAAACGAGGAAAAAACGCAACTTTTCATAGTAAAACACACAAAACATACGGGAAATCACTTTTTTTCCTAAGACAAATTTTTAAATGAAAACGTTACAAATTCTTAATTATGATTTCTACAATACTTTCATAAATGTTTAAATTTCAACATATTATGAATGTCGTTTAAGTAAATCGTTTTCATTTGCTTTGCTTTGATGTATTTTTCAAAATGAAAGCTCGAAAAAATATATTGTTACGTTTTTGCCTTGTCAATTAAGGTTCGTATCATTGGATTGTGAATAATACAAAATCAATTTAATTTATCACCAACAAATTTATTTATTTCACACAAGAATTATTACAACATATTAATAAAAATTTTCAAAATCACTTTATATAATCAAATTTTACTGTACACTTATAATTTTTATTTCCACTCAACCACTTTTTAATTACTTTTTAATCTTCACGTCGCTTTCCAAATACTACTAATTCAATTCGACTTTGTTCGCCTTTTTATATACACAAACCAAACTTCTAGAAAGCTGATGACTTTTCCAGTTAGAATAGCGTAGAAACATTACATAACAATTTTATCATGCAAAATTCCATTTTAGTCCAGTTAAACATTGAGCTATTAATTTAACTTATTCTATTACTCACTAGGTGTCACTGTCACAATATTTTAGAAATAATTTAATTTTAATATTTCTGCAATTAATAGTTACTTAATACCAATATGGCCTTCTTGTATATTGTTCTTAAAGATATGTAGAAAACTTTTATATAAACATTTTATGACATTTTTGCTTTTTTCATTGAAAAACTTGAAGCTAAATAACACCATTTTTACTATGGATTCCTATGGAAATCAGTGAAAAGCTATACCACTAAAAAAGCTTCTAAAAAATATGTCATTAAGATTATGGCTCTATACTCTAGAAGGCTCTGGTTTGGCTCATAAACATGTACTTTTATTGGGCGTATCCAGCACATAGATTTCTCACTAAAAAAAGTAGATATCTCACTATTTAGTGAGGCAAAAAAATGTAATATTTATTTGAGTAGATATTCCTTGGTTTGTATCTTCGCTTAATGCCTGACATTTGTAATAAAAAATTGTTTTATACTTATTTAAAAGACAACGGCACATTATGCACGTCGGAAATCGTTTTAAACAATTTAATTAAATTGAAATTCCAGATTATATAATAATGGATCATTTCAACAATGAAGGTAATTATTATTAAACTACACAAATAATTAAATAAATATATTCGTGAAAAAATGGTTTTATTAAATTAATTAACCTAATTTTTTATTATCCGAGTAAACTTCTATTTTACTTATTTTTATTTTCTTATATTGTAACCAGATGTTTACTACGAGGAATATCTTCAAAAAGATATTTCTGAAATGCCAGAATTGGAAACAGAATGGACATCTCAAGAGCCAACACCGAAAGAAGATCGGGATTTGAAGTGGACTCATTCCCAAGTCAAACTTTTATTATCGGCATATGCTGCCCGTAAGGATGAGTTTCGCCATCCGAAATAAAAAAATCGATGTTGTGGAAGAAGATTGAAAAAAGTTTAAGGATTTGGGGCACTTGTTTCATGCTAACGAAATTAATAAAAAAATGTCCAACATGAAAAAAACCTATTTAAATATAAAGCAACTTCGGCAGAAAACTGGTCAAGGTAGGGCCCGTTGGGAATATTACGAGGAATTTGATTTCATTTTCCGAGAAGATGGAGGCAAGTACTCCAGAGCCAACTTCACTTGAAAAATGTTCTTCACCAGATTTAGGCAATTAGGAGCTAAGCGGCCCAAATTCGTCAAGTGGTGGGAGGATGGAAGAGCTTCGAAAATTTCGGCAGGAGCAAATACGGGTCGAGGAGGACAAATCGGAGGCAATATTGCAGTTGGTCGAGGCTGTAAAGGAAAATAATAACCTGCAAAAAGAGAGGAACGAAATACTCAAAACTCTGTTGGCGGCAACAATAAATTAAGCAAATTTTCTATATCTTATATAAATAAAAGACCTGAAGTCATTTAAAATAAAGAAGCGAAAAAGTTTTTTTTATTATTCGGTACATTTCTTTCAGATAGTGCATCATCAGCTTCTAACATCGGCATCATTATCAGAAATCCTAGTATCTGAAAGATCTTCTCCGACAATGTCATCTTCAAGCAAAATAAAATTATGCATTATGCACGCCGCAATTACACTTTTAACCGCTATATTAGGGTTATTTACGTCCATATATTTTAGACGCCTAAATTTCCCTTTCAATTAGGCATACGCTCTCTCTATTACTGATCGGACAGAGCAAAGCTTTGTATTATAGATGGATTTCTGTTTGATCAGATGTCCATTATCCTAGAAAGGAGTTATCATAAAACTAGAAGCACCATAAGCTGAATCCCCCATCAGATGATATTCCGGTTTTATAGGTGACTCTTCGCTTTCTAATATTTTAAAAAGCGGACTACATCTAAACACTTTGGCGTCGTGCACTCTGCCCGGCATACCAATGAATACGTCAATGAAGCGCATTGTATGATCACAAACACCTTTAAAAATTGAAACATGTTATCAAAATTTATATCTATTTGGTAAATGGTATGTTACAGAAACTTACCTTGTAATACAATCGAGTGGAATCCTTTTCGGTTGTAAAAATCGATTGGATTATGTTGTGGCTGTTTGACAGGTAAATGGCACCCATCGATGGCACCAACTATTCCCGGAATACGGCATTTGGACTCAAAAATCTGGAAATAGATGGTTCTTATCTAGCCAAGAAACAATATGCCTACTAAGGCCGTGCCCGAATACTATGTTAAACATTCACACACGCGCAATCATTTTTGCCATAAAACACACTCATTCGAATCATTACAATCGTTCCCTATGATATATTTTGACATAACCATGTGAAATATTTTAGCAGTGAATGTGATTTGATATAGCAAACAACAAAATAAATTTGAAGGAAAAAACATGAGTCCCATCGTAAGCTCCGACCACATTTTTCAATACAGGTGTACAACCTCTTCGGCTACTTAATAACTTGGAACATAATTGATTCTGTAACTGTTTGGCTATGCATTTCTATTACTGCTCCCACCATTCTACGGTTTGTCTCACTGGCAAGCTGCACTAAAATAGAGCCAAGAGTTCTAACTCAAGTTACCATCCATGCATTTTGCGTGATAAATAATCTATAATTTTGTGAAACATACACCAGAAATCCTTAAATGTTTCTTCATGTGGGATCTTGTATGTTGTTGATGGAAAATTTCTCAAGTAAATGTCATAAATTAGTATTTATTACGGTATTATCACAGTATTTGGGCACGGCCTAAGATTGCACATTTATTTTAATAAAGACACGAAACGAAATAAGTTATTTTCTTTCATTTTAAAATATTTTGACCCAAGACTCAATCCAAAATGTAGTTTACTCTTAATTCCGCTTTCGATTTAAAAAGAAAGCGTTTTCAAATGTTAGTACCTACTAAACGTGTTCCATTTTATATACTATTGTATTTTTACTCAATAACTAAATAGGGATAATACATTACAGTTCGGGTTTCTCAAACGGTTAAGATTCCGTTATCCCGTTTTCTGTCTAAATATAGTGTTAGAGCGAGAAAAGTGTCTCAAAACTGCTCAAAAGTGTTAGAGTGTAAGAGTGCGCTTTTTACTAATAAATTCGATAAAGCTACAAGGTTTGTTCGAGTACATGTTGGCGACATCAACCGAGACAAGTTTACCAGTTGTTGCAATAACAATTCCGTCTATCGTGTACAATAGGGCGGTCTTATTAAGGGTCATTTTTGAATTTTGATCGATATGCCCCCTATAACTACTTCAAAAATAATTCCTACAAATATTTAAAAAATAAATCATGTAAATTTTTAGCTCTTAATATTACCATTAACACGACCCACAAGACGACGAAAGTTATACATGGGAAACACACGTATTTTTAAAAATGAAACTTTGAATTTCTATAACTTTGGTAATAATTGATGAAAAAATTTAAAATTTGGCATAAATGTGGTTACTTAAATGATATATAAACGGGTGCATTGGGAACCTTTTTGAACGGTTATTTTATCTGGAACCTGTTAACAATAAATCTTGGAAAAAAAAATGTTTCGGGTTCGATGTTCACCAAAGTGCTTAATATTTATTTACACTTTCATCGGACTTCTGTAGTTCTGTAGCCTGAAGTGGAAAGTTGATGACTGTATTTTTGAATTTCGATGATGACTAGTGTAGCGGCGATTTTTTGAATAGGTAGATACTGTTCTATAAATTTTGGATGTAGTTTGAATTCATGATGATTACTTTCTTTTAACACAACATTTTAAGAACTAACCCATGAGGATTTCAGAGTTTTAATAATTTTTAGTTTATTTTCAATAGTAGTATTTAATGATAATTAACTAATTTTGAGCTTGACTTTCAGAAATATTCGGTGAAACCTAACGCAGATGTCCAGAGACTTTAGGCATCCAGCGGACCGGTAGTTTTAGAAATTGTGTTGTCCTGATTTTTATCCTCTACACCGTTTATCACAGATCAAACTTCTACGTATAATCTTGGTCATTCATTTATAATACTAGATATTGCGTTCTGTTTGTCGATATGTTAATTAAGATTTATATATGTTTCAAAGTTTCGGTTGCAATCCTTACAGATTAAGCGGTTAATTAAGTAAGCAATTAAAAACGGCCGGCGGAAGTAAAGTTGTGGGAAATATATAAGGGGTAATTAGTAATTAATTAATATTGACTTTAGGAAGGCAAGGATTGAAAGCGGTAACAAAAGTAATTTTTAAAAAAGTGTATCGTCCTAAGCATGAACTATACTATTAACTATTGACCGCCAAGGTGTCTGCAACCGGGTCAATTTCAATTCTATTCTAACTATCTAACTATCCTATCCAATCCTTCCAAATTAATTTAAAAAAGGGTGTATGATAGGCTGGGCGTCATATTCAATTACCGGGAAATACTGCTTAATACTTGGTCGTACGTAATTCATTTACATAAAATCCATACCCGAGAAACTATAAAACCCAATTTATTTTAAATCACGCATGGTAAACATTAAAACAGATACATGATTAATAAACACATTCACCATGACAAAAGTGTTCACGGAGCCCCTTATAAACCATATTCACATACAAAATCGAATAATTTGGTTGCTTCCAAATGTTACATCATAATTATTCCTTTTACTCGTTAAACCCAATATTGAGTTACGAACTCCTGCGGTGGATTATAAAATCGTTTTTTCAGTCATTATGTAATTGTTACATTCTTTGTGTATGTCATCTGTTTGTACGCCTGCCATGGTTACGATTTTATTTTGTTAACTCACAGACTAATTGTCTTGTCTTCATTTTTTGTATTTAAATTATGTATTCAGTATGGAAAAAATTGTTTTATAAATTATGCAAATCCCCTTCCTATACCTTTACAAACTATGTATGTATGTGTGTGTATCCAAATAAAACCATTAATACGGTTTAAAAATGGATTACATAATTTTCAGCAGCCTGCACACATTTGAATGTTAAATAAAAATTGGTTCGTATATTCATGTAATAAAAATGAAAATTTTATGTTGTATTCTCCTTTTATAATCCAACATAACCTTAAAAAAAAAACCCCCGTCTAAGGCAATTACTCGACAAGAAGAAGAGGTTAGAACAATATCATTTTGTAGTAGTGAAAAACATTTTCATTTTTCTATTTTTTTTCCTAATGCCAGAGAATATAAATTATTAGATCGTATTTCGGCGTATACGTATTGTTCAGTTTTTTTTTATTTAGTTGGAAATTTTCCAAAGTACTTACTCGTTCACCATACCATGTATGTTGTAAAGTGAATTTGATTGTATGTAGCATTTTAAATCGGAAGTTTCTATAGGAAATAGTTGCGTTGTTTAAAATGTAGTGTTTTATATTCAAAACAACAGAAATGTCTTCAGACATATTTGAGTTTAAATTTTTTGTTTCGACCAACTTAAAGACGCTCCAACAAATAAAAAAATTGGTTCGGTCGTTTAGTAAAAGTAATTTTTCAACTTAAATTGTAACAAACGTTAGCGTACTGCTCTTCCAGTGTTCTGTGGGCATGTGTTAATTTTCATCCTATATTCTAATATGAAGATTAAAATTCAAGTGGCGAAACCAAGTTTTCGTTATAAAATTATCGATTGTATGGTTTGTAACCATCGTTCGTTAATTAATTGTTCATGTCATCCTATGAAATTTCATAAATTTATCGTTACGTAGTTATATCATGTCGCTATTTTAAAAACATCATTCAGGCACATACGTGTTTATGTACATATTACAATAAAAGTCAGCAAAATGTTTAATACAATTCCACTGGCCTTCTAAATAGGTTACCCTGATCAACAAAATTTTTCATTTCGTAAAATTTTTTATGCAAAAATTGTCAATTATGAAAAAATTATAAATTTGTAAATTTTTTTAATAATCCGAAATAGTGGGGGAATATTTCAGTGATCATTGATTGAGCCACCAAAATTTGTATAAAAAGGGCCAAAAATCACTAAGTCGGGGAGAACTAAGAAACTGAGCGTCAGTCAGACAAGACTGATTAGTCTTTCGGACTGATCGGTGATTTCGAACGGTTACACCAAAATCACCTGGACAGGAGAAATAAAAAAGAAATTGGTAAAAATAAAGAAATAATTTATAGTACAGTTGTAGTTGTAGTAATCCATCAAAATACTAATACATGGGCACCGACTAGTCGAGTCGGAGGTCTATTAAAAACCTCGCAAGAGGCGACTATGGTGCTTGTGGTGTTAACTATTTCCGTCTTTCCATCAAAAACTTTCGCCAGTCTTAACGTATAATAACAGCCATTGGCCAAATTAAAGCTGAGCGTATATTTATCTTTCACGGTGAGTTGCAATTGGTAATTTACACATTTGAGAAAAGAGCTCACATTTCTTTCAATTCTCTAAATTGTATTCAATCCAAATGCGGCTTTCAAGATCTTACTTGTGGTACCATTTTTATCCATACCAATTTCCGCTACCTGACTGAGCTGCAGGAATCATGCCGCAAGTACCTTCATGCCCAAAGCAAGTAAGATAGAAATTTCGATGTAATAAGGCAGAGCTGAGTTTCAGCCTAACCCCACTTATTACAGATTTCAAAAACTTTGATCATCAGTCAACACGAATTTATCATTTGTAGTGAAATTGTATACTGCATCTTCCTTTTTGAAGGCACATTAACGGTTATAAAACGATGTTCACCCTAAGGTCAGAAAATATTAAATGAGAAATAAAGGCATCAGTTGTTAAATCTTACAAAAACTTACTACAATGCACACAATTCAAAAAATTGGGCATGAAGAAGGGCAGCGTATATATGCTGGCTTGGCCACTTCTTCATATAGACCTTCTTATTGTCAAAAACTTCTTATTGTCTAGACTCTCAGGGTCGGACTTGGCCTCCAGGAGAAGAGGCCAATATGTTAATTTAACATTCTTGAGGTTTCCTCTTTATTCCTAGTAGTTTTAGATGAGTGTGAAGTTTATGCTAAAAAAATAACAAAAAATTACACTGTTAAATTAGCTATTTTCCAATTGGAATTTAAATTATATGAAAATTTAAATTTTTTGTAATTTTGGATTTTTCGTACCACCAAACAGATTCTTTTCATCCGGAAACAGGTTCCTTTCATCGTTTTCAGATAGCTGCACCATCTGTTTATCTCGTTAACTAATTATCCAATTCCAATATCCAATTGTGTTGAACATTACTAAAATTCAGATAATTTAAAAGTTGACTGATTTTTGATGGTTTAAATAATTATTTTGCGTCGATCCTGGAAATGTTCCATATGTCCAGCACATTTCTTAGAATAGCTAAGCCATATAGCGGTCAATGTCACCAAGCCGATCCAACTATAATGAACTATAATATATTTCACAGAATTTAGAATTTTTAATAATTTTGTTGGTTTTAAAATTTGTTGTATCTCCGATCACAGAGATGTCCACAAGGTCTTGCCTATATTTTTGGTTAACTTGGGCATATGCCGGTCTACGTGGCCAACCTTATCCAATTGTGATTTCTGTGATCTGAATTCAATTCTAAATTTTGTGAAGTATAGTATAGTTCATCACAATTGGATAAGATTGACCACGTAAACTGGCATATGGTCAAGTTATCCAAAAATATAAACAAGACCTTGTGGACATCTCTGCAAGACCTTGTGGCTTGGTGACATTGATCGCTATATGGCTTAGCTATTCTAAGAAATGTGCTGGACCTTCGGGACATTTCCAGGATCGACGCAAAATAATTATTTAAACCATTAAAAATCAGTCAACTTTTAAATTATCTGAATTGTAGTAATGTTCAACACAATTGGATGTTTTTGGTTAACAAGATAAACAGATGGTCCAGCTATTAAAAAACGATGAAAGGAACCTGTTTCCTGAAGAAAAGAACCTGTTTGGTGGTACGAAAAATACAAAATTACAAAAAATTTAAATTTTCATATAATTTAAATTCCAATTGGAAAATATCTAATTTAACAGTGTAACTTTTTGTTATTTTTTTAGCATAAACTTCACACTCATTAGTTTTAGTAATAGGTGCTTGCGACTACAGTTCTTGTACTTGCTTTGTTTGGCTACGAACTTATGAGCCTGAGGACGTCTAAACTCGTTGTTTTAACCTGGGAATTTTACTGTTCTTCAGCAAGTTTTCTACCCCAATAGATCACTTCTAAATTCTAACTCACTTCCGTTCAAATTCAGTGTAAGTTTTTAATTCCAGGATTCTGAAGTTCGATATGCGGTTAGTGCTATATATTCACTGTAAAATGACGAAAGTTCGATATAACTTGAATATATTTTGGTGGGCTTGAATCATTTATATTCTCAAAGGAGTTTCGCTCAAAGGTTAGTCTTCTTTCGGCGATTATCAGATTATTTAAAGCAGTCTTTTGTTGTTCTTTCACCTTTTGTGACTCTTCTCGTGAGGTTTGACGAGTTCTTATGATTTTTGCCGTCCCACTTTTTTGGTCAACTGTTTCGCCGAGTCTAAACGTAAAAATTCTCTAAGTCGGTTTGCTCGACTTAAACTTTATACCCTTTCTGTATCTGTAACTGAAGCAAAATTTTAAAAATTATCCCTGCGGCAATTTGTATTTTGATAAAGCACCTTTCAACGTTTTCTAAGTTTATCGTATATTTGTTCTGTTTGTTCTAAACTAAATGGACATTCTATTTTGGAAGCCAATTAAGTAGTTTGTCAAATTGACTGACGAATTTTAATTGCAAACGATTATAAAAAAATAAATTATAAATCCAGACCATATTTAAAATTTATATTTATTCAGTTCTCCCTGCTATCGCATAACTAAATTCTTGTTTACCATAATTCATTATCCTGATGAAATTTATTATTCATCTGTATCATTTGAAATCTGTTCTTACAAATATTAAACTAATAAAACATTAAGCTCTACCTTTTTTATTTTTATTAATCAGATTTTTATTATAACCCAGAATTAATTTTTATATTTTCATACTCGTATAAGTAGACGGGTAAGAAAACATTTACTCGTTATAATATTAGCTACCTTCACCATAACCACCAATAACCGTATAGTCTGACTCGTTTAAGGTAAGTTTCGTCTTTTGTTTTATTTATAAATGGGGAAATAAACCATTTAACGTTGTAATCAATATAATTTTATTTATATGGTAAAGTTATTTTTATTGGAAATTTAAAAATTTATAAAATTACGATAGAAAATAGACTCCGGTATACGAGTACATATCTACAAATAAAATTTAAATTTTTATCTCCCGTAAGATTAATTTTGTTATCTAGATTCCAGATGATGACGGAAAATTAGATTTATCTATATTGGATATAAGGTATTAAAGCGAATTATTAAAGGGGTTGAAATTACTACGTCAATCGGATCACCTTTCCCTCCAAAAAGTGAGCGCAACGGGTCGAGATGTGCTAGGTATCAAAATTTTTATTAAATCATAATCTTTCGAATGCCGTGTGGTACTTTTAGAAAATCAAGATTGCGGCCCCAATATGGCGTCTATAAGGTTACAAAATGGACTTACATAATGTTTTTATTTCGCTGCATGGTTATTCAAAAGCGATTAACAAAAGTTTTTTGTACTTGCCATGTGAAAGATAAACACGTTTGAACGTTTTGTCTTTCAGGGCCTGTTTTTAATTTAATTAAGATTTTTTTAGCATACTTCATGTGGTTGGTTTTTTTTTACCTAGAAATGCGAAAAACCGCTTTTCCGAATGTTTTTTTGCCATTTATCAAGTATTTTTTCACCATCATATAATGTATAAAAAGTTAGCCCAGGATTTTCATACCAGGACAACGAAATTGTTAACACTTAAACTATCGCGACACTATCCCAGGAAATCACTATCATTCTATTATTTCGTACCATCCCAAGAAATCATTGAAATGCTAGTACATATGTATTTTTAGTCATCCCAGGATATAAACATATATACATATGTATGTATCGCAATTAAATATAAGTAAACTTGTACATAATTTTTAAAGCAGTAATTAAAATAAAATATATGTAATCATTCTAATTATGGATCCACGTAACAATAAAAATTGGGTATATTCACAATTAAGCTCAATTTAAAAATATGTTCTAAAAATTAATAAACAAGGAAAAATTCATATAACATAAGTATGCATGGGCAGGATATGACACAGTATATTAAGCAAAAATAATGAATGATTAAGTTACCTAGAAAGGGGACTTCAAAGCATCAAATATCGATAAAAATGAGTTGGGCTCTGGTTACAATTTTTCAAATCGTACCAAATTAAATTGAATCTTGGGATAGATTCAAAACGCATACAAAATTATATACTTAAACATATTGCTATTTAGAAAATTATGAAAAAACATTTTTGATTATTTATTAGCCGTCTTGATTCAACACATACTATAACCTGCCCGAAATTAAAAGGAAGACATTAATGTAAGTTTCGTCTAAATCGGCCCAGTAGTTTTTAAACAGATTTTTCGTATAGAATTAAATGAGGAAGTACTTTATGAGATTTCGTAATACTTGTTCGAGAAGTTAGATCTTTCATGTCGTCATATATCTCCCAACGATCCTTCCGGAAACAGTATGCTACATAATGTCCCACAGATTCCGATAGAGGGACTTTGGGGTATATAATTGACAAATGAACTAATTTTGAAGGTTTCAATAAAAATTGTAACTACTTGAGGTACCTATGTCACAGATTGAAATTTTATTCGGATTTATGGATGGTTCAACATTTCGCTAGTAAAAATTTGCCGTTTGTGCTGATTATTGCAAACTGGACAAATCGATAAAATAGTATCTTCCAGGCAGTTAACAAAATTTTTTAATCCTAATTTGTCTAGTTTAAAAAAGTTTATGGGGATATAATTTAATAAATCTATTATAGTTTCGTCGCATGTTAAACATTTTAACACTGACTGGGCACTATAATAATTTAATAATTTCAGTACAAAAGTTGATATATTTGTTATATTACTTGTACAATCTCTTTCAGTTCCAAATATTTGTGCTAAAATTGAGAAACGGAATTTTTCGGCACTGACTATATTATCGTCTTTTAAAGCTCTAATAAGGTTAGTAAAATCGTTTTCACATGTGAAATGGTTTAATGGTTTCAAATTCAAAATACATGTAGTAAACGAATCAAAGGAACATGTACTAAAATAATTTTCTCCTGTTATTGACCCATTTTTTAAATATGAAAGATATGGACTTTTTACTAATATAGTATTTTACTTTTACCTTTCACTGTTCCACTGGATTCCTCATATAATTTTTTATTTACAGTTAAAGCCTAAATAAAATGACTTTTTCTTTCTTGTTCGGTCATTGTGTTTAATCCTTTTATGATTGGCTGATCAAAATTGGTGGTTGATTTTTTTAAAGCACTTTTCCTCTTTCTCCAAGTTTCTTCTAAATTTAAAATTTCAGCATTCGGTTTTTCTTCATTGACACTATTATTTTTATTCTTAATTGAATGCTCTTTCGACTTTACATGCTGTTTTGGTATTTTTAATGTGAATCGTTTTAGGATATATTCGTTTCGAATATTAATTTCTTTTAAAAATCTCAGCGTTTTAGTTGGCAATTTTCCCAATGCAGCATTCCGGTTAACTCTCCTTTTTATCGTACGAAAATAATTTTCAATATGGCTGTTGCTCCTGCGGGAATGAAAAATACCCGACCAAAACGGAAGAAAAGTAATATATTTTTTTTTTTAAATTATATCAAGAAATGAAGGGTTGTAATAAACATTTAAGGAATCTGTATTTACTGATAATCCAGATTCCAATTCACTATTTTCAGAAGTTAATTTGAAGGCCTCGTAAAAGGGACTTTGAGAATAAAGGGGTTTCTAAATATATACTGATATCATTTTTTATAAGCTTTATAATTTCATCCAGTGCATTCAATACTGGAGGTGTTAAATATTTTGACTAACTATCTAATATATTAATTAGATAAATATTTCCAAACTGATTTTATCAATTCAAAATTGTCAAACAAAAATAATAATGCCAATATTTCTTTAATTATTCTGGTTTCCTTAGTTTTCTTTGTAAAGGCCTTATTTATGTCATCTGTAATGTTAAGCATTAAGTGCGAAACACATAAATGCCAGCAATTTCAGTTTTATTAATTAAAGAGGAATAAGTCAAATTTAAATATTGAATTATATCAGTTTTATTAAATGAATCCATAACTGCATTGATTTCAGTAAAGTTGCAGCCAGTAACAACTGATTCAAAAATTGGCCATATTTTTGGTTTATGCTCCAATTCTATACGATACGATCTTAGCCATGCCCCTATTGTATCAATATTGTGACTTACACTGATCATACCCGTTATAGGAAATGTATCTGATGGTTCAGAGTAATTAACTTTAATAGGTGTAACCAGTGCATAGTACAGTATGGTATGTTAGAAATATTGAGATCTGGTGGTTTTACTAATCCACCTGTTGCATCTAAATACTCAATTAGCTTTTCTTTTGGATTACGTTTTAATAATGATTTAATCATTGATATTTGCGTGTAATTGTAGGAAATGACGTAAAACGGTTTGATAGAAAATTTTTGAAATAAATCAGGATTTAAAACCGTTTCTTTTTGCAAATCAATAAAATCGTTTGTGTCATTGTCCTGCTCTTTCAGTGCATCAGAACGAACTTGTCTTGGAACATTCAATGACTTTACCTTAGAAGTATTAAATTTGGTTAGAAATACTGGATCCTCTTTTTGGACCAAATCTTCGTATACCTTCTCAGCGGTTGTTTTCGAAATTTGTTTTTTTATTAACGCTCTTTCGGCCTTTTAACTGACGAGTTTTCATCATTTTGTGGCATATAGTTTCAGTTGTAGTATAAATTTTGAAAATTCCGTGGTTTAAAATCTTATTTATTAATTTATACATTCGGCATTCATCATGTCCACAATAAGCTCTAATATTAATATATGATTTTAAGTAATCTGTAGATTTTATGTTTATTAAACATCCTGTTTTATTACTTAATAAATCGGATATAATGTTGGGATATTTAAATGTATTTAATTTTTTTGTTTCGTTCGAATATAATTCAGGCCAACTATCTAATTGTATATCACCAACATGCACATTATACTCAGAATTATATACAGGTACAGAATTTTTGTTTGGGCGTATCTCTTTTTTTGGTATCACTTTTCTTGGTTCAAAGATATCATCTGAATTTTCTGTTTGTTTATCGAAATCAGAATCAACATCATTGTGTTCTGTTACACAAATTTCTAGTTTATCTTGGTCTGACTGTTGCCTAGAATCATGATGGCTATTGTTAGTTAAATTATGTGAAGTATTAAGCTGATCGCCTATTAACTGTCCATATTTATTTAGAACATAAACAACCCTGCTGCGATTTCTTTTATCATTCATTATTTTTAATTCGCGGCATAGATTACCAATTAATTGGCAGTGTTGCCCTTTTCCAAAATTGAACTCATTGTGATCCCTAATATTCAATCTAGTTAAGGCCTCAACCACACTTGTTAGATTAACTGGTTTCCGTTGTGACTTGTAATTATATTTGTCCGACATAATACTAAACGGTTTAAATTATAATTGAATAAAAAAAAATAAAAAAAAGAAAAAAAGAATTAAATAGCAAACGAATTATTCTGTAAGTATTTGAAATACTCAAAAAATATTAACGGTACAAAACGGTACAAGAAAAAATCAAAACGGTATAAAGGAAACAGCTGAGATAAAATATTAAAAAAAATCAAATTAAATCAAACCAAAATCGGTTTTAAAGGAAGTCCAGGGAAATGCGAGGGTCACGAAGTTTTAAAAAAAAACTGTTTATAATATCGTAAAAATACACAAAAAGAACACAAAAGATGTACACAATGCGAAACGAACAGAACGATCGTTGAAATCTTTGATAAATTGTAACCAGAGCCCAACTCATTTTTATTGATATTTGATGCTTTGAAGTCCTCTTTCTAGATAACTTAATCATTCTTTATTTATGGCTTAATATACTGTGTCATGTCCTGTCCATGCATACTTATGTTATATGAATTTTTCCCTGTTTATTAATTTTTAGAACATATTTTTAAATTGAACTTAATTCAATATATTAATTTATCTGAAATTAATTGTGAATATACTGCTTTAAAAATTATGTACAAGTTTACTTATATTTAATTGCGATACATACATATGTTTATATGTTTATATCCCGGGATGACTAAAAATACATACTAGCATTTCAATGATTTCTTGGGATGGTACGAAATAATAGAATGATAGTGATTTCCTGGGATAGTGTCGCGATAGTTTAAGTGTTAACTATATCGTTGTCCTGGGATGAAAATCCTTGGCTAACTTTTTATAAATCTTCATATAGTAAGTAATTTTTTCGCTTTCTAGACGCCATATTTATCCCGCCATCTTGATTTTCGAAAATTATCACATGGCATTCCAAAGATTTTCCTACAAATTTTGATACCTTGCACATCCCGATCCGTTGGGCCATATACGAAATAGCCTGGTGTTTTCATAAATCTGGCGTACTGCCTTCAAGCGCGTTTATTGCTCTATTTATTTTGAAAATTGGTCCAAAATGCTTATTTGGCTTTGACACCACTACATTAACCGAGGACTTTAATAAATATTTTACATAAGGAAACGGACCATAAATTATGCCATGCATTTGTCGAGAGGAAAACAAAGATTTTTTCTACGTCTAAAATCATCTTCAGCGACAAAGCACATTTTAATCTTGGTGGATATTATTAGCACAGCAAACAATATCATTGAAAAGGGGTAAAGAAAATCCACGATAAATATGCGAAAACCCATGAAACCAAAAAAAGTACCTGTTTGTTGTGGTCTCGTAGAGTGTTTGGACCTTACTTTTTTAAAAATGACGCCGACAATGTTGTTACTGTGAATGGAGACCGATATTGAACTAAGTTTAATAAGTAACTTTCTACGAAATGACCTGGGGTGCTATTCTTGAACCATTACGAAAATTTACGTATTACGAGTTAGTGTGAAAGAATTAAAAAAATCCTAGTTTTCGTAATACTTTTACACTAATTCGCAATACGTAAATTTTCGTAATGTTTCAAGAATAGCACCTCTGGAAGCCATTATAACATAGAGCGTACATGCTTTCACTACGACATAAAAATTTGGTAACCGAATAAATTCACAGAAAGCAGATGTTAATTGGCAGCCTAGATCATGTCATTTGACACCGTTGGACTTTCCCGATGAGATTTTTTGAAGATTGAGGTTTTTGCTAACGATCCTGAAACAATTCAGCAGCGGAAGGACAACTTAATCGTGCAGACTGACGAAATTTAGCCTCAATTATATAAAAATATCATTGGAAACTTTGAAGCCAAATGAGCCAAATGAAACTATGAGTTGAATTATCAGCAATTTATGTTTTTTCCAAACAATCTTATCAAACTGACCGAAATTGACCGTTATTGACCTCAATGCTAAAATCGAAACATTCTGAAAATGTCCGACGAAATGATTCGACGAATTTACAGTCGTGAAAGCTAATGAGACCGGTTAATTACTCAATCCTATAAGTTATTACTCAAACAACAGATTTTAGTGCATAGAATGAGATAAAATTAAACACAAAAGTTTACCGTTAATTCACATCAGCCTAGAAGTTTACATAATAATATTATGTGCTAACATGGAAAGTTTAAATAAAAGGAAACGTCAATTGTAAAGGATCCATGACGAAGTTGCTCACATACGCAAGAACTGTGTTGCTCCTTAATAATAGTTTGGAGTAAGTTTGTGTAAAGCAGGATAGAGTGCAGAAATTAGTACACTAAATGGATTTCAAAATATCTAAAACTGTGTCAGATCTGTCAGGGTTCGAGACAGCGTTCGATGATGAGGCATTCTAGAAGCTGATTCAAAGATACGAGAGGTCACGCTAGGCCGAAAAGTAAGATTCTTAGCTTCCAGTATATCGTACTGAATAAATTGGATAATGAAACCATTTAACCTCTTTGGGCGCAAGAAACAGCGGTAAATACACAACATACTCAGTTGAAACTACATCAGGAATTCTATATTTATTATATGTAAATAAAATGAACACCGATATTACGCTTGAGACACACAAGAGCATAACATCGAGTGACAAATGTGCTCAATCAAGCAAAAGCGTTAGAAATTGTGTCAGTACAGAAACAGGCGTTTCGGAGATCAACTCAAACGGGTTTTAAATTCGAAAGACTAATTTCGAATAAAACAACGAATAAAGACTATAGTACAAATCAAATACATCCAGCTCGTAAACGAATCGACAGTGTCATAAATGTGGATTTTATGGCCATTTCCAAAAAAATTGCCGATCGCATAAACGGATATTCAACCACCCTCAAAGTATAAAGAATCATCTTAAACATCATAAATGGTATAGAATATATCTTAGGATTTTATGCTATTGAAGTCCGTCACAAGTAATAGCTCAAGCAAGCTCAGTCGGTGTTGGGGCTGTTCTTTGTCAAACTGGAAGGGGTCATACAAAAATATCATATAACTGAAGGCAGTTGAACATTTCCATATGCAGTTTGGAAAAAATTCCTTTTTATAATAATATAATGTTACGATAATATACAAACCCAGAAAGACGAATATATCCGACTCACTGCCGCATTTGCCGAAAATAGGTCGATCAGTGCAAGAGCCTTTTACAAAAATACCGAATCTTTTATAAACGCAATTTTTGACGAAACGTTTTCATTCATCAGCAAATGCCATAACATTGAATGATATTGATGAAATATGAAGAGAGGACAATGAAATAAAATTGATCCGGAAGTGTATGGACAATAATGAGCTGCAGCCGATTCAAATACGAATTCTGTTTCCACGAAAATATTTTATTACTCAACACATGAATATTATTTGTTATCCCGAAGACAATTCGAAATCGAATATTATTGCTGGTTGTGATGGTCACTCGGGCTTTCAAAATATATCTTCGAACAAAAGTGTGGGTGACCTAAAATTTACAGCGATTTTAAGAAATTCATCAAAAAATGTTTAGTGTTCCATTTTCCATTTGCATTTTCCATTTTCCAGTACACTATCTCCTGGTCGTGGAATGAATCATGTTAAAAGAAACAATCTCACAGTTATGGTAGAATAACTTAGTTTTGAAAGGATTACGTATCAAAAAACTCCATCCAGCAACTAGATTTTCTGCTGGTGGAGTTCTTGCATTGATTAAATTCAAGGCATCTGATATTAAAATTTATGATCTGGTACGATCAAGTAAATTGGACGCACCACACAAACATGAATTTTAGTCAATGTCACGGAGATGTTACACTATATTGGAGGAAACGCAATGTTGTGATCCTGCGAAACCTTGCAAATTTGAAGAGATATTTAGGAGTGGGAAAACAGGGAAAAGAAAATATTATACAAGGATCAAATTCATCTGACGATGACCTTGATTTACCATTACCTTCCAACCGGGATCTACAACCACCGATCAAAAAGCCTTCAATAACCAGCATTTAAGAAGGAGAGATATTGTGAGAGCGATTCTTTCTTAACGACAAAACAGTTGAGTTTGTAACAGGAGAGGCTGTAAATAGTTAGTGTTAACCACCAGATGAAAAAATTCGTTGTACAAAGTCGTGTCCGACTGAGGGTTGGGCAACTGTATTTTTATTTTTTATGTATTTTATGTACTAGTGCATATTATCGATGTTCAATTGTACTTGTTGTTTTTTGTACAGTACAAATATGTGAGAATGATGTGAGATTACATATGTTACCTTGAAGCACATTGTTATTAGTAGCCTCCCATTGATCAGTTGACCATACACTTCTGCTCCCAAAAGAAGATCAATGGTTCGTGACTTGAAGAACTGTGGATCTGCGAGTTTAATGTTGGCTGGGACTGGCCAACTAGAAATATCACATTTAATTGAAGGTTGATACTCGGAGATTTTGCGCATAATATGCGCTTTTTTTCTAGAGTCGGGAAAGTTTATGGTTAGGCTACCATTTTCTGATTCTCCTTCCATGTTAGGAGACTCTGCAGCACGAGCAAAAAAACGATTTCTAAATTTAGAGAGCAAACTGGAGCGAAACACGGATCTTCGTTCCGCCTACAATCAATTTATGGTAGAGTATCAACAGTTGGGTCACATGGAATTGGTAGACCAAGTGAAAGAATCAAACTTCTATTTGCCCCATCACTGTTTAGTGACGGCTGAGTCATCTTCTACCAAATTAAGAGTAGTGTTCGATGGCTCAGCAAAATCGTCAACAGGCTACTCATTGAATGATATTTTAATGACTGGACCTGTGGTGCAAAACGAACTGTTTTCTATACTAATTCGGTTTAGATCACATCGTTATGCATTCAGTGCGGACATTTGCAAAATGTACCGACACATACTTCTTCACCCGAGCGACCAGCAATACCAGTATATTTTTTGTCGGTACAATGTGGGCAAATAATTGCGCACTTACAAATTAAATACTGTTACGTACGGTACTACTACAGCTCCTTTTTTGGCTACTCGTTCTCTTCTACAATTAGCGTTGGAAAACCAACATAAAAATCCATTCGTTAGCTCAGTCATCCAAAATGATATATACGTCGATGACTTATTATCTGGGTCCAATTGTGTTAAGGACGCGATAAGATTGAAATTTACTATCTCGTCTATTTTACATTCAGCTGGAATAATCCTCAGAAAACAGTGTTCTAATGAAGCCGAGTTATTATTGGATACGCCAATGAAAGATCGAGAATTAATGGTGCCAATTGATGATGATCACTCATTAGGTATAAAAACGTTGGTTCTGTATTGGCAGCCAGAGCTCGACCATTCAATGTTCAAGTGGCTACAGCAGTTTGCCAAACAAAAACCATAACCATGAATTATTTGCACAACTTGTCTGATCTGAACAGAGTAAAAATACCTCGACACATTTTCAATTCATGTCGAGATCCACAACGCATACAGTTGCACGGCTTCACTGACGCCAGTGAAAAGACGTATGGGGTTGCAGTGTATGTGCGGTTCCATGACACAAAAAAATTTGTTGTCACTCCATTATGTTCAAAATCACGGGTAGACTTGAACTCTGTGCGGCATTATTGTTAGTTAAACTCATATCTCAGTTGTCAGAGATTATAAATTTTAAAATAGAGGACTATTTTTACTGGACTGATTCTATGATATGGCTCCATTGGATCAATTCTTCATCATCTAGGTGGAAATCTTATGTAGCCAACCGTCTTCAATCATTCAATCTCAATCCAAATCCAAAAATTGGTTACATGTAGAATCAAGCTTGAATGCAGCAGACTTAGTCTCCAGAGGATTAACACCTAAATCACTAATATCCTCTAGCTTATGGTGGGATGGCCCTTTGTTTGTAACAATGGCGGATGAAGTCTGGAATGATAAAAAAATTACGTTTGGGGAAGGGATAATTATTTCAGAACAACGAAAGTTTGTGAGCACATTTGCGGCAGACGTTGACGATCCTCTCGGTCGTATTCATGCACTGGCGTTTATAGTTCGTTTCATTCGTAATACACAACAACCGTCTGAGAAAAATTCAGGTCCATTAACATCATACGATTTAGGCACCGCTTTAAAGTTGACGCTGAGGTCTGTGCAGAAAACATCATTTCCGGAAATTTACAACGGGATGACTAACGAAAATTACAATATACGGGACCCTGCCCTCAAATCACTATCGCTGTTTTGTGATAAAGATAAAATGCTTCGTGTTGGTGGACGGCTGAGATTTTCATCCTTATCGTACGCATCCAGGCATGCCGTATTGTTACCAAGGGATCACTTCGTTACTGTCGCACTACTTAGACATCTACATATTAAATACTTGCATGTTGGGCCATAAGGTCTATTGGCAGCGATCCTACAATGATATTGGCATATCAACGGCAAACAGCTGGCGAAGAAAGTGTGCAAGGAATGTGTCCTGTGCGCACGCGCTAGACCAAGATTATTACATCAGAAAATGGCTGACTTACCGGCAGAGCGTGTAAACATAGCTCCACCATTTTATAATGTGGGGGTTGACTTTGCTGGGCCATTATACATACATCATCATATTCGTGGCAAGATACCTACAAAGTGATATCTGGCAGTCTTTGTATGTCTCCCCAGCTGCATATATGGGAACACTAAGAAGATTCATTGCCATGAGAGGATTGTGCCGTAACATATTCTCAGACAATGGCACAAACTTTGTGGGCGCAAACTCACAACTAAATGAATTACACCGTACCGTTTACTGAAATCTTACATACTGAATTGTCTCAGCTATTTAACGAAGATAAGATCAAGTGGAATTTTGCTCCACCTAATTCACCGCATTTTAGTGGACTTAATGAAGCAGCAGTGAAATCCGCTAAATATCACATTCGTCGAATGATGGGGAACATCATGTTGAATTATCAGGAACTAAACACTATCATCAAACAGGTTAAAGGAGTACTAAACTCCCGACCGATGACAGCATTAACAACCGATGACAACGTAGAAGTTTTAACACCAGGGCATTTCCTCATAGGTCGCCTATTGCTTGGTGTACCAGAACCTGCCAACCACGAGTTAATTCACGTACCTTACTCAAAAATATGGCAACTAGTGAATCAATTATATAAACAATTTTAGGCGATGTCCAAAAAATACCTGCAGCAACTGCAACATCGTTTTCGGAAGCCAACTATTAATATTTCAGAAGGCATAGTAGTCATTATAAAGGACGACAACCTTCCACCATTAAAATGGAAGTTCGGCAGAATCATTACTCAACATCCTGGAGCTGACGGTTTAATCCGAGTTGTGTCAGTTAAAACCACCTCAGGAATTCTGAAGCGGGCAATTACCAGCCTTTGTCCACTTCCAGTCAACATTGATTATACAACTGATCAAGGCGGGCGGAGAATGTTAACCACCAGATGAAAAAATTCGTTGTAGAAAGTCGTGTCCGACTGAGGGTTGGGCAACTGTATTTTTATTTTTTATGTATTTTATGTACTAGTTCATATTACCGATGCACAATTGTACTTGTTGTTTTTGTACAGTACAAATATGTGAGAATGGTTTTTATTTTTTATTTTGGAAAAGAATCAGTCTGTTTGCTGGTTTTGATCGAGCGTGACAAAAATAAAATATTAAAAATTCTGTTGCAAATAAAATTTGTAAAGTTTAAGATAAAAAAAAAAGAAACTAATAAGATATAAAAGATTTGTTTGAGTTTTATTTAACGGGAGAGGAAAAGGCCCCAATACCATTAACAGTTAGTTTAGTTTACTTTTAGTAAGTGAACGCATAATTCACTTAAAACAGAAATAAAATAAAATCGTTGGTAAAAAAAACCGTTAAAGTTTCTCGTAATCAGAACATTGCGTTTTTTTTTTTTGCAATGACTTTCAATTAAAATTAGAAATCGAGTTTCTCATGGGCTACCAGAGCCTTCTAGAGTATAGAGCCATAATCTTAATGACGTATTTATAGAAGCTTTTTTAGTGGTATAACTTTTGACTGATTTCCATAGGAATCCATAGTAAAAATGGTGTTTTTTAGCTTCAAGTTTTTCAATGAAAAAAGCAAAACTATTATAAAATGTTTATATAAAAGTTTTCTACATATCTTTAAGAACAATATATAAGAAGGCCATATTGGTATTAAGTAAATATTAATTGCAGAAATATTAAAATTAAATTATTTCTAAAATATATTTTTTCGAACTTTCATTTTGAAAAATACATCAAAGTTGGCTCTGACGAATTAAAATAATACTTGCTAAATTTATCTTTAGTTTTACTAGTGTACGTAAGATGTCTAAAATGGTTACAGAAAAATACGAAAAAAAATTATTTAATCGCAAAATTATCACACGTTACTATATTTTGTGAATTAGTTTTGCTTTTCCTACAATTTTTGAACTTGAAATTTCCCCAGGTGGTAATTTTTGATACGATTTTTCCAAATTTTTACGGCCATCACTGCCATCTATGTAATGTATATTGACTTATTGAGCAAACGAATCGTAGTAAGCTTTTATTTCAATATGACCAGAATGCTGTTGATATGAAATTTTTTTAATATTTTGGTTTAAATAAATCAATTATTACAATAAAATTTTTTTTTTTTTTTCCTTTATTTAATATTACAACTGATTTACAAATCATTTAGTAATTTATCTTTCTTAAATGAAGATTCACATTTGACGGGCAGTAGCCCAATGGTTACTCCCGTTTGAATTTACATAGTAATTATTTTTCTCTATCCGAATTAAATACAACTGCCCAATTCCAAAGGTTTCTGCCTTTGAAGTCTTCTTACTGCATTGGTGGTATCCAACAAACTTCGTATGTCTGCATTTTGGTGCCGAGATATCCGCTGAATGTGTTTCTTCGCATGATTTTGTATTTCTTCACTTACATATTCCATGTTTAAGTCCCTATGGAGGTTATCATTTCTAATGTACCATGGTGCGTTTACAATGCCACGCAGCACTTTGTTTTGAAAACATTGAATCATTTGTACATTTGTCTTCTTGGTACAACCCCAAAGTTGAATACCGTAGGTCCATATTGGTTTAAGTATTTGCTGATATAATAGCAATTTGTTATGTATTGTAAGCTCAGAGTTTCTACCTATTAGCCAATACATTTTCCTATATTTAATGTTCAATTCTTCTTTTTTCTTTTTAACATGCTCTTTCCATCTAAGCTTGCAATCGAGAGTCATGCCGAGGTATTTGGCTGTATTTGCATTTGGAACCGGCCTTGAATTAAGTTTCACTGGAATCCAGTTAGCTTTCTGGTTCGTGAAGTTTACGTGAACCGACTTTGCTTCGTTTAGGCTAATGCGCCATTTCTTTGTCCAACTACTCACTGTGTCGGTTGCTTTTTGAAGTTTGGTCGTTGCTTCTGATATACACTTTCCAGTCGCCAGAATAGCTGTATCGTCTGCAAATGTTGCTATGGTGGAACCTTCTGTATTTGGCATATCTCTGGTGTACAGGATGTACAATATAGGACCCAGTACGCTACCCTGTGGTATGCCTGCTGATATTCTCTTTAGTTCAGAGTACTCTTGGTTATATTTTACACGGAAATGTCGGTCTGCGATATAAGATTTGAGAATTTGATAGAATTGCTTAGGTAGATCTCGATGCAATTTAAATTCAAGTCCTTGGTGCCAAACTTTGTCGAAAGCTTGTGCTACATCTAAGAAGATGCTGGAGCATATCTTCTTATTCTCAAGTGAGTCTTCGATTATATCCGTTATTCTGTGAACTTGTTCTATCGTAGAGTGACTTTCTCTAAATCCAAATTGGTGTGGTGGAATCAAATTTCTCTCTTCTATTATTGGCTTGAGTCTCTTGAGCAGTAATTTTTCAAATAATTTTGAAATTACAGGAAGTAGTGAAATCGGTCTGTACGACTTTTTATCGTTCGCTGGTTTGCCTGGTTTGGGGATCATAATTACTTCAGCAACCTTCCATTGCCGTGGGACATATTTTAGTCTGAAGACAGCATTGATAATTTGAACCAATTTTCGTAGTCCCTTCTCGGGAATGGCTTTTACGACTTGTCCAGTAATTAAATCATATCCTGGAGCTTTTTTTGCGTTCAAATTACACTTGATCTCATTTTTTAATTCCTGTAATGTTACACATCGAATATTATATTCATCAATTTTGCTAATTGTTATTATGTTTTCATCTGCTGTTTGCCTAGGTAGCGGTTGAAAGGTGTCTTCCAAGTGAGCTGCAAATAAAATAGCTTTTTGCTTGTCACTTTTGGCCCAGGTTCCTTCCCCATTTTTAATAGGTGGCACATGCATTTTAGTTCTTTTTAATCCCTTTGTTGCTTTCCAAAGAGAGTAATCAGTATCTTTATGTTCGGTGAGACCATTTAAGTACTTGTTGATAGTTTCATTCTTAATCTCTTTTATAAGTTGTTTTAGTTTATTACATAGAAAATTGAGGATTTTTTTGTTTTCCGGGGCGCGTGTCCTTTGCCAGGTTTTTCTTGCCTTCCGTTTCTCTCTAACTAACTCCCTGACCTCAATAGGATAATTTTGATTCCTACGGGATTCGGTGTGACTAGCAGGAGAACTTTCCCATGCTGCTTGTTGAATAGTACTGTTAAATACCTCTAGTTCGTCTTCCAACTGTACCGGTGTCTTAATCGGCACTCGTAGATTTGTTTGCATTTCAATTAGTTCTTGGAATAGGTCCCAGTTAGTTCTATTATTTGTTAATTTAGGCAGGTTATCCTTATTAATTATCATTGTGCTGAGTGTCATGATAACAGGTGTATGATCGGAATATATCCCTTCGCTGTTTTCGATGTACATGTAATCCTCGAAGATCCCTTTCGTTACATAAAAATCAATGAGATCTGGTATTTTATTTATATCAGCAGGCCAGTATGTCGGTTTACCTCCAGAGTGGAACTCGCAGTTATTTATTCGTCCGGCTTCGAATAGCTCTTTTCCTTTATGGGTTGTAAGTCTTGATCCCCAATAGGTGTTTTTTGCATTAAAGTCACCACCAATAATAAAATTGGATCCTAGTGATCTAAAGAGTCTATTATAATCTTCTTTGTTTAGATTATAGCGTGGAGGGCAGTAGATAGAGGAAATACTGTATTCATTATTATTGTTAGTTTCAACTTTTATGGTTTTAACTTGCATACTTTCCTCTTCTATACTAGGTTCTTCATAGTGTTTGAGACTCTTTTTCACTATTACTGTTGATCCTCCTCTGGGTTTTCCTCCTGGGTGAACAGCATGGTAACATTCATAATCACGTATTTTAATAAATGATGTTTTTGTCAAATGGCTCTCCGATATAAGGCAGATATCTATTTTTTCTAAATTTAGAAAAATTTCTAGCTCTGGAACCTGTTGCGCTAGTCCGTTCGCGTTCCAGGTGACAATTCTTAGTGATCTGCTCATTTTAGTATATGAGGGCTGTTGCCTCGTTCAAGGTTTGATGCATATCTAGACGCTTATATAAAGCTTCTAGACCACGTTCTTGCTTTGCTAGCCTTATATTTATGGCTTCTATGCTTCGACAAATCCTTTCAAGGGGATTATCATTCGTAGCATTAGATGATTGCTGTACAATTTGTGAGTAACTTTTCCGCTCTGTACCAATACCTGGTGGTTTTGGCTCCGCTTGGGTTTTAGTTGGTTTCTCTTCTCTGGTAACCCTAGGGTTTTGAGGAAACTGATGCGTTTTGTTTCTTAGTCTTTGAAGTTCTTTGGCTACTTCACAGCCTCTATAATTTGCAGGATGATGCCCTTTACAGTTTATACATCTTGCAGGGGTGTTTCTACTTTCTGTACACTCTTTCGCGTTGTGTTTTCCAGCACATTTTACGCATCTTGGCTCCCGTCTGCAATATTTTTGCGTGTGATTGAAACCTTGGCATTTTTTGCATTGAGGTATTAGCCTCGTGTTTTTCTTAAGCGGTTCTATTTTAACCCTCATGTTGAGAATTGCTTTGATGTTGAAGATGTTTTCAACTTTCTCCTTTTTGTTAAACGTAAGCATGAAGAGTGGAAGCCCCCTTTTTTTGACTTGATTGTTCTCACCTCTCTCTCGTTTTAGGATGTTTACTGCATCTTCTATTTGCAGATCTCTTGCCTTTAGGTCCTCAATTATGTCCTCCTTCGTACACGTTGGATGAAGGCCTCTGGCCATAACCTTAATTGCGCGTTCGTTTTTATCTTCGTATGTGAACCATTCTTTACCTTCCGCATTGAGCTTTGTTGCTAGAGCTCTATATGTGTCGGAATCTGGTGTATTGATTTTCCACACGTTATTGTTTAGTGACACTACTCTATATTCCTTAGCTGTCACTGATTTCATTATAGATTGTATACTTGCAAATTCTGTTATGCCGATTACATTAATTGGCGGAGGAGCCTTTTCTTTCGGTACAACCTTTTGTTGCTGTTGCTGGTGAGTTGGTTTGGTATTAGTATCACCAGTTACTAATACATTAGCTTGCGAATGATCTCCAACTTCAGGCGAGAATTCTGCTTTTCGTTTTTTGGTAGGTCTTTTCTTCCTTTTCAGTACCCAATCTGTTTCTCTCATGAGATCCTCTTCATCAGTATGGAACTCATTGTTATAACTAGTGTGAGTACTTGTTTCATTATAACAAGTTAGCGGGTTTTCAGAAATCTCCATTGGTTTGGGCTTCTTCAATTCTTCATTTTCTTTTTTCAGCTTTTCAATTTCGCTTCTTAATTGCGTTAAAAGTACCTCTACTTCACTGAGTTTTCGACAGAGTTCAGCGTTTTCGTCTTTCTGCTGATTTGCAGAGTTAGTATGATTGTTTGGTGATCTTAACAACATTGAACTTCTTTCGAATGGGTTTAGCAATGATTGGCTCACCCCAGAATCCATTGAGCCAGCCTCGTAAGAGGGTGGATTAGCCAACTGGGTAGTTGGTTTACCACCTGGGGTATTGTTTCCTTTTTGCGTTGAACTCATTGCTTTAAAACTGGTTATGTATCAACTACCAACCTAACCAGTACAAGTTGGTAGTGGGTCATTGAAGAGAACATCATTTGCTATGTTCTCGGTAGTCGGTTATTCCGCCGTATCTCGGTCGCCAGAGCCTCGTTAGTTAATTAGCAGGAAGTACCACGTGCAGGTGAGGTTGGCATTTGGGCTAGTATAATAAGACCATCTAAACCGGCGCCCCTTACCCCCACAATAAAATGAAAACGATTTACTTAAACGATATTCATATATGTTGAAATTAAAACGTTTATGAAAGTATTTCAGAAATCATAATTAAGAATTTGTAACGTTTTCATTTAAAAATTTGTCTTAGGAAAAAAAGTGATTTCCCATATGTTTTGTGTGTTTTACTATGAAAAGTTTCGTTTTTTCCTCGTTTCTAATTCCCTTATAAAAGCTCAGATTTTTTGATTATGGCTCTATAAAATACAGGGTGCTCTGGGCCTACCCTATTTATGCCACACACCCAAACCCCAATCGTTTCATTGTTCGTATTAATAATAACCACCATAAAAATTGGTTAAATATGCTCCAATAATTCGCACTAATGTTTCATATTGTGGTGTGAGCAAAAATAATTTGTGTTATGTACTCGTACTTGCTAACGTTTAATTTAATAAAATTACAAAAATAAATTAAATCGTAAAGCTTTATTTTATATTTCATTTTGAATTAAGCTTCATAAAATTTTGCAATATTTTCTCTATATGTACGAGTACATACTGGTAAACATGAATATTGTGTGTAATAATAATTTGATTACTTTTGTACATGAGTATGTGGTTCTAGAAATTCTTGACGTTCATTTTATGTTATACTTAATCATTTCATTTTAATTGTTTTAAATTTTATTTGAACATTTTGTCATAAAGCCAGACGGCCCTGGTACTATAAATAGTGTTCTCTGTTTTGGAATGTTTTAGCGAAAAATTTCAAATTATTTTAAACCGTTTGATAAAATTTTGCTGTTTATCTTATAAATATTCACAAAACGATTGGTACGTAACTTATTTAAAACTTAAAAGGAGAATAAAATTTCAAAATTGAATGAAACTTAACATTTCGCATTTACAGTACAATTTCAGCGTTTGCTGTAAGTGAAATTCTTTAAGCGTTCTAGAATATTATAAAAAAAAGTCAGTACCTAGTTTAGTAAGTTCAATTGAATAGTTGAGTATCTGGGATTGGTTTTAAAATTTCACAGTACGTAATACAGAAGCTCTATATACCATTTTGAAATTTACGAAAGGATTTATATGACTCCCATAAACTGGAACAAAAAGAAAAACAAAATCATTGCATACAAATTGAATTTAGCCCATAAATATATTGCAAAAATAAAAAGTAAAGTTTATTGGGAAACCTGCAATATTTTAACAAACACTATAGCAAAAAAACGTTTTTTTCTTTTCTATTTCACCATTTGGAAAATCGAAAGAAATTATTTCCTTTTTTTATTCTCCGAAATATATAAAAAGGAAAATACGTGAAAATTTGTTGTTTTAGGTACTCGATACCTACCTGCATCACAAAACAATAAATTAAAAGATTTAAGTAAAATGTGCTAACTTGCAGCGAATGGTTAATCGTTCCATTAAACTGTAGCTTACATAAGCTTCGTTATTATTAAATATTGGAAGGGAAAACTTTAATTACTGTTGTCATCATTTTAATGAATTATGTGTAATTAAAGTGTTAATATATTACATCTCATAATTTTTCAGTTTGGTTATAATAATAATAACCAGATAATGGTGTTAAGAGCTCTTTTTTGTTTCGATTTCTCAGCATCTCATCCGCCTTTATTTTTTTTTTTTTGCTCTAAGTGTAATAAAGTTTTTGTTGTCTCGTGTTGGCTATATAATCTTAAGAAAGGTCAAATCATAATCTTTTGTTATACAAAACAAAGAATAAATATTTTTTCATTCATTCGGTATCACGTCGAGATGACTGTTACGAAATTACAAATCTGATATGTCACCCATTTATACATTGAACGAATTTGTTGTACAATACATAATAAAAAGAGAGCTAACCTAAAAAAAAAACTATTTTACAGATTTCAGCATGCTCCAATAATTCACATCAACTCATTTTCCGTTTTCCATGTATTCAATCAGGGCCAATAAATATTTCTCATGTCGAGAATGACTCAAGCCTTCCACAGACCGCGCACAGATTTAATTCCTTCCGTCAAGTGTTTTATGTGTGTACTTAAAAGTTTTTCATTTCTATGGTCCTCATAAGCCATGTAAGACTTTTTATATGAAAAATGAATCGTATGTAAAAGAGGTTATCGAGAAACTTTCAAATTAGAATTGATTTAAAAAGGTCTAGAACTGTGTTTTTTTTTTAGTTGTTAAAGAATCATTAAATAAAGGATCTGATTAGCTTCTACTTAAGGACTATGTATATTTTTATGTTTTATGGAGATTTTTATTCAAATTTGAGAATTAGTAGTCAGAAAAGGAACTTATAAATATATCCTTGATATGATTATCAATAAAAGTTGAGTGTACCAAATTTTTTATGACTTAATTTGAATCCTGTATGTCCCTTTTTCCCATTATCTTCGAACAGGTCAGTTATTTCCTATTATTAATTTTATTTTTTGTTGAAACGGCCTGTTCTGGTGTAGTATTCATATGTAGTATATTCTAAAATGTCAAGGTGAATAAAATAGACAGACGATTTCACCTGAATAAGATGCTTTTAACTATCGTCACTGTCCTCACCAGAATAAATTGGGATGCATCTTATTCTGGGAATTCCTCTTGTCTCTCATTACCCAAATTCCACTTCGTGTTGATCATTTGTAACACAAATTTCAAAACTATTTGGTTGTCTGAACTAGCCATCTATTTTAATAAATTAACTAAATAACATCAGCAAATGTTCAATTAAAAAAATAAAAAAGTGACATCTCTAGTCGACTAGCTTAGTTAACGTTATAAGGTTTACAAGTAAAATAATGTGACGGTGACACCTAGGGTGTGATAGAATAAATTAAATGAATAGCTTAATGTTTTACTGTACTAAAATGGAATTTTCTATAATAAAACAGTTCTAAATGTTTCTACACTATTAGTACTGGAAAAGTCATGAGCTTTCTAGAAGTTTGGTTTGTGTATATAAAAAGGCGAACGAAATCAAATTGGATTATTAGAATTTGGAACGCGATAGTGTAAAGATTAAAAGGAATTAAAAAGTGATTTAAAAAGTGTTTTAGTATAAAATAAAAAGTAAAAGTAATCAGTAAAATTTAAGAATAATTTATACAAAGTGATTTTGTGAATTTTTATTAATAAACTGTGTTCTAATAATTCTGATGTTAACTAAATAAATTCGTTGGTGATAAATTAAATTGATTTTGTATTATTCACAATCAATGATACGAACCTTGATTGATAAGGCAAAAAAGTAACATGACGGATGGAACGGTGTGCTCCAGCGGACAATAGTGAAATATGTGATAGGCTGTAACAAAAATTTGCTATAGGAAGTTATATGGAAATAGTGTCTATTTCAATTACATTTTTATTTATGAAAATAGTAATGATTGCACAGTTGAATTAATCCAATATGTAGTTTGAAGTGTGATTTTTGTAAATCTGATTCATTTTTAACATTCTTATCATTTTAAATATCAGAAAATTGTGCTTAAAAATTGCAGAAATATATATGTGGGTCACTAAACGATTTTGGAGCTTTATTAGACCACGGTTATCACGCTTTGATTTATTAATACAATCTAAAATTTAATATTTTTAAAACATTTATGTTTTTAGTAACACTAGCTTAGTTTTTGAAATTTCTGCAATATTTAAGTACACATTTCTAATATTTAAAATGAAAGAAATGTCCCAAATCAATCAGATATACAAAAATCACACTTCAAACTACATATTGGATTAATTCAACTGTGCAATCATTACTATTTTCATAAATAAAAATGTAATTGAAATAGACACAATTTCCATATAACTTCCTACAGCCTATCACATATTTTACTGTTGTCCGCTTAAGGCGCTTTTTAAACTTTTCCATTCGTCAATTGAGCATTGGGGGTAATGACATAAGATAAGTATTTTGAATTGAAATGCTAACTATTTTTAAAAATTAATTTAATTATTTCCTTTCAGGTGATCAGCTGGATCTAAACAGGGCTATTTAAATGAATTTGGTTTTGATAATACATGATGTCAAAGTGTGAAATACTATATGCGATATGTTGTTAGCGATATGTAGAAAACTTTAATAGAAACATAAGATTTGTGCTTTTTTCGTTGAAGAACTTGAAGCAAAAAAAATGGTTTTTACTATGGATTCCTCTGGGGGTACAGTGAAAACTTATAAGACTAAAAAACTTTTAAAAAAGGTTCCAAAAAATTTCGGAATAGCAATAAAACATTTTTGTTGCATTTATTGACGGCAAAAAAACCATATTTTGCTCTTAGGGTTTGAATAATTGTAAAAAAATTGTTGGTCGGTAAAGTCAAAACCTACCTAATAAATTTATTTATTAAGTAGGCTTTGGTAAAGAATAGTTTATAGCGTGGATATAATTTTGCCAATACCAGTATTTCGAGATTGACAAATTTCTCCAGTAATACCGGGATTAAATCCCCTTTTAAGTGAATACGCCTAATTTGCCAAATGCATTTCTGAGTTGTATACAGAGCATATGCAAATGGGCTCCAACTACAAAGTCAACTAGATGTTTGGCTCTGCACACTTCCGCCCAAAGAAGGATGGGGCGATGGATACAGTCAAGGGGAGTGTGGCGGAGGAGAATCTGCTCGGCACGTCAAGGGCAGTTTTATCTGAGAACGCGGGCCGCGGTGATGGGGTTACTGGGACAGGGGAGGCCAGGAGACCTGGCACCTCCGATTCCTCCGGAACAGGGAGACCGGCCAAACCGGGCCGAGTAACGATCAGGAAGAGCCATGTGCTGACCCCTAGAGGAAGAGTGGCACAGCAACCAAGCAAGGGCTCTCCGGAGCCTAAGACATAATAAAAATTAAAAAAAATTAAATACACATCATGGTGATTCACACCAAACCTGCAACAGTAGCGAAACTGAGATTCGTGAAAATTAATCTGCATCGATCGAAGACGGTTACAAACAACCTAAATCGTCTTTTTAGGATTAAGGACTGGGATATAGCGCTCTTACAGGAGCCTTGCACCAACAATGGGAAGATTGAAGGTTTTGCAGCTAATACAGGTAAGCTAGTCTACGACGTGGCTGCAAATATGCCGAGGACAGCAATTATCTGTCGCTCAAGGCACAATATCTTCTTTATTAACCAATTTATTTCTAGGGATATCAGGCTGTTTCAATAGAAATGCCCTTGCCAAAAGGAGGCAGGAGGGTGATTAACATCGCTTCTGCATACTTTCCTGGGGATGAAAATGACCCCCCTCCCCCAGAATTAATACAGAGCTTCGTAAATTATTGCACGATACATCACCAAAAATTCGTCATTGGTTGCGACGCTAATGCACACCACGTAGTCTGGGGAAGCAGCAACACCAATTTAAGAGGTGAGCAACTTTTTGAATTCTGTCTTAGTAACAACTTAGCAGTTAACAATAAAGGGAGTGATGCGACCTTTGTGAATGCGGTTAGGAGAGAGGTACTGGATCTTACCCTGTCTGACATGGGTACCACCAGTGCAATTCTCGACTGGCATGTGTCCAAGAAACATCCCTCTCACTCAGATCTGTCGATGACCTCGACAGAGTTGCAAATGACATTACAGAGGCAATAATTAATGCCTACCAAGCAAGCTCACCCCTGGTGCGTATTAAAGGCACAAGGGATGTTCCTTGGTGGAACCAAAACTTGGAAAACATGAGACGGAATGTCCGTAAACTTTTTAATAGGGCTAAGAGGACAAACGATTGGACTACCTATCAGAATTCCCTTACCCAATACAACATAGCTCTTAGGCAGAGCAAAAGACTCAGCTGGAGAGACTTCTATAAGAAAATAGACAAACTACCTATGGTGTATCGACTTCAAAAAGCACTATCCTTGGAGCACAGGAATCCCTTGGGATCTGTTAAGAAACCAAGTGGAGACATAACCAGGGACGAGACTCTGGAATGTCTTGTGAAAGGTCACTTCCCAGATTGTGTAGTACTGAGGGATAAGGAAGAATCCAACGCAAGTAGCGTACATCCGTATCTGGTTCCAAAGGAGACTCACGAATTCTCAAGGCAGTTTTTTACGCCGGAACGGATAGGCTGGACAGTCAAATCATTTGGCCCTTTCAAATCACCGGGAGGAGACTGCGTATACCCCGCTTTCTACAGCAAGGACTGCAGACTTTGCTGCCTTATTTTACTATACTCTTCAGAGCCAGCTACAGCTTGGAATATGTTCCAAAATGATCTAGGGAGGTTCATGTGAGTTTTATCCCAAAACCGGAAAAAAGATCCCAGTGGAGATTAGGTCTTATAGAAATATTAGCCTCACATCATTTTTAGTGAAAACCATGGAGAAATTTCTGGGACTTTCTATCAGATCCAACACTCTCCAAGGATACCCTCTGGACTCTAGGCAGCACGCCTACCAAGCAGGGAAATCAACAGAAACGGTCCTACACGAGCTGACATCGGAAATGGAAAATACGCTTCGGAATAAAAATTATTACTATGCTCCTTTATTGATTTCCAGGGAGCTTTTTATAATACTAGTTTCGAGGTTATTCAGGTAATCACTAGCAAGGGGTATAGATCCCTCCATAGTAAGGTGTATTATAAACAAGCTAAAATACAGGAGGATTACGGCCTCTTTTGGAGACAAAACCATCACCATAGCGGCCACCAGAGGTTGCCTCAGGGAGGTGTTCTCTCTCCCTTATTATGGCTGATCGTGATGGATCATGCAATTACTTACCAAACTGATTAATTTAGACTTCTCGAATATTACCTAGGCGGACGACCTAGTCTTGATGGTTATTGGCAGAATCGCAAATACAGTAGGGAAAAGTAATCCTAGAGGTAGTAAATGATTGGTGCACGGAGATGGGCCTTACACTCTCTTCACTCTCTTTACTAACCGGAAGAAAACTGGCCTGTCGCCGATAGCCTGGGGGGAGGGGGGGGGGTTTAACTCTCCAACTGTCTACGGAGGTTAAATATCTGGATGTCGTACTTGATCAGAAATTGACATGGAATCCTCACTTAAATATTATCATAAACAAGGCGAATAAGGCATACTTCACCTGCCAAAGAATGATGGGCAAAACGTGGGAACTGAGGGCCCGACCTAGACATATGCATACCACTGGGTAACACCCCCACAGTTTTTCAGACAGAGACCTTTGCTATTGAGGTATGTGTGCTTCAATGTCTCAAAAAGAAATATAAGAAGACCGAGATCTATATAATCTCGGGCAGCCCGGCTGCTCTGCTAGCCTTAGGAGTTTCAGTGTTCAACTCGAAATTGATCTGGGGCTGCTACTCTAATTTATTAGAACTGGGTAAAGCAAATAAAGTCACTCTTTTGTGATCTCCTGGCCACTTCACCATTAGAGGAAATGAGGCAGCAGACCGATGTGCAAAAATAGGAGCAAGCCGAGATTTACTGGGTCCCAGTCCTAGAATTGCTTTATCCAAAATCCATTTGGCAGATGGTATAAGGGACTGGGAGCAGAACTATAGGAAATTAGTCTGGGAGTCCTCCATTGGAATGAGACAGGCCAAGAAATTATTCAGTACGTTTTGTAGAGGCAACGAGGATGGACCGCCAATCCCTAAGATACCTTTCCTGGTTTTTAACAGAGCACAGCCCTTTTAACGGCCATCGACATAAAATGGATAAGTCCCTTACGGACCAATGCAGGTTCTGCTATTATCCTAAAAAGATTAAAGTTCCTCAATGCGTACATAATCCAGTGGCCTAACGCCGACCCACTGGATATGCATCAGGTAGCGGCGTTTATCAAGGATATAGATCTATATTTCACGTAAGAATCTCTAGGAATGCACAATAGGTCTCAATGGTCGCAGTGCTCTGGGCTACATCCACCCACAAATTGCTTATGCTCAAAGAACATTAAATATTTATCGTGATCGTGGATTAATAAGGTAAATTGCGTCCATCACACTTCAAAAATGTATAAATCATAAAATCTAGAAATAACTAAAACTAACAGAATTTTCCACCTACATGTACATATTTAACTATATATATTTAAGGTGCGAGAAAATTAATTTTTATTTCCATTGCGCTCGTTAAAATTTAACATACAATATTTGTAGAACGCTTTATATGCTTGAGACACACCTTTTAACGTTATGTTTTATCTTCAATAAAACGGTTTGTTTGATTTTTCATTAAATAAATAATAAATAAAGAAAGGCCGCCGCACACGCAAGTGATTAAAGTATTTCATCAATTTACTTTGAAAACGATAACAAAGAAGATAACTGATGTCTTATAAAATCGAATTTGCATTTTCTAATTTTTTTCCAACTAATTATTGTACACTTTGGTAAACGATGTGATTTTGTTTATTTTTTACTAAACAGACTTGAGTATACATCTCGTCTCATGTAGGTACTCGTACCGTACCTAAACTGTTCTTTTCATGCTGCTCTTTAATATGCGTCCATAAGTATTAAATGTTGTTGTGTATACACGAAACTAAACTACAAACCAATTAGAAAAATTGTAAAATAAACATTTTCGTTAAAATTTATAACAAAGTTTTAATAACAAGAAAATTGAACTTGAATAAACAAATTAACGTTGGAAAAATTGAAAAATTTTTTTTTTTTATAAGAAGAAGACAAGGAGAAAAATTTCTACATGAATCATGCTATAAAAATTTTATATTGTTTGGTTTTCTTAATAAACAATGAAGCGGGAAATGAATAACGAATACTATGTGAAGAGATGATGCTTGGTGTCTTTTGTTTGGTAAATAAACATCAACATTATATCGTCTCGGGGTTTGATGTGTTTTACAACGCGGTTAAAAATAAGTCGCGGAACCGATTTTAATATTCGTGTCGATAAACACTACAGTATGACAATTTTCAAACCTTTCCAAGAAACACGGGTATTCGAAAGCAGTGAGCAAGTGATTTGGAAAAATGTGTTTGAATTTTGAAAACATAATACAGAACAGTTGTTTTTGAAAATTTTTGACGTGTAGCGTTCCCGGAGAAATACATTGTGTAATACAATAATGTTGTTACATAATATTCTATCATCATAATTATGAGAAGCATATGGTTTGTGATGTCTTTAGTCCAGTACTGTCCAAATAGCGGCATTGTGGCTGTTTAGTGGTTTTTGATGTGAAATCATTTTTAGCGGGGGTAAGTCAAAAAATTCATGTAAAATAAGGAACGGAAAATCCGGTACGAACGAAATTGAAAATTATATATGGACGAGAAAAACCAAAGCAACCTTCATTATACAAAGTCATAGTCTAAAAAACGAAGCTTTTATAAAGGAATTAGAAACGAGGAAATAACCAAACTTTTCATAGTAAAACACACAAAACATATGTATGGACAATTTCTTTTTATCCTAAGACAGATTTTTGAATGAAAACTTTACAAATTCTTAATTATGTCGTTTAAGCAAATCGTTTTCATTTTCTTGTAATAATTGATTTATTTAAACCAAAACTTAAAAAAAAATTCATAAAAACATCATTCTGGTCAAATTGAAATAAAAGATTACTACCATTCGTTTGGTCATTAAGTCAATATACATTACATAGATGGCAGTGATGGCCGTAACAATTTGGTAAAACCGTACCAAAAATTACCACCTGGGGAAGTTTTAAGTTCAAAAATTGTAGTAAAAGCAAAACCAATTCACAAAATATAGGAACGTGTGATAATTTTATGATTAAACCATTTTTTCGTATTTCTCTGTAGACGTTTTAGACATCTTACGTATACTAGTAAAACTAAAGATAAATTTAGCAAGTATTATTTTAATTTGTCAGAGCCAACTTTGATGTATTTTTCAAAATGAAAGTTAGAAATAATTTAATTTGAATATTTCTGCAATTAATATTTATTTAATACCAAGAAAACCTTCTTGTATATTGTTGTTAAATGTATGTAGAAAACTTTTATATAAACCTTTTATAATATTTTTGCTTTTTTCATTGGAAAACTTGAAGCTATTACCAGAGATAACTTATAATAGAATTCTCATTTTTATAAAAAGCAACAAATAAATGAGTTGACTAAAAAACTTCTGATAATTCCAATGTCATGATTGTATTTGTGATATTTTATTCCGTATACGTATTACAGACGTAATTTTTAATTTGCATGTATGGTATATTGTGTTTGCATGTGTGTATAAGTTGCCTTTGTGCATACATATCTATTTTCCCTTACCAACTATGACCATAAAATAGAGAAACAATATGCAATATGTATGTATGTATATTGTATATTTTTATTATTTTACGTGATTTACTTTTTTACGATCACAATTTTCACAATCGCAAAACACAAAATCACAACACGAATGCTTTTGAATTTTATTTTTATATTTTTTTTTAGTTGCGTTATAGGATTTGATTTGGTCAGTCGATAAGTTTAAGCTTTATTTGGCTGTAATTTAATAATCAACCATAACGAAACAAATTGATTTATTTTTTCATTTAAATTTAATTTTCAGGAATTTGATAGATTTATAAATTAAAGAAAATTTATTATTTAATGTCGCGTAGGTTGCCTTAAAAATTCGCGCAAGAGCTAGAAATGTTTTAGATCTCTCTCTGAAGAATACGGACTTTTATTTAAAAGTGGTAAACTGTTTGCTATATTTAATTGAATATAATGAAATCACTTAAAAACCGGTCATTCAAAAGATCGACATTTTATACTTAAGATATATGGTTCAAACGTAGTTAAAATATTATTCAAATATTTTTTTTTTGTTCGAAATTAAAGTCTGTTAATAGTAGATGTTAGTAGGCAGTTAAAAACTAATAAATATGAAATACTAATTATATTTTATTTAATTTTATTAAATTACACAAGGTATACCAAATATAGCACATCAAGCCCTACAAATTAAGCATTTATGATACATTTAGACGACTAAATATTTTTAATCAAGTAAAATATCAAGTCTGGAATGTTTATGTCTGTTATTGCCCGACTCAAATATAGCAGTTTCTGATAACCAACGACAATTTTTCCGTAAAAGCACCAACACGAAAAACTCAAGCAAGTTTACTCTATGATCGAAACATAAACTGTTTTGGTCAAAAAAATGTTGATTTGCTAGAATGCACTTCTCTTTGATTTTTTCTTTGATATTCCTTGCATGTGGTTCTTGTTTGTAAAAAGAATTGAAAGTTAAGTATGCATATTTACAGACTCCAAAAAATTCCTCATTTGGCATAACTAAACTACCAAAATCAGAATCATTTTTGAAATTCTTAAAGAATGTAAGCCAATCGGAGGGAGCGGAAATTTTCGAGTTTTTCGAGCGTACAGTGCTCAACACATTTTGAACAATTCTTCAATAAACTAGGTTGTTGATGGCTGTCAATAATTGGATTTTGAATTTTATGGTGTATGACATATCCACAAAAATATTTAAGTGCATTGTCACTTAAAACTGCACTTTTAATTTCGTTTATCTCAAAGTTATCATTTTCTTCTGCGTATTCTTCTTGGAAATCATAGTCTGAGAGTCCTCTAAATGAATTTTCTTCGGTATTTATTTCTTGTATAGAAACAGAATCGGATAACACAGCCTTCCAATCAATCAGCATGCTATTAATACCACCCTTACAGTTTGCATATTTAGAGCTATAAATAAGTTTTACGGACATTATCCGTTTGAGAATTTCCCGAAATTCTTTCACGGAGGGTTTTCTCTTCTTATAGCGTATGATAGAAAATAAATTTTCTAGGCAATCCTGATTAAATCTATTTGTACATATATATTTCCAATCTTCTGTTTCAAATAAATTTTTGGCTATTAACTGAATACCTGTTATAGTTTGTATTGCCCCTTTGATGCAACTTATTTGAATTTTTTTATTAGTTGTTAAAAATTTTAAAGTTGATAAGTAATTTATGTATGATTCCAATTTCAATATAGATTCTTCTGAATTTTGAAGTGCTCCACTGTTCGAATTTTTTCCAAATAAACTTTTACTATTTAGTACGTCAAACATTTCATTCATTTTTTTCCAAGAAATCGGCTGTATTCTTAGCAAACTGTGCTACATCTGAAGTAAACAAATTTAATTTTTCGATAGTACGTATTCCAGAAGCTGCACTAGAACTAAATATTTGGACAGCATATGCTACTTTCATTTTTTGGAATGTGTTTGGTTGTATATGTATGGGTGTTAATTTTGGGACTAGCCGAATGGATGCACCAGAATCAATTTTGTATAATTGTCGAATTAATCCATAACATGGAAATGTTGCCACGGCTTTCGCGCTACCAACTTCCAAGTCGTAATTCATTAAATTATTTCGAAAGCACTTCCATAAATGTGGTGGGTCGTAAATACATATGATTTTGTAGTCTTGAAGCATATAATATGGCTGGTCAGTTGTAACACCCAAAGATTTTTATAGCGATTGATTTGTTTTTCCTTGATCGCACACTAAACCCTTGACAATCAGCCCAATGGAAAAACATTTAAGGATAAGGTCATTAATTAGACGCTTTAGTTCTGAAACGGGAGTTGCACTGGCAGCAACTACAAACCCTATGGCCTGTTTCCAATTATCTCGTGTTGATCGCACCATAAAAGTATAAACTACGTTTCCAAATTTGTTATTTGTGCTGCCTTCCCCATAATCAACAAAGCCTTCGATGAGATCCATTTTATTGTTGTACTCAAGTTTTTTTGCAATATGCATTTCGTCGAAACATAACATGACCTGCTTTGATTCTATTGAAAAATTGCTTATTCGTGATTTTATTTGAGCAAACAAATCAAGATTATTTGATCCAGGTAAAATTTCTTCAAGAGGAAACCATCTATAAATAGATGCAAGTGACGGTAGTTTACATAATAAATTTTCTCTTAAAAATATATATGCAGCCGATGATTTAAAGAAAATTGCTAGAGCCAGGTCTTTCTCTTCGTCTGTATAAATAGTTTTAGACTTAACAAGCATTTTGGCAAACGTTTTTGAGTGTTGTAGAATTGTTTGTGGTTTCATTTTTAATTGTTTATTTATGAAACTTGTAATGCGTGACTGAAAGCCCGTCCTTAAAATTTTTAATTTTAACTGTTTGTTTAATTTTCTTAACTCTTTATTTTCATCCTTTAGAACTTTATTTTGTAATTTGAAACACTCCATCTCACTTCTGTACCAATTACAATTCTTTTCGCTTGTTAGCCATTGTTCATAATCTGTTTTATTATTTAAATCAGACATATTTGACGTTGTGACATTTTCCATAACGGTATCGTTAGGTACGTCTTCATCACTCGAATCCGAGTTTCCTAAATTTTGACTTGGAACGGCACCGGCATATAATTTTTTCTTACCTATGTAAACATTTATAATTTAAGTTTATAATTTAGAACATATAACTAGAGTATCCAATACCGATTATGGAGTAGCCGGGTCACCCATCATTTCTGGAATACGCGACTACTGGGTAATTTGATCGACTACCAGGGTAACTATATTCACCAAAGAAAAACTAAAAAATTTTATTTGTAAAATAACATTTCGAAAAATATCTTTATTTAAAGATAGATGGTGTAAATCTAGTATAGATTTGCAATTAGATCAAGCTAGATCAAGTGTTTTCAAATTAATTCGATTCTTTGAATTAGCTAAAGTCGATTTAAATGTTTTTCACATTTAATTAAACAAAAATTTAGTTAAAATGATCGTGAGTTTGCCTATGTCTCTCTTTAAACTACATATTTTGTTCTGAATTAAACGGAATTATAAAATTCAAATACAAAAAATCAATTTGATTTGAAATTAAATTACAACTATTATTTTTATCTAGTTTTAGTGTAATTACCTGATAAAAAACTTGACTTATATTGAACATCGAAAAGGTGTTCTTTATACCCGGGTATTCAATAAAACTAACACTCGACTATGCGGGTACTTTAAAAGTCAAGTAATTTGGATACCCTATATAAAGAACATATAATTATTTCTTACCTATGTAACAATTTTCAAAATGTTTATCGCATATTAAAGGATTTTTTAGTGATCTAATAATATCACATGAATTATAGCAGATCGTAATCCACTTATTATACAAATCGGAATTTCTCCGAGGAAGTTTAAAATATTGGTTGCTTTTCGTTGAAAGGCAATTTTTTAAACAACACCTACGAGACATTGTATAATCTAATTAATCTAAACTAATTGTGCAAAACTAACGAAGTAGAATAAAAAATTTCATCAAGTAATACATGAAAAATGGGTTATACATTCACACTACTCAACTTAAAATTTGTTTTCTATTCTATAAAAAAATATTTTTACAGAATAGGAAACAAATTATAAGTTAAGTAGTGTGAGTGTATAACCCATTTTTCATGTGAAACTTGATGCAATTTTTTATGCGGCTTCGGTAATCTTGATAATTACGATTTACGACTACGAGTTGTGTATGACGAATGACGATTGACGAACGAGGAATATCGTTCGGAGCTAGCGAGAATGTGTCTGTGTGACACATAAAGTATTTTGTTAAAGTAATAGCCAAATACGAAACAAAATAAGTATGTATATGATTTTCGTTCTATTTACACATAGATGAAATTATGTAGTTTCGAAATATATCTGCAGATAGCATATCAACCACTCAAAAATTGAAAAAATGCTGTTGTTAAAAATGAGAAATCTATTATAAGTCGTCTCTGCTATTACCACTAAAAAGGCTTCTAAAAAATACGTCATTATGATTATGGCTCTATACTCTTGAAGACTATGGAAAAACGAACACAAAATGCACCGAACTTGCACTCTTGTATAATCCGAATTAAAAATTCCGTCAGATTAAAATGGAAAGGCACAAAAGTTATGCATGTATAGTGTAAGTGATTCAAAAAAAAATGAAATGGAAATACATTAGAAACAAACAGAATTACACACATACTTTTAATATTAAATGAGCTGTGAAAATGAAACATACATTGATACATAATAAAATAACTTTGAAATTGTATAATCGGTAACCCGGTGTCTACACTATGCATATTCACTGATATTTTCTATCAATAATTTTATGTTTGGACAAAATCTTTTATAATAAAAGTCATGAAACTCTCTTTTACAGACAAATACATTTATTGATTCCACTAGATTTGGCTGTATTAGTTACACTAACAATTCAACGTAAATTTGATTTTTTTTTTCTTATTTCTACACCAACACCTTTATACTTAGTTAACTAACACATATAAATTTAGTGATGCCAAAATAAACATCTGTCATCAATACACACAGAACCTGATTTTTTTTATTTCATATGTATGGAATTTTCATGACTTTTATTATAGAAGATTTTGTTTTGGATATGTTTTTTTCAATGTATTGACAAATATCTATCCAAAAAATATCATAGCTGGGCATTTCACTATTACAAAAATATCGTAAAATGTCAAAAAAAATTATCTCAATACTATACAAAAATTAGTTGCTTTTTAACACTTGCCAGTTATGGTTAGATTAAAAATAATTTGTTCAAGTAATTTTTTCAGAAAATTGTACAATAAGGAGAACCTTCACCTCGCCCAAAAGCTTCATTTCGTCGTACAAAACCAGAGCCTTCTAGAGTATAGAGTCATCATCTTAATGACGTATTTTTTAGAAGCCTTTTTAGTGGTTTAACTTTTTACTGATTTCCATAGGAATCCGTAGTAAAAATGGTGTTTTTTAGCTTCAAGTTTTTCAATGAAAAAAGCAAAAATGTCATAAAATGTTTATATAAAAGTTTTCTACATATCTTTAAGAACAATATACAAGAAGGCCATATTGGTATTAAGTAAATATTAATTGCAGAAATATTAAAATTAAATTATTTCTAAAATATATTTTTTCGAACTTTCATTTTGAAAAATACATCAAAGTTGGCTCTGACAAATTAAAATAATACTTGCTAAATTTATCTTTAGTTTTTCTAGTGTACGTAAGATGTCTAAAATGGTTACAGAAAAATACGAAAACAAATTATTTAATCGCAAAATTATCACACGTTCCTATATTTTGTGAATTTGTTTTGCTTTTCCTATAATTTTTGAACTTGAAATTTCCCCAGGTCGTAATTTTTGGTACGATTTTTCTAAATTTTTACGGCCATCACTGCCATCTATGTAATGTATATTGACTTAATGACCAAACGAATGGTAGTAAGCTTTGATTTCAATTTGACCAGAATGCTGTTGTTATGAATTTTTTTTAATATTTTGGTTTAAATAAATCAATTATTACAAGAAAATGAAAACGATTTACTGAAACGACATTCATGTATGTTGAAATTCGAACATTTATGAAAGTATTTCAGAAATCATAATTAAGAATTTGTAACGTTTTCATTTAAAAATTTGTCTAAGGAAAAAAAGTGATTTCCCGTATGTTTTGTGTGTTTTACTATGAAAAGTTTCGTTTTTTCCTCGTTTCTAATTCCCTTATAAAAGCCCAGATTTTTTGATTATGGCTCTATAAAATACAGGGTGCTCTGACAAAACTCAAGTTTTTTTATCGTCAACAACAGCGCTTCCAGATTTTTTTTTTTTAATCGGTTTTAATTTCTTATTTTGTACATTTCGAAAATTCCTTATTTTTTCAACATTTACGGTCATTTCGTCTGCTATTTTTTGTAAACAGAATTTTTTATGTCGACTCGTCTGTAATTTTTATGGGTTATCTTCCATAAAATTTAATTTTTGCGGTACAAGTCGATTAATCGCACTGTTGAGAGAACAATTTCAAATGGCAAAACAAAGCAACCTTTTTATGACATTTCATAATAATTTACTAATAGAATTACGTGAAATAGCCTCCTGATAATTTGCTAATAGTGTCAAAATGCATATAATATACACACACTTACATTGATAAAATTTATATCATGATAGAAAATGTCAGTGGTTTTGCATAGTGTAGACAGCGGGTAAACTATTTGGTATTGCTCATGCTGTTGCTGAGTTTGGTTATGCGGGGAGCACAGCAAACAAAAACTAAAAAATAAAAGTGGTAAACAGATTCGCATGACATTCTCTAAAGATGCACGCACCTGCTATGATTTTAGAGTCAAATAGCGCCTATGTCTATAATAGAACCGACCTATTTCATTTAGTTCAAACTGATCAAATCAGCGATGCCACTATGCTTTGTTCACCGAGTTTACCGTAACCATTCACAAAAGTCTAAATATTGAATCTTCAACAAGATTGTCATGTATGAGTAATGGTGGTGCTCAAGCTCATCGATACATATGGCTATACTGAAATTTAGTCGTTTGTACGAGTATGTTTCTTTGTAAACAAATAAAATATAAATTTCAATTTTGAGTTAAACAATTAATGTCTGTAAGGTTCATCCTCTAAACCTAATATAGAATAACGTATTGACTTTTTAAACCAAAAATTTAAACAATTTAAATTCTGAGCGAATATTCTCGTGAAGTTTGTCCAAACTTTGTCCTAAAATTACAAAAACAAAATTTGTGACAAACTTTAAGTATTTATCGACTGATGTGAAGTTTGTCCAAAAATTGTACTATATTTTACGTCTGAGAATATTGGTTGCAAAATGTAAAGCTTTTTAATATTTGGTGACTACTGATTATTCGACCCTTAAAAACCGAAAATTGTAATTTTTCAATTTTAAAACCTAACAAATATTTTAGTTAGTAGTCGAAAACACAGTGTATGCAATGCTTTATTTAAAAAACTCACCATCTCAATATTGCTAGAACTGTTGTATCAGGAAGTTTCTCTTTATGCAGATAAGACCGATTGTGAGGGTTTCGAAAAATTTCCACGACGCTATCTCGAGTTATGAAAAATTCACTTATCACATAGCGTTCGATTCGTTAAAGCTTACTGTGTGGCTCGTGAGAGTTTCGAAAAGTTTCCATGACGCTATCTCGAGTTATGATCTTTAGAAGTAATACTTATGGGAGATTCGTGACCACTTATCGTATAGCGTTAATTCACAAAATTTATGAAAATTTTCACAAAATTTAGAGGAAACCTCAACAAAGCCAATGTTATGCGATAAGTGCTCGCGAATCTGCGAGATAGCGTCATGGTCGCGAAATCGTATCACGAATCGTAGAGTACCCTTCAACGAATCCAACACTATGCGATAAGTCCCCGCGGTATCTCCCACAAAGATTATTTCCAATGACCATAACTCGAGATAGCGTCAACGCTATGCACCAAGTGCCTGTGAATCTGCCAAAACTCTACTTCTCTACTTCTAATGACCATGTCTCAATAATGCGGATTTCACACGAATTGCTCTTGTTACGACATTGATGATGTCTTTTTGTACATATTGTATAAGTAGATTCTATTTTTCCATTTATCTAATAAAATATTTTTTATTGTTTGACGTTGAAAAATTACAAATGGTTTTTTTAAATGTTATTTATTCAGGTTATCAAAAATCTGATATTTTGAAAAAAAAATTCATAATAACGAGAGATTTAATTTAATTAACCAATACATTGTCGCGAGTTGAGCGTGAACTCGCCCGTTGTTTTTTATTCTCAAATTTTCGTGTATTTTTTATCGGTTTTCTAGGACTCGCGAGACTTTTAGGTCTGTGACCAATTCTCCCATTGAAGCAACCTACATAGTTCTTCTTTATGCTATTTTTAAATCAAATATGATCTACATCTCCAAAAAATTGGACAGCGCTGCTTTAGTCTATGCTAAACAGCTTTATTTTCAAGAAATATTGTTCGACCTAAAAAGAGATTTTAAATTTTTTTTTTTTGTTTAACCAAATTTCCAAATAATTATTAAATGAATTTCTTATTTATGCGACTCTTCGAACGACACTTTTCCCACAAAGCATCCGTTAAAGATCACCAAACCAACCATTTATATTTTACAAACCTTTTTTGTTATTTGGAGGGCTCTTTCCAATATCACAGCCTCACAATTAATATTAGATTATTTAGAATTGACACGCGTTGATCAGCAATCAAAGTCGCATTCGCCATTGTTCACCATCGACAGAGAGCATCCACTACGTTCAAAAAAGTTTTTCTCAAAATTTGTGCCATTTATTCAAATCACAACATTATGTGAGCAATGCGATCATGTGTTTCAGTCTAAACGGGGCATAGCTGTGGACCATTCGAAAAAAAAAAATAATAACACGCAAACAATACAAAATCAGAGTAAACGTTAGTTATCTTTTGTCACCGAATCCCACCTCCTTCCATTTGATTTTCTATATCTTCCAGTGGCTTTCTCCTAAATCAACTCCACCCTAATGGCATGATATTATTTTAAAGGCTTGTAACCTAGTAACATATCACAATTTTACAAAATGCTCTACCAATGACTTGGCGTGTTTTAAAATCGAGCTTAGATACCAATCTTAATTGGAAAACTCTTGCGGCCAACTTAAAATTATACACGAATTCCGCTTCCAGGATTTTTTATACCCTTCGTGATTTATGCCCAGTCTCTGTTTTGATAATGTTGTATCACGCACTAATAGTGTCTAAACGGGGATATGGTTTATCATGTTGCGGTAGCTGCTGTGCAATTACTTTAAAGCCGTTATATGTTCAGCAGAAAATGATCTTGCGAACCAGAATGAAAAAAAAAAGATCGGAACCTTCTTGACGTGCCATTGAAACACTTGTATATTTACAAGGTTTTAAAAAAAATTTTAAGCAGAGTGGTCATCGTAGCGTAAGGTTCTAGTCGCTTTAACCTACTTGGGAACTTCCGCTGCTATATTCTTGTTACAGCGCCAACCTTTTTCAATGATTTTCCGGATTCCGTAAGGAGGCTTATCTACACTAAGTCAATTTTATCAGAAGTTAAAAAATGGTTACTTGAAACTTCAGAATTTTAGAATTTATCGAATGGATTTACATTAAATGAAAACCTAATGGTTGGTTCTACGATCCAATCTACATTATGGGCAATTTTATTGCGATTTCGCACGAATCCGTGCCGTCAAATAAGAGTACGAGAAAAGGATACCGAGTCCCAAATTGAACATTTTCAGCTAAAAACAGTGACTTACGGGATATCGTCAGCGCCATTCTTAGCAATTCGGTCGTTGGTCCAATTAGCACGTGACAATGAAATAAATTCTTTACAGGTGGCTCATATTATTCAAAAAGACTTTTACGTCGACGACCTCTTGTCTAATGAAAATCAGACTATATGGTAAAAATTCTCGGATTGGATTGGCATGGAATCCTAAGAGGGATATATTTGAATTTAAAGTAAATTAACCTAACAAAATTATATATACGAAGAGGACACTGCTGAGAGAATCTTCTAAAGTGTTTGACCCTCTTGGTTGGCTCGCTCATTTTATTTCAAAAATTGTGGCTTCCCAAATTAGGTTGGGATGATGCATTGCCACCTGACATAGTGACTCAATGAAGTAAACTTTGAAACAGTTCTGGACAATTTAAACAAATTAGTATACCAAGATATATTTCATGAAGCATCAGATACATTCAATTACATGGATTTTGTGATGCGAGTAAATTAGCATACGCGGCAGTCGTTTGCTGCAGGGAAAATATTGATGTGAATCTGTTGACCTCAAAAACAAAATTGGCAATTTTAAAGTAGGTATATTTACCTAGATTGAAGTTATGTGCAGCTGTTCCATTAAGCACGTTACTAGTCAAGATGAAGAAAGAGTTTACAGAATGTTTTACAGACTTGGCTCTTAGGCCAACCCCGTCGATGGAAGACCTAAGTCAAGAATAGAATGGGTTGGGTTTGTTTAGCCAAAAAAAAAATCACCAAAACGTTTGCCCAAAATTTTTTGCCCAAAAAATATTTCCCTAATTACTGTTTTCCCAAACATCGTTTCGTCAAAAACAGTTTGCCCAAAAATTTTTTACTCAAATTTTTTTTGCCAAAAAGATCACCAAAAATCCCAAAATTTTCGCGCGAAACATCCAATTCAAAATTTTGGGATTTTTGGTGATCTTTTTGGCAAAAACCATTAAAGTGTTGTGATACCATTAAAGTGTTGTGTTTAAAATTGTTATAATAATAAAATACAAAATGATAATAGAATGCGTTGATTCCTGAATGTGTGACAATTAAAAAATTGTCTATTTACATAATATAAAAAATTAAAATAAAATGGCTTTAACTGCCATTTAGGATACAGTTACTACATTGATGTTAAAGCCGTGGATAAAAATCGTTTTTATTGGGGTTGTGTGGATCGTCGCAAACAACAATGTAAAGCACGGATAACAACAAAAATTGAAAATGGACAACATTTTATAGTTAAGGCCCTTTCAATACATGTGCATGGTACGACCGCGAGCGACTTGCCAGTACGCTACGCCAATAATCAAATAAAAGAGACCGCCAGCACTACAAACAAACATCCAGCTGCGATAATAAGGGACAGTATTGTCAACTGTCCAACAATGTCTAGGATGTATTTACCTAACAAAGAAGCACAGAAATCCAAGATAAAGCGAGCTCGACAATCTTTAGTTAAAGAGCCAACTGCAGTCCGTGATATAAATATTCCAGAAAATCTAAGAACAGTAGACGGTGAAGTATTTATTTTATCTGAAAAACGGTTTGGCAGTGAGTATAACTTGCTTATGGGCACAATTAAGTCATTGCGAATGCTCGAAAAAGCAGACTGTTGGTTGATGGATGGAACATTTCACGTTGTTCCATGCATATTTCGTCAACTATTTACGATTTTTGCAAAAATTGATGGCGTTACCGTACCGGCGCTTTTTTGTTTGATGACGTCAAAGTCGCGGAAATGTTATGACGAAATGATTAACGAAGTAATAAAAGTTGCCTGTGATCATTTCATAGATTTGAAGCCAAATTTTGTATTGGCTGATTTTGAGAAAGCTTCCACCTCTGCTCTCAAGGCTGTGTTTCCAACTATGCGGTTTCATGGTTGTTATTTTCATCTTGGTCAAATCATCTGGCGCCGCGTACAGAAAGAAGGACTCGCAACTATATGCGGTAAAAATGAGCCTATCGCTCTTGATATCCGAATGATCCGAGCCTTGGCGTTCAAACATCCTGATAAAATTCAAGATTTTTTTAAAGAATTATTGAAGCACGTCGATCCACGGTCACGAAATATTGCTGTTTGGTTTGGCAGAAATTACTTTGTAAACGACAAACGGACCAACAAACCTCCACGCTATGCACCACATTTCCGGTCTGTTTGTCAGCAAAATTGCGAAAGTTTACCGCGAACCACAAACAACGCCGAAGCCTGGCATAGACGGCTTCAAATAATAACGGGAAAAGCGCACGTCGGAACGTACTGCCTAATTGAGCATCTGCGTAAGGAGTATATATACGCTGCATATCAGGTGGACAAGCATGCAGCTGGTCATACTAGGCCAACAAACAATATTCTAGTTAAACGAGAGAAGAACATAAAGTCAATCCTATCAAAAAAACAGAATTATACAAAGATTGAATACTTGCGTTCAATCGCGTATAATTTGACCGTTTAATTTTGTTATGTATTTTATTTTAAATTTGTTAATTTATATTAAATTATATTATGTTTGTTATGTTATTTTATGTTATACACACCTATACTTTATGTATGTATGTACATAAATAAATTATAATTTTGGGTATTCAACTTTTGGGGTAATTAGTTTGAGCAATTTTTTTTTTGGGAAAATTCGTTTTGGTGAAACGATTTTTGGGAAAGTGTTTTTTGGGAAAGATTATTTTTATGTTTTGGGTAAAAAAATTTTGGGCAAACGGATCAATCCCGAATAGAATATCAGAATGCTTAAATGTACAAACTTCCAATAAGACAATGGACAATTTATATAGATGTATTTCATCATAGCGAAAAATTCGACGAGTGCTCGGTTACTGCATACATTACTTTCAATAATTGCAAAGCAAAACAAAACAACAATAAACAATTTACTGTACTTACAGTCAAGAAATTACAATTACAGGAAGAGTACTGGATAATAAACGGCAGAAATTGCACATAATTCCCAAGTGTGCGTACGGCCACGGGCAGCTACGAGCAGTCAACTAATGGGTTCCTTACCAACATCTTGGAGTTACTGTTGCAAGACCATATTCAGTTGAGTTGGTGCAAATTTCTGGACCAATTTACATTGTCACAAAAAAGGAAGAGGAGCAAAACCTATAAAGGCGCATATATATGTGTTTGACAATAGCACAAATTTCAATGTTAGCAAAATTATTAATACTATTAAGATTTCAGATTACCTTAATGAAAATGGTATTTCTTGGAAGTTTATTCCTGCAGCCAGCCCAGTAAATTAATTGAATTAATTAATTAAATGCCTAGCAAATCCGAACCTTTATCACCTAAATCAAATAATATTCAAAATTCATCTAGTTCAAATACATTTAAAGATTCAAATCAACAACTTCCATTACAAAGCCCATTTGAAGTAACAGGTCATTCAATCGATAATTCACTAGTAGAGCAAGTTAATTGAAACAATACTATTGAATTCAATATGGCAGCTCTTGATCCATCATTTGAATTGAAATTGGTTCCAAATTTCTCCGGTGATTCTCGAGAACTAGACAGATATATCTCCGCGTGCGATCTGATTCACTCGGAACTCCGCGAGGAAGATAAACTAAAATTTCTTAAATTAATCAAATTAAAATTAGAAGCTAAAGCATTTAATCTTTTTAAATATAAAACTCTAGGTACGTGGGAAAATTTCAAACAATTGCTAGAAAGAGAATTTATCGAAACCAGGTCAATTGGTCATCTCCAGTTACAACTAATTTGTATAAGATACGGTCAGAATGAAGACGTAAAATCATATTCCGCTCCAGTGGAAAACATACTCCATGATTTGAATGAAGCATGTATAATTTCTCAAGGCAGAAATACTGCGAATACTATAGCGAATTTAAACGCAACGATAGCTCTGAAAAGTTTCCAAGAAGGCTTGGATACATCGATCAAACTAATTGTCAAAGTATGTCGATTTGAAAAGTTGTCTGACGCAATAAATCGAGCCATAGAAGAAGAACTTTTATTTAAGTATATGCCTAAGTTCTCCATTTCCAATAAGTCTAACTCCTCAAATAAGTCATTATTCTATAATTACTGCAAACGTTCCGGACATTCCAAATATGTATGTTATCGAAAACCGAAAATCCCTAATAGTTCACATAATTCGAAAACCGTTAATACTTTTTCATCTCAACCGTGTCCTTATTGCAAAAGCTTGGGCATCATATTCAAGATTGTTTTTTTAAAAAAATGTAGTGAGTCATTTAACCTAAATAATAGTGCAGCAAGACCTACAACATCGGGTTCGGGAAATGTAAACGGATTTTCGAGGCCAATCGTGTCTCCCAATTGGATCTAAATCAAAAGCAGAGGAATGCGTAACATATAACTCTGAAACTACTCAGCACAACGATATTCTTATGGCGAATATATATCAAATTAACCAAAGTAATAACAATTCTAACAAATATGTGAATCTCAACAAAGATGTTTGTAAACATAAAAATTTACCATTTTTAGTAGATACCGGAGCGGACATCTGCATTATAAAGAAATCGGTTCTGTACGATAACACAACAATATATATAGACGCAAAATGCAAATTAAGAGGCATATCTAGTGAATTAATTGAAACGCTTGCAGAATGTGATGGTGTCATTCAATTTGCTAACGGAAAGGAAATTAATATACTACAAATAGTTGACGATTCATTTCCAATCAGTGCGTTTGGTATCATAGGACAAAATTTGTTAACACCATATCAGTGCATTTCAAAATTTAATCGTAGAAATACCCATTGATTCCGAAATCATATTTTTAAGGTTACGTCCAGATGTAAGTGGATGTGGAGTGGATTATAGGAAACTAAACCAAGTCACTATTGATGACATATTCCCTCTTCCTAATATCAATGATATACTTGATAAATTAGGAATGGCTCAATATTTTTCTACGTTGGATCTGCAAAGTGTATACCACCAAATCAAACTAAAACCTTTTGATTGTCCTAAGACCGCAATTTAGAACAGATGAAGGTCATTACGAATTTACCTCTATGCCTTTCGGTCTAAAAGGAGCGGCAGCAACGTTCCAGCGTATGATAAACAGTGTTTTAAGTGGCCTTAATAATATAAAATGCCTTGCATATCTTGTTATTACCGTAAATTTATTCCTCAGTTTTCAAAACAAGCTAAACCCTTAATAAATCTTCTCAAGAAAAATACGCCATTTAATTGGAGTTCTGAATGCCAAAAAGGATTTGAATCATTGAAAGAAAGTCTTATAAACCCTCCTATTTTACAAATGCCTAACTTTGCTAAACCCTTCAAACATACATGTGACGATAGCGAATTTGCGCTAGGTGCAATTCTCTCAGATGGATTTGATCTTCCGATTGCATACGCGAGTCGAGTACTCAGTAACGCTGAAGTTAACTATTCACCTACCGAAAAGGAATTATCTGTTATCATTTGGTCTATGTCTCACTTCCGACCTAACCTTTATGGACATAAATAAATTTTGTGTTATAACCGATCATCGTGCTCTTCTATGGCTATATAAACTAAAAACAACGAAGTCACGACAAATACGGTGGCAAATATGTCTTGATGATTACGATTTTACGATTATTCATAAACCAGAAACTCTCATACAAAATGCTGATGCACTTAGTCGTATTAGAAATGAAAATAAAGCTTTAGATAACTTAACTGAATGTAGGGTAATAAATCGATCGAAGAGACATTTGAACGCAAACAACAACGATACAGACAATTTAAATGTTACAGAAATTGAGGAAGATGAAAATAAACCAGAAACCTTTAACGAAGCTCAAATTTTAATCATCAAAGTTTTCCAGGTGATCTTAATTTGGATAATTACGTCAACCAAGAAACTGTTATGGTTAAAAATATTACGGACGACTCCGAAATTCAACAATTGATACAAGAATTTCATATTTCACCACTTGGTGGACACCAGGGTGTATATCGCACATTTAAAAGATTGTACAAATATTTTAACTTTCCCAATATGTTTCGACTATAAAACTTTACCAAATAAATAGACACGGAAGAAAAACAAGAGAACCTTTGAAAATCACTTCAACTGCATCCAAGAGTTTTGAAAAAGTATTTTTAGACATCGTAGGTCCTATGCTTTCTTCACACAATAATAATAAATATATCCTTACTTTACAAGACGACCATACGAAGTTTTCAGTTGCTCATCCTATTCCTTCTCAAGAAACCGAAATCGTTGCACAAGTTTCCGTCGAAAAGTTTATTTGTTTATATGGAATTCCGGATGAAATACTTACGGACCAAGGTACAGACTTTATGAGTAATTTGTTTACTCAAATATGCAAACTTTTAAAAATTAAAAAATTGTCGACCATAGCTTATCACCCTCAGAGCAATGGTGCACTGGAACAATTCCACAAAACGCTTGGAGAATATTTAAGGAATTTTTCTGTCAAATTTTATTCAACGCTCCATAATTATCTCGATTGTTTCAATCGACAAAATTTAAAAAATCATCAGTTACCCTCCTAAGATATGTAATTCGAAAATGTATTAAACTTAGAACCAATAAACGGATGAAAATACTTCACAACAAACAAATATCTAATGTCGAGTTACCACAACGATGGGTCTTGTATACATAAATTTTAATATTGTTGTTGTTCGTGTTTGTTGAACAAAAGGAAAAATTTGTTAAGGAAATCAATTTATTTTCTCCATTTCACTCCTCATCATCACAATAATAATACCATCAAATAATACAATAATATTTCCTTTAACTTCCTATTTTTGATAAAAAGAAAATGTGTTCAGTTTAAAAAGATGAACCCAAGCAGCACACATACTCGAAATAAAGAAATGAATTCTATCAAAGGAAATATCGAAATTCTTATGTCGATTGAAACCATACAAAGTGGGCTGCTTTTCAAAAGGAACAAAACAAAATAATAATAAATTATTGATTTTTAAAATGTGTGTATAAATAAATAAATAATAAACAAAAATGAATAAATTTTCCTTTTTCATCTCCCACGTCACCACCGCCCCCGCCCCACTACAGCTTTAGAAAAACTTTTGTACAATCGAAAACATTTTCTCTTCTATTCTGTATTATCGAATTCCGTATATAAGGGAAAATTGATTTCAAATGTTGTTGTTACTTTATCAATATTATACAACGTGTAAACAAAGCTCAATCAAGCTCGAATATTAAAAAATGGACCTAATTCATTTTTGTTATACATATTATGTCAATGAATGATTATGTTACCAAAATAATCTGTTTAATATCTGTCTGTGAAAAATGTAAATAGCTTAAGGTTAAACCATCAAAAAAAAAAAACCTCATTATACAAATTAATTAACCGCGTACAAACACAAAGCACAAGTAGGTATATCACAGATATTCATTAACTTTTTTCGATTATTCAAAATCTTTAGATTGACAACAAAAAGTCATCCTAAACCGCCCAAATATAAAGCACAAAACGTGAATGAGAACAAACACATACACACACACACACACACACACAATGATAAATGGAAAAAGGATGGTTTACATATTAAATCCGGAATCCTGCAGAGAGGAAACAAACAAAACAACAAAACTCATATCTCTCCAAATACTAAAACTGATTCGAAATTTTCAAAATGAGCACAACACAACAACAATACAAAAAATGTCAGGTGAATACCTACTGACAAAAGTTTTACATACTATAAAGTTCAAATGTAACAGTAAAAAAATACTTTGTGTATCCATCCTCATAAGGATCATTTATCTTAATTAAATTTTTGTTGATATCATTTGGAAAAGCCTTTTTATTGTTGTTGCTCGTCTTGTGATACTATACTCCTTCATCGTCTGGTTAGTTTCGAATCTGCTTTTAAGTATCCTTTTTCATTTGTTTGTTTCTTTGTATGTATACACCTAATATAGTGGCATGTGTAGCTTTGTTTTTTAAACATTTTATGAGTTTTTTAGGGGGGGCTTAAAGCTATTGTAATCAGAAAAGCTATAATCTCTATATATCTAGCTAAAGTCTATAAATTATATTTACTATATATTGAAAAGCGACACGGGTGGCAACTGTATAAAAATAAAAACGAGTCAAGGTTATGAATTCTGAAAGATGGTGGTAAAGAATTCTTTTTGTTATTTTTATCACCCGAGACTATTATTTATTCATATAGTTAATTACTGAGATACTAAGAACACCGATTTTTTTGCTGGTGGTGGTCGTTTGTAACTATAACAATGAAATCGTTTAATTTGTTGCTGTTTTTTGTTTTGTTTGTTGTTGTTTAATTCGTACTTCAATTAATTCATCTTAATTAATTTTTTTTTCTTATTCTTGTGTTACCTTCTATCTTTTGTTGTTGGAAAATCGGTGCTTTATTATTTGTCTGTAGTTTATGTTCAACGAGTGGTGAGAAAAAATTGTTTCTTCCCCGCATCCTTAAAGCAATTAAACTTTCATTTATTCGGTTTTTTTTTTTTTTTTTATAATTAGGAGGTTAATGTATCTCTCCTTATTCGATAAATTTAAATTTGAGGGCGTTGAATTTATTATTTTAGGTTGAATATAATTGTTAATGGAAATTTTAGGTTTCCTCCAAAAGCTCAATTGTGCAAAGCCCTATATATTATAAAGGATCGATTTTCAAAAAGTTTTGTATACCGCCTCCGGTAAATATAACGTAAATTTTTATTTTGTATGTATCGCTACTTTGGACCAATTTTCCTACACAAAATCACCAGAAATTTAAAATTTTTTGTAAGAAAGCGGTAGAAAATAAGTCACCTATTTTCCTAATAAGTGATACTTATAGAGTGTGACCTACACACGGTTAAAATAGCGGCCTGTATTATTGACTTTCAAAAAAATTTAATCCAATTTAGCAGAGCACATCAAATTAATCAACGAGAAATTAAGCAGAGTTACCGAGGTTACTGTGTTCTACGATTGAGGTTAACTACACACTTATATACACATATCTCATTTAAAATTGGGTTGAATAATGAGCATTTCGATAAATTAAATAATTCCATCACGGGCTGCCACGTTCGCCCGTTTGTGAACAACCCACAAACATGTAGGATTAATATCAAGCCAAAATCAATCATCTTCCCCTCAACCTGGCACGTCAATTATCCAGCCGCATACTATGCTAAACATATATTTTCTTAACGCGAGTAGTACGCGCTCTAAATCAAAGACAATTCGACATCATTTGTATAGTTAAGACATGGCTAACTTCTATCTTTAAATTGGAGGAATATTTCCCTCCTTCTTATGTTATAGATCATAGAGACAGGTACCTTCTTCAGGATACTTACGCTGTGGGTGGCGTTGCAATTGTATCTGGCAGTAACGATTGCAGATTGTGATATGGAGATAATAGCTGTAAGGATTGGGTTTGAGCGGGGTTAATACAAAAAGTTTTTTATTATTATCAATTCGGAGGTCCAGAGGATCGCTTGATTATATTGAGCGATTTTAATTTGGCGAATATTGGCTGGGATTTTATTGAAGATAATTTAACACGATTGAATTTGAAGCCTGATGTGGATAATTACTTCGGTCTAAAAAGACCGATGTATTGAAATCCTGCAAAAATGATCAAAAATTTGGTTGGTCCAAAACCATTTTTCTCGACATTTTGAAAGTCATTGAGTCTAAAAAAGCAAAAAAAAAAAAAATATCCGTCGTCTGTCTGGCTGTCTGGATGTCTGTCACGGCTCGTCTGAACGCGGCTCAACCCAAAAGTGCTTGCACTTCTGTTTTTTTTATGGCATCATGTTCCCTTAGGTCTAATGAATAAGATAAAAGTTTTTTTGAAATCATCTACAGACCAGCTTTCCAAAAATAATTTTTTGGTCTGAAAAAGTGAAATATCTTATGTTTTATGAAAAGTCTCAGGAAGAGAATGCAGTAGGCAGGTTACAAGAAAAGCAGAAAACTTTTCTTCCTCGATCAGTTCATTTCAGTTTTCCATAATGTCGAAAATTTGTAATCCTCCAAAAGTTGCCCGCGCACTTTCACACGAAGAGAACCGGAGTAAAATTTGTTTGTTGTGCTTAAAAAAGAATAATGTCATGTTCAAGATAGAAGCCTCGCTTCAATCGAATCTAAAAAAATTACTGAAACATCGTGTGGACAATATCTTGTGTGAAGAAAGACTGCCGAATGTTCTTTGTGCCGGATGCACACGGAACGTCTACCGACAACTTGCCAGTGCCGATCCAGGAATCGTTCCCTCCAAGACTGTCGAGCTACCTGATTATAGTTTTTGAGTGTAAGTTTAACTACGAGATCTAGGACTCAAAATCCCTGTCAGGGCTAGCACATTCATGCTGGAAATAGCGACTTTTGATCAGACACTCCTCATTTAATTTTAGTACAAAGACTACTCTTGATATAGCGACCGCTTTGAGAGTTGCTACCAAAAAGCGGGCGATAACTAAGCCAGAATTGAAAAAAGCCTGGAACAGAAGAATGGCGAGGTAAAAAGTTTATTTTGTGCTAAGACAATAAATTTTGTAACATCAAAGCTCGAATGAGCACACCAATCCAATGTCCCATAGTTTACTGCCATACTCTTGAAGATTTTCTTTCTCATATCGAGAAACAGCGGGATATTAGAAATCAGCACTTAAAATTTGGAATTGACGGTGGCGGTGGTTTTTTGAAGGTGTGCCTGTCTATTCAAGGTAATTCAACTGAAATTTGTCAACAGGAGAAAAAACGTCAAAAGTATGATGATGGCGTGTTTGCTAAAGCTTTTAGAGAATTATGAACACGTGTCAGCAATACGGAAAATATTGAAAATTGAGGATTTTTCGGATACGATAGCGACTGATCTCAAATTAGTCAATATTCTGAAAGGGATTATGTCTCATTCATCGACGTACCCTTGTACATGGTGCCTTTGTGAAAGCACAAATTTGGAGCACGTCGGACCTCGGCGAACTGTGAGAAACTCAACCTCATATTTTGAAGCTTGGAGAAATGCTGGCGGATCGATAATGAAAAATGCGAAAAATTTCAAAAGCTGTATCAATCCTCCAGTTTTTTCAGCTGATGACGATAAAAAGATTTTTGACATTATTCCTCCTCTAGAACTACATCTAATGCTTGGTGTGGTTAATAAAATAGTCAGCCATATGCAAGATGAATTTGTTACTGAAACAACAGAATGGATCAACCTATGCAATGTTTAACGAGAATTTACTCAATGAGGTACCAAATTCAATGGCAATTCATGTAGAATATTATTGAAAAAAGTGGATAGTCTCCGATCGTTTTGCTCTATTGGTTGTTTGAAATATGTGGAAACACTGAAGGATTTTGATCGTGTAGTTCACAATTGTTTTGGAATCGAATTAAATGATTGTTATAAATAATCTATCGCTCAAATCAAGACTAGCTATTAGGCCCTAGGGCTATCAGTCATACCAAAAGTACATGCAGTATTTTATCATACAGAAGATTTTTGTGAAGGCCATAGAAGAGGGTTGGGTTTTACAGTGAACAGGCCATGGAGATAGTGCATTCTGATTTCAAGACAATGTGGAACAAACATCAAGTTTCTGAAAACCACCCAGATTATAATGATAAATTAATGAGAACTGTAATTGAATATAACAGGTACCACATATAATTATTTGAATCAAACTTGAATTAATGTTACTGAAATAAAGGTTTTTGTTCTTCTCGACTTCCATGAGTTTTGATTTGTTTAAAATAATTCACTATATCCCCACGTATGTGTTTAGAAGACATCTGTCGACAAAGAGAGAAATAATTCGCAAATTAGCAACCTTCTGACCTGTACTTTTCTGCATTCTCTTCCTGAGACTTTCCTCTTTCGATCTTTGTATGCTGGAATCCTCCGGAAGGGCATACAAAATAAGATATTTCACTTTTTCAGACCAAAAAACCGTTTTTTTGGTTCCAATTTTCGAATTTTGGCGCGAAAATGTAAACTGGTCGGTGGATGATTTCTAAAAACCTTTTGTCTTATTTATTAGACCTTAGGGAACGTGATGCCATAAAAAAAACAGAAGTGCAAGCACGTTTGGGTAGAGCCGAGTTCAGACGAGCCGTGCTGTATGTCTATACCCATGGTATCTCGAGAACGGCTTGTTCGATTTAGAATTTTTTTTTTCGCCAATTTGTTTCTATGGTCAAGGCCGAAAGCAAATCGCATATTTCAATTAAAAACTGAGTTAAATGAATGTTGTTTCAATACACTTGGGAACTCAAACGATGACGTATTAATCCTAAATGAACGAACTGCATTAAAAGCATTTCAAGAAGGTCTGATACCGTCAATTAAATTAATAGTGAAGGCATGTAGGTTCAATAAGTTAAAAGATACCATAGCACAAGCCAGTGAAGAGGAAACTAACCTTCAAAATAAACCCAGTTCATCAATAGCTGCTCCAACTTGTGATAAATCGTTGATTAAATGCCAAGTTTGTCATAAACTGGGCCATAGTGGCGATGTGTGTTTTCTGCGGTACCGCGTCAATAAACCCAATTCATCATATAAAAACAGCAATGCTAACATCCGGCTTATTTGCGCATACTGCAAAAATATTGGACATCATATTCAAGAGTGTCAAAAACGAAAATACCGGCAAAATCAATCAAATTCGAACGCAAAAAATATCACAGCCTCTAATTTTAATCAAAATTCCACAAATCAACCAAATTCGGAAAACTCAATAAAACTCGAAAATTTGCCGGGTACCAATTCTCGAGTTTAAATTCACCCATTCAGTACTCATCATCAAATAATAATCTTAATAACAATCCGCCCACTAAAATAATAGAGGTCCATTTAAATATGATATCTACTAGTGAAGCGAAATATGTTGCAATTTCGATGGATATATTAAAAGCTCACGAAAATTATTTTATACTAGATACCGGAGCTGATATCAGCATTGTCAAAAGGTCGTATGTTGTTGGAAAAACTGATTGCTATCCCAATCTGAGTTGTACTATCAAAGGTATAGGTTCCGAAAAACTCCAAACCATAGCAGTTTGCAAAGCTAATATTTTGCTTGAATCAACTACGTTACAGCATAATTTTCATATCGTTGATGACAATTTCCCTATTACGTGTACTGGAATTGTCGGCAATGACTTTTTAACTAAATTTAAATGTACAATTGATTTTTCTCAAGGTACTTTGGAAATTCCTTCAAATTTAGGAAATAAAATTTTAAAATTGACTTGCCTAGATAATTCACTCGAAATTCCAAAGGTGTCTTTATTTGTGGTAGCATAATAAAAGTACTAAATAATTTTGCCAATTTTATTGTGCTCAATACAAATAACCATAGTTTTGTGATAAGTCAAAATATAATTTTTAAAGATTTTCTAGATCCTTACCATTTTTACACCATTTTCTCATGGAATAATCCTGTCGAAAAACGTTTTAGTGAGTTAGAAAAAGAGCTTAATTTTACCAACTTAAACCGCGAAGAACGGCATACCATTATTCAAATTTGTCGAAATTTTAATGATGTTTTTTATTTGAAAGGTGATGTACTTACCGCTACTTCTGCTACATTTCATGAGATAAAATTACTTCCAAATTCGTCATCTATTAGGGTAAAACAATACAGATTACCTGAAACGTCTAAAATGGAAATAAATACGCAAGTTAGTCAAATGCTGAAAGATGGCATAATTCAGCCAAGTAAAAGTCCGTGGAATTTCCCCGCCTTAGTTGTTCCTAAAAAATCAAATGATGGGGAGATGAAATGGCGTTTAATCATAGATTTTAGGAAACTGAACGATATGTTGGCAAAGTTTTCCCTCTTCCTAATATTAGTGAAGTTCTGGGACAGCTCGGTAAAGCATCGTACTTTAGTACGCTTGATTTAAAAAATGGATATCACCAAGTGGAACTAGTTAAGGAGGATCGCGAGAAAACGGCATTCAGTACCAACCTAGGCCATTATGAGTTTATTAGAATGCTTTTTGGACTAAAAAATGCGCCGTCTACATTTCAAAATCTAATGAATACTATTTTGTACGGTTTAAATAGTCTCCAATCATTTGTATATCTGGATGATATTATTGTATTTGGCTCTAATTTACAATAACATAATAATAAATTAATAAAAATTCTTTAAATCTTTAGAAATTACAACTTAAAGTTAAATCCCGTAAAATGCTGTTTCTTACGAAAAGAAATTTTTTATCTTGATCATTTAATCACTGATAGTGGTATTAAACCAGACCCAGCGAAGCTTGAGGCTGTTATGAAATATCCAAGACCTCGAAATGCGAAGGAATTAAAATCTTTCCTTGGTCCGGTTTTACAATACCCAAATTTTAATGAAACATTTTACATAACAACTGACGCCAGTGATTTTGCAATTGGAGGTGTACTCTCTCAACGACATGATAACGCTGAGTTGCCCATCGCTTTTGCGAGCAGATCGCTTAATCAAGCCGAGTAGAATTACTCAACCATTGAGAAGGAATTGCTTGCTATAGTTTGGGTGATCAAGCACTTTCGACCTTACGTGTTTGGAAAACCATTTATCGTAAACACAGATCATCGTCCTTTGGTAGGGTTAAATTCAATCAAAAATCCAGCTTCTAGATTAGTGCGTTGGCGAATCGAACTCGATGATTACGATTTTACGATCAAATATTTACCCGGGAAAACAAATCATATTGCCGATTCTCTTAGCCGTATCGTATTCCCGATAATTCAACCGATAAATGTTGCACGGTTCATCCGTTAAATTCAAAAAGTTTCAAAGATGTAATGAAAGTAACAACACGATCTATAACACAAAATAAAAATATCGTAGCCCTAGATGATAGCAATTCGCCCAAAATTTCCGAAACAGCCGAGATAGAAAATGTACATAAGGCTGAAAATAAATTTCCAATAGTTTTGCCAAATAACTCTGTTCAAAATATATCGGACGAAACTCAAATCAATGAAATTTTAAATGAACATCATCGCAGCAATATTGGCGGTCATCAAGGAATTATGCGAACTTATCAAAGAATTAAATCTATTATTCATTTAATAAAATGTTGTCCCGTATTAAAAACTTTATTCGAAACTGCCCAGAATGTCAACAAAATAAAACTGCTCCACCTACAAAGTTACCAATGGTATTAACCTCCACTTCCACTAAGCCGTTCAATAGGATATTCTTAGATGTGGTTGGTCCATTACCTGTTTCTCACAACAACAACAAATATATATTGACTATGCAGGATGACCTACGTAAGTTTTCCGTAGCCATTCCAATGCAAAACCAGGAAGCAAAAACCATAGCCATTTCTTTCGTCGAAAATCTTATTCTCAGATTTGGATCTCCAGTTAGCATATTGACTGACCAAGGTTCGAATTTCCTAACCGAAATATTCACAAATGTTTGTAAATTGTTGAATATAAAGAAATATAAAACTACTGCCTATCACCCCCAAACCAATGGGGCTCTAGAGCGATAGCATCGGGGATCGATAGAATATCTTAGAAGTTACGTAGACAGTGACTCTCAAAATTGTGACTCATGGGTTCCATTCGCGATGTTCTCATATAATTCAACTCCGCATTCCACTACCAGTTTCATCCCATTTGAAATGATTCATGGTTCTAAACCCAATTTGCCATCCTCTCTAAAACGACTACCCCTAAACGATCAACCGATTTATAACTACGATGATTATTTAATTGAATTGAAAATGAAATTGCAAAATTGTCATGAACTCGCGAAACGCAACATCGAATTAAGTTAACAAAAATCTAAAGAGTATTATGACAAAAGCGCTAAAGAGATTAATTTTGACGTTGGGGATTTTGTGTATTTGAAAAATGAACAGTTTTTGAGTTTTTATCAAACCCAAAGTGTATGTGTATTGGTAATTTGATTCTAAAGGTTTTTAAATCATATTTTGGAATATGGCGAAATATGATAGAACTTGGCTATTTCTCAAACGATTATGATGACGTTCAATAGGTATGTGGACTAGTATTGGGAAATGGAATTTTACGTGTGCGATGGTAATGGGATCTTAAAATGATTTTTAGGTATAATTCTGGAATATGGCCTAGTAGGACGGAGCTTTGCTATTCCGTAAAAGATTATAATAAAATTCGAGGTTGGAAATGAGGATTTAAAATAATATTTCTAATTTCGATACGCTGCACTACCATTATTAGTTTCAATACTGAGGCGCGTATCCGCTACATACTATATTTTCTAAACAAGGCCAAACTTACTGTTTTGACAGCAAATACTCAGAAAACATAACCCAAAGTTTAAAGCGAAGAATTGATAAGAGAAGTTTAGTAAATAAAATAGTAAGTTTAGGCTGTCTTAAAGAAACCTCAAGAGCTGCATGACTCACAGAAACCTAAATAGACAAAATTATAGAAGCCATATTGACATATTTGTCACAACCTCGTCTACAAATAATTTTTGGGTTACATTTCCTTCTATTCGTTGGAAACGTTAAAATTCATCTTAATTGTTTAATAGCTAAGTTATTTTCTTGCTGACCATATTACAGAACTTTATCCAAAAATCATTTTAGAATCCCATTTCCAACGCACATGTCAATTTTCATCATTATTGGTTAAGGAATAGCCAAGCTCCATCCTAATTGGCCATTCATATAATTTGCTAAGGGTTCAATATGAAATGTCAATTTGGAATGTAAAAGGTCCAATTTGAGATTTAAAATTTCAGTTTGAAGTGTAAAAGGATCAACTTGAAGTATAAAATATGTATGACGGTATAGTTTTATGATGCTATGGTTATATGATTGTATGATGGTACGATTTTATGATGATATGATGGTATAATGGTATAAATGTGGTGGATTGATGATAAAATATACATCAAGGTGTGATGTTCGACGTAACTATGGTACAATGGTATGATTGTGTGATGGTTTAATTATTTAGCGTTATGATGGTATATATTATGATGGTACGTATGTTGGTATGATAGGGACTAATTTGAGGTCGAGTTTAGGGTTGAATGGGAGGTTAAATTGGGTTGAGCTGATACACGCATGTTGCTTTCGAATCGAGTTAATTTTGGGATTGATTTGGAACATAAGTGAAGAGTTATGCAGAGGGTTGAGATTTGGGTCGATCTAAGTTGAGTTGATATACAATTAGGATATAGTTAGCTTGCATTGGGGTGTGAGTTGTTCGGTTGGGGAATTATTTAAGGGTTGATTTGGAGTTCGGTTAAGGGTGGATTTCAAAGTGGATTAAAGGTTGATTTGATGATTTAATTGATTGCTGGATTGGCCGTTAATTTGGTGATTGCGCTTAGGATTGTGTTACGATTGAGATAGAAATTGAGTTTGTAAATTGAGTTGGAGGTTAAGCCGAAGATTGACCTAAGAGCTTCATTTCGGGATTGATTTGGGAGTTCAATTAATCAAGACCGAAGTACTGATCACCTTATGAGGTTTCAGCCCTTTATATTTTTATAGATGAGATAATTTCATTAGAGCTAAAGCAATACATTTTTCATTACGAACAAAAGTGGAAATATGGTGGATTTGGCGTTCGAACCACTGGAACATGAAGTTACCGTTCGGGATTGTGAGGACTTAGCAGAATCATCTAGTATTTACTGTTCACTATTAGACAATATTTTTACTTCTGGAATATTTCGAGACAGTTCCGAATACGGCAGACTAAATTTCATTTAATACTTTTCTCGATAACTACGACAGGTCTTCATATTGACGATACGCTGAATGAGTTTTATAAAATTTTAAATAATGGTAAAGAGAAATTTATTCCGAAATATGATAAACCGGGCTCTGAGAAGGAACCGTAGCATAATAGAAAAGGGTTTGGTTTCTTTATAATAATTACATTCTTGAGATCGAGTCATGCCTAAAATGGATTCCCCATCGTTTTTAGAGTTTTGTCAACTATAAAAAGAAATCAGATTGTGAAAATGTGTAATTTTGAGTCTAGATCGATAAACGTAACTTCAGAGGTTCCCTAAAGTAGTCACTTGAGTCCCCTATTTTTGAAACATTCCGATATACTAATTTAAGCTGATGAGATCAAAACTATTAAGACTATTTCGAATTCAAAAGATGAAACCGATTTTCAATCTCACCTATTTAACTTCACCTCTTGGTGTTCTGATCAGTAGTTAATATTAAAATTTTCTTATGTGCAAGGTAATGTGCTAGTTGGCAACAAGTAATCTTTAATCTGGTTTATCGTCTTAATGACAATGTTGTGGAGAGAGTTATGTCAATTAAAGATTTTGGTATTACATTTACTTCGAACTTACTGTTTCATAAACACATAGACGGTTGCATTTCAAAGATTAACTCGATGCTGGAGTTTGAGAAAAGGTTTGCTAAAGACTTTCATGATCTCCGTGTTTTTAAAAACATTGACAGAAGAATGATATAGGTATACCTCTAGTTAGATTTTTATTGGGCTCTGATGGTTTTTTCTTACTTTAATGTATTCGGAGATGCTTTTCAAAATCCTTAAATATCGATTATCTATAGTATCGATATTATTTACAAACATTATCTCATTTTTATTTTTGATACTTTCTAGAAGAATACAGAATTAGGAAACGTTTGGAAAGTATCCTAAATCAAATTGCAAATGGAAAATGTGCACACCCAAGAGCTTTATATCGTTTTTTAGATAACTGTTTTATTCATCGATCGTCTACAACAATCACAAATGTCTCCGATCTGTATGGTAAGCTAGGATGTAATTTGAGTGTAGTAGTAATGGGAGTATTAACCCACAACAGTGCAAGAAATTCTATTCCGAAGAGAATATTATCATCGATGAAATAACATTTATCATGCCCACCCCTTCATCCATCCAGCACTGCAGTTGAATTTGATTGTAATTAAAGGTAATTACAAGTGCAACCGTTTTGGGAAACTTCTACCATAATAAGGATACATCAAAGGTGTCAATATTACTGTTGTTTATATTTCTACTAAAAGATCGATCAATACGTGAACTTCACTCTACCAAAAATCTTAACAGTTAATATCCAATTGTTCTTTTTACCTAGCGTACAATTCCACTATTTTTCATTATAATTTTACAGTTTTTATTTCCTTTTCATTTTACTGTTTTCAAATCGATTCGTTGAAACACGACTGGTTTTATAACTCGTACTCAGTCTTAAACCCAACCAATAATTCCAGAAATTTTCTAAAATTCTATATTCACACGTCCCTAGTAGTCTTCAATTTTTGATTGTACTTAAAATATTTTTAAACATGTTTCATCACGATCAGGTTTAAGTATCATAATTACTAATATCTGTAGTAAAGAATATTTATGCTAAAATTATGTAGGAATCAACATTTAGGCGAGTTGTTATACTCGAATGCTTTTTTTGGAAGAATCCAAGCTATTCTCGAACATGATGGTATATTCGTTAAGTGCGATAATAGGTTAGGTTTGGTTAGGTTTGGGTGGCGGTCCAATAGGACCAGGCATAGACACAAAAAATGGTCCGTAGCCATACCACAATAATTATTTATTCCCTCCAACTCATTGGAACCATTTTGAGCTGTTAACAAAGCGCTGGATACTCCTGACGTCCATCCTACAGAGGTCCGTCAGGTCTTTGAAGATGGGTGCCCCTAGAAACTTTAGTCTGTTTTGTGCCAGACGAGAACAGATGCAAAGAAGATTAAGTACTGTCTCTTCCTCTTCTTCGTCCTCGCAACTACGACAGTAGTCATGTGAGAAGACACCAAGGCTACTCGCATGCCTCCCAATGAGACAGTGCCCCGTAATCACTCCAACAACCACACTAATCTGACTTCGCTGAAGTGAGAACAGCTGTCTGGATCTCGCCAAGTCCAACTTTGGCCAGACCTGCCGAGTTATTACGCAAGAAGTGATACTTGACCATCCGTCATTTGTCAGCTTGCTAGCTTCTTCCTGAAGCAGCAGTTTGCATACCGCAAGGGGCATTTCAATATCCTTTCTGCTTTCTGAGAAGTGGTCCATCGTACCACGTCGAGCCAATTCATCGGCGTTTATATTCCCTGTACTTATGAAATGTCCTGGCACCCATAAAATGTGGATGTTGAACTGATCTGCCATCTCGTTAAGAGATGAGGGGCAGTTCTGGACTACTTTCGACGTGAGGAGGTGTGATTAAAGCGCTTTAATGGCATCCTGACTGTCCATATAAATGCGAATATCACAAACTGATATTACATTATACCTCAACCAGTCTACGACTTCCTTTATGGCAGTTACTTCAGCTTGAAAAATTGTAGAGTTGTCGGGGAGACGGAAGGAGAGATTTAACAGAAGTTTCTCGCAGAACACTCCAGCCACAACTTTCCCGTCCCATTTTGAACCATCAGTGAAGAAGTTTATAACTCCTGGTTCCAAAACTGCACCCATCATCCAGTCCTCCCTGGATGGGATCCTAGTCCGGAACTTTGAGTCAAAAGATAGTGACGGGACAGTATAGTCGGTGTCTTGGGAATTTGTTTGTTGCACAAAATAGACGAGTGCCCTGTATTGTTGCAGGTCCACATTAAGATGGATTTCAGCCGTATGTCAGTACAAGCTGCCAACTGTTTCCCCACGATATCTAGAGGAGTCCAAAATAAAAGAGTCTCTAGTGCCTTAGTGGATGTGCTCCTCAGTGCAACACTGATCCACAGAGAGATTGTTCTCTAAACTTTTGTCAACAGTTTTTGGTTGACAGTTTTGTCCAGAGCAGGCCACCAGACTATTACCCCATACAAGAGTGCGATAATAAGACTAATTAAAATTATTGTGAAATAATTGGTTATCATAACACAGTTCGATTGACAACCGAAGTTTAATTGACAAAGCTGAAGCGTAGCCATATTAAAGTTGTTCTGACAAACTTTCAAAATTTGTAAAGTTGCTTTGGCCCTCTTATCTAAAATAAAATCATCGATTATGGCAATGACCAAAATATTTGAATGCGGATGCGGAATTTAGTGAAGCTCACTAATCATTACAAGAATAAAATTAATTTCGTTTATAGAGGTGTCATTGCATCATTACAATTTTAGGTAAAAAAAAACTGAATGCTTCACAAAACTATTAGTTTTTAACCCACAGTCAAGATTATTTCGAGTAAAATACCATCTGCACCAAGAAATATTCATCTACCTATTAACCTTTTCGTATGTTTGCTGTTGGTGAAAACATAAAAAAACATATCCTCTTCAAAAAAATTAATTAAAAAATTATCATAAAACGAGAAAAGAAAATTTCAATTCCTTACCTTTTCCTCCTCATCTTAAATTGTTTTTTTCTTTTTTTTTTCTTTTTAATTAGCGGCAAAATTGATGTTGGTGGTTGAAAGTTGATGTACAATAGAAAACGAAAAAAATATGCACGTAAATCTTGTGTTAACATTCAGCCGAGCTCTTATCATTCGATGATTTTTGATTAGACGGCTCTTGACAACCGTTTATTATCCTATTATTATTGAGATTCGTAAAACTATTTTGATAACTAAAATTATTTTCGAATGGTGTTTCTAGTACACCCGACGGGAGTATTATAGTTTCGGGTGATTTTTTTGATGGAGCCGTCTCTGCCAACAGTATTATATCCTTATCACCTATCATTAGATTTTTATTCGCGGCATTATTCGAATACGATGGCGATATATCGAATTCGATCGATTGATTATTTTCGTTATTTTTATTTAGGATATCGTTTAGTGACGGTCGCATAACACTAGACGGCAGCAGTGTTTCCTGTATCGTTTCATTATTTCCATTACATGTACGCTCCGATCGGTAACGTTCACTTCGACCGCCCGATGAATTGTATTGGTTACTACTACGACCATTTATGAAATCGTTGAAGAATGGCAGCACCTGTTTAAATTCCTTGCGAAAATTATCGTTCAGCCATGCATACAAAAAGGGATTGTAACAGGTGGATGACATTGCAATCGAGTGTGCTATAAAAAAGAGTAGTGTATAGTAACGCCACTCATCGATTCTTGAATAAAAGTCATTTATGATGTTAACGATATTGAGCGGCAGCCATGACAGTCCAAAAACACCCACCATTGAGATCAGCATAATATTTGTCCGTTTCTTACGATTCCGATCGGTTTCCTCTTTCCGCGATGTTTTACTGCCTGGTTTGGACTTAGCCCGGTCATTCAGCCGGATCGATACGCATATATAGCAAAATGAAATGATTAAAAATGGCAACAAGAATTGCAGCATTGATGTTATCGATCCAAATACTTTGCGATAATATTCATCCTCCCACGCCTCTTCGCAGTACAGTGTTTCGGCACCCGTAAAATTTGACGCATACAAATGCACATAAAATCCATAAGGTAGCGTGATCAGCAGCGATATAATCCATATACTGATTATAATGCAAATGCACGTGGAAAGTTTCATACGCGGATGAAACGGAAATATTATAACAAAAAATCGATCAATCGCAATCGAGGTTAACGTCAGCGTTGATATATAAACACTGCATCCTTGTGCATAAGGCACTAAATGGCATAGTAACGTACCAAATACCCATCGCCGCAAAAATGTATAAAGCGGGGTAAATGGCACGGCTAGCACGCACAGGAGGATATCGGAAAGTGCTAAATTGGTTATAAATAAATTCGTAACCGTTTGCATAGCACGATTCCTAAGCACCACATAGCAGACGAGTACATTACCAAAAATTCCTAAAACAAATATTGTCGCATAGATTACATAAAATGCTGACTGTATAAATATGTTGTTTATAAGGTCCGAGTGCCGCGTCTCATTTATATTATGATGATATGGTTGGCCCGTCGTCGTACTACTAATTATAATGCCGCTTAAATTCACAGCAAGCAATTTACTATTATTACTTAGGCTACCATCGATCATAAAATCATAACTATCATTACTGTTACTATTTTCTATCACTAATGTTGATACATTTAAATTTGATGCCGCTATCATTTTTATAATTAGGACGATCACGTACACATATGTATACGTGAAAATTGATAAAAACAGTTAATTAAATATAGTTTATGTGTGCTAATTTTGTTTAAGCTTTCGAAAAAAAAGCTCACTCCCACCACTTTATTATTTTATAGTTTTAATATATTTATTAACTGTAAACAATATAAACCGCATTGTTCGTTCGAAAAAATCACAAAAAGCTCATCTAATTTGTGCTTTATATCGCTCTATTATATACACAAACACACACAATATTTATCTGTTCTATTTATATTTCGATAAATTATGATAATACCGTTATAAAACTTTTATCTATTTTTGTATATAAATATACAAAACGGACAGTTTGCAGTTGTAATCCGATTAGTGCACAGTACGCCTCGCCGATTTTCATGAATTTTTCTTACTCTCATGACACCGTAGCTCCATTCGCATTCATTCCGGTTCACTGCAACGACAGAATATAATAAGAAAATTTATTAAATATTTTATTTAGTTACAATTATTAAATAATAAGAATATATTTGTGTATGTATTATGTAAGATGATGGTCTTAAGACGATGTGTACAAAAATATTTGATTTAAATTCAATTTGTTCGTTCGCTTTTTTTTTTTTTTTGAGACAGATTTATAAATGAAAAACTATTCAATTTCAATTAGTTTCAAGTTTCAAAGAAATTTTGCTTTTCTGCAGAATTATTGACGTTTTCAGAGGGGAGATTTCGTTTTTGATCTTTTCAGAGAACGTAATGAAATTTTGTTTTAATTTTTAATGGGAAAATTTAATTTTCTTGATATATCGAGCTTTTATGTATAAATCACTTATCTCGCTATTATATCAATTACAATTTGACACTGGACGAGTTGTAACACTAGTGTTTTTCTGAAATTGAAAGAAATTAACATCGAAGTTTGATTTTAGTGATAATTACTGGTTAATGAACCTTATGCCTAAAACATTCTAGCTCGCTACCACAAACGGTAAGTACCGGTGAATTTATTTTAATTTTTTTTTAAAGCAAAAAATCAACCAGTGATCCAAAATATACTGGTGTATCAAGGTAAACAAACTATCGAAATAATTTTCAGATATAATTTTGAATCCGCCCACTAAGCAGAAAACCGTTTCGACAGGATAATCTATCAAAACTTCCACGAGTTGTAGTTAATAAATTGGGCACTATGTTCATCCCAAGCGTAACATGATTTGTCTGGCTAATGACTAAACGCACCCTTCGTGCAAGTAATCCGTCGTAAATTATTGATCTATGCGAACCAATTTCATCTCCTGGCTATCTATACAATTTTTAAGAATTGTCATAATATTATTTATACAAACGCCAATTAGAACATTCTTGGCACCATGTAACCACCACTCGCAATAAACCATTATTGTGAGAAACATCATGCTCTTCACACTTACCAAACTAGTGATGATTTCCCATTAGGGTTTTATGGTCAATTAAAATCCGTGAGAATATTGTCTACCAGGAGGTCGGCAAACAAAAATTGAACCGAGATAAGGATGTGCAGGTTAAATTAAGAAAACCATAAAAAAACTCGAACGACGAAGAACGATTCATCATTAAATTGCCTTTCAAGACCTCTCCAGACATTCTAGAGCAGTGGCAATAAGATGGTTCCTTAATTTAGGAAAAAGATTAGCTGATTAAAATATCAGTGAGAGAAGAATATATTCATGGTGTAAATTATTTTTACCGCATACCAATGTCTCATCAAGCCAGTTAAGGGTTGTTTTTGACGCGCCGGCAAAAGGAACTGCAGGTAGCTCTCTAAACGATATATTATTAGTTGGACCAGTTGTGCAAAATGATCTGTATGCAATATTGATTAAATTTCAAGCTCATAACTTTGTATTCAGTGACTAGGTACATTTCGAAAATGTACGGATACAAATTTCAATTAAAATATTGAGCTAACATTTGTTTAAAAGAGTAAGCCGAACTGAAATGACCGCGCCTGCCATTCGTCAGCGACATCATCCAAAATGGCTTTCTCATGTGTTTAAATAATCATCAAAAATTACAAGAAATGGAACCGCAGGTTACAGAAATCCAAGCTACGGAAGGTATGACGCTTTTTCAACCATTCCCAGATCCAGTTTCTTTTCATGTCAATCTACAAAATGCCTCAATTTCAACAAAACGGGGTATTATCTCAGATTTTTCAAGAATATTTGAAGCCTTTGGGCTGCCGGTAAAAGTGCATACTAGGCAAACTGTTTCTTCAACAACTTTGTATAATAAAGATATACTGGTACTAATTAGTCGCTTAATCGGTACCAGGTGAAAATTCTACAGCGTCATATTTTTACTTGAAATCAACAGTTAAGATTAAATTGCCTAGATTGCAGACGCAAAAGGCTTGGAAGAAGCTTGAAAACAGAGATGTTTCGAACTGGCTTTAGATACTTTCGAGCAAGCCCAATTCAGAGAGATCAACTTATGGGACAACTGTACACAGTAAAAGAACAACTCTCTACACCACTTAACTATGTCTGATGGAACAACAGATACCTTCATTGAAGTGTTAAAGCGATTCATCAGAACGAGAACTCTACGTGCCAATATATTTTCTGATAATGGCACAAACTTCATATAGTTCATATAGATAATATTACTTGCCATTTCAACCACCTTGCATGAAGCAGCCGTCAAATCAGACAAATTTCATTTGAATCGCCTGACTGTGATCGGTATACATCTCTTAGAAATGTACATGGATTAGTGTAATGGAAACAGTTAGACGGGTTCATAATATTTGAATCTAAAATATTTTTTTACATTCTTATTATTGAAAATCTAAATTATGTAATTAATAGTTTTACCTTTCGGAAATTGTCATCTAAATTTTATATGCTTAACACAGATGAATTGTTTAACTATGAGAGATTCTTTAAATTTTTTTTTTTTTTTCTAATTTTAGGTAACCTACTGGTGGTCAGGTGGAAGTTGCACAGGGGATTCAAGTTGGCACTTGCGGTCAGCTCCGTAACTTGCAACTTCCACAAGTGCTCGTGTTACCTTCACGTGGTGACCGCTGGTAACTAGATTGATGATTCTTTGGCTTCTAGGCTAAAACACGGCGCTAAAGGAGTCAACCTTAAACAAATCGCTGGTCTGGGTTTAAGTGTTAATCGTATCGTGCCGATAATCGACCAGACTGGGGGCCCAGCTTTAAAACTTGCTCAGTCGCTAACGGTGGATCCCGATACTTGGCGCCCTCCGGATTAAGTAGCCTTCTCTGTGTACTGCGGATCTCTGCACAGATGAACACTCCCTTCTCCGCTACTCGTGGGAACAATTATAGTTCTTCATAATAACAAAAAACAACAAGCTCTCTATAAAAAACCGAAAAATATGGACAACGAGACTCGGGTCGGTAGGCCTGACTCTAAGTCTACAAATAAACAACGGGACATAAGCTCAAGCGAGGCTGGTCCCTCCACTCGGGTCACCCAAATCTGAGTATAGAAATACAAAGCGGAACCAAAGCACGAACGAAGCTGGTTCCACAAAACCAACCTATAACACTAGGAGGAAGGTCTGGAGGGCTCTGGTTAAGATAAATAACATCTCGCCAGAAGACAGAACGGATAAGGACAAATCCACGCTTGCGTGGGCAAAAACAGTCACCGAGAAAAAGTCGGAAGGCTCTTCAGCTGGCTCACAGGCCTTTTAACGAGGTCCTCAAGGATCAGCTGGTTGTGGCAGTTATTGACAAATCCCAAGAGGATGGCAGTATCACAAAATCCCGCCAATTCGGGGCAGGTGGAAGGGGCCTTAGCCACCACCTACCTGAAAGTCCTGTTGGAAAATCCAGGACCTGCTCCGACTTGTCGGGGCGTGGGCTGGCACAGGAATCAGGTGAAACTGACTGCCTGTGCAGATCAGAGGTCCCTGCTGCTTTATAAGAAGGCAGTGGGGAGACTTGGCGAGGTATGGCCCGGAGCCAGCCTTGCTGTGATTGATAGGGAGGAGCTCCCCTGCAGACCAAGAGCTACGGTGTACATCCCTTCGGAGCCTAGTGATCCGAAGGTGATACTCCAGTTGTTGCAGGCGGCAGCCCGGAGTTTCCAACGCACAACTGGAAAGTTGCTAAGCTCGAGGAGACAAAGGCTAACTATAGGTCAGCTGTTATCATCTTAAACAGGGAATCACTGACTGCACTGGAAAAAACCAACGGTTTACTCAACTAAGGTTTCAGTGCAGTCACACTCAAGGTGTACAAGAAGGACGCGGCCAAGCCGGAGGCTCCGAGGAAAAGAGGCTCTCAGAGGACTTCTCATGAGGGTATGACTCTGATGTTACTGTGGTGGAGAAGAGGCTGTAGAGATGACACTGATATTTCTTAAAGTCAACCTTCACCACTTTAAGGCAGTATCAGCTGCTCTAATTTTAAAAATTGGGAAAAAAGCGACAGATGTCGTCTTGATCCAGGAACCTTGGGTCACTGAAGACTTGGGCTCAAGACTCCCTATTATAGATTAATGCACGCGAAAAAAGAAGGTAAGGTTCGGCTAATCTTGGAGGCTCAGAAGCGCAAGGTTGGAGTCATCCTTAGAAGTGATGCAAATGCTCATCACACGATCTGGGAAGGAACAGTTTTATCCCTGCGGATATTCAACAAACAACGGATCTAACAATTTCCTGGTTAGAGGTAATTTTCAAAGACAGCCTAGAACTATGTCACATTTCTAGTAAATGGACAGAAGTGAAGGTTGTTTTCATACCTAAGGCGGGAAAACGCTCACACTGCAATCCCAAAGACCTTAGACCGATTAGCTTGTCTTTCTGACTTTTTAAAACACTGGAAAGATAAATAGAAGCTCATATTAGAGGCACGATTGTGTCGGAAAAGCTGTCCAAATCTCAACATGCCTATTGCAAGGAGAGATCTGTGGAGACTGCTCTTCATTCTCTTGTATTTTTCATTGAAAAATCTTTCGAATATAGAGACTATGCAATGGTAACCTTATTGGTTATTGAGGGGGCCTTTAACAATGTGCTTCCAGGGGCTATAACTCGGGCACTTTCAGATCTGGAAGTGGATGAATCACTCAAAGACTGGATAGATCAGATGCTAAGAGGCAGGATCATAAATGTCAGTTTTGGGGAATCCTCCATCAGAAGATTTATAAGCAGGGGTACACCGCAGGGTGGCGTACTGTCTCCCCTACTTTGGAACTTGGTCATAAATGACCTGTTGCTGAGACTGGAGGACTTATTAGAAGAAAATAAGCTACATTATTTAAAAATGGAGCAGCCAGCTTTAGAAAAAAATAAATTAAAACAACAAATTTTAGAAATAGAGTTGAAAAAACTGAATTAGTTAGGCATAAGTATTTTAAACATTATAGTGATAATAGCTATGAAGGCTCAACTAATTATGTGATTTACAATAAGCCATGAAGGCGAATTTTTTTTGTGATATGCCCAACCATGGAGTAATCTTGAATTTTTATAATAAATAAACCATTTTTATTAAGTTACAAATAATGAATTTTTTATTATCAGCCTAAAAGTTCAACAAAATTTGGTTTCGAAATTCATTCGCCTCTGTTGCATACCTTCGATCTTCTTGGGATTGGATTTCATCTCCGGGTTCGGTTGTTACATCGCTGTCTTGAAATAGTTCTCCAGTTGGCTCATCATAATTTGGGACATTAAAATGATTTCTAATGTTATGCAGAGCAGCTGCCACATTAATAATTTAAACAGCTTTATCAGGTGAGTAGTGTAAATGTCTGGCTACTCCGAGGAGGCATCTACACCAATTTTTCCATAACCCGATTGTACGCTCGACAATATTTCGGCCAACAATGTGCGGCTTTTGGAAGTATTAACCCCGGGTTTTTTGAACGGAGTAATAACCCAAGGTAAGAGGGGATACCCAGCGTCAGCTTTTAAAAACAAATATAACGATTAACACGATAAACAACTTTTAAGTTGAAAATGCATTCTTACTCGATAATAATTTCTGGTTCCATTATTATAAATCGTTTTAAAATATTCGGAAGCACGCTGTCCCGCCAAACAAAAGAATCGTGGTTACCTCCAGGATAAGTAGCATCCACATATCGAATTCTATGCTTATGGTCACATATCTCAAAGGAAAAAGAAATTCAAAAAAAATAATTAAAATAAAATATGGTACCAAGTTCTTACAATCATGGTATTCAAACTAAAAAATCCTTTGTGGTTGTAAAAAAGGTGAGTATTGTCACCTGCTAGCTTAGCAATTTTAATGTGCGTGCCATCAATACACATAACAACCCCAGGAATTCTGCATTTTGTAAAAAAGTATAACCTTGCTTCGATTTTTTCTTGTTCACTCATTTTTAATGATATTCATTTTCCACATAATGTTTGTTCCAATATATCAAATACTTCCGACAGCACAACCGAAACTGTTGATTGTACCATGCCAACAAAGTAGTCCTGACCGACACCGTTCTGGTATCCGCCTTCGGCCAAAAATCGTAGACACGCTGCCAATTTAAATTCTGCCGATAGTGAGGACAATTTAACCACAGGTGATAATTAAGATTTAATTTCAAAAGAGCCGACTGACGTCAAGGCAAGAGGAACAACAACGCAAGTGGTAAAGACCGTCGAGTCGATTAAATTAAAGCCACCAACATTCGACGGAACAACATCTTTCGGCATTTTCAAATTTCAGTTTGAAATGGCAGCCAATCAAAACAGTTGGAATGATGACCATCTTGTTGCAGCTCTTATAGTGGCCCTTAAAGGTGAAGCAGCTGAGGCTTTACAAACCATTCCTGAAAAAGAACGCAACATCTATCTTGAAATTATGAAGGCGCTGTATCGGTAGTACGGCAGTGACCACAAGCGAGAAATTTATCGCATGGAACTTAAAAGCCGCTACCAAAAGGGAGGAGAATCGCTACAGGAATTTTCATCGGCAATCGTGCGATTAGTACATCTAGCGCATACCAGTAAATCGGCCGATTATATGGAAAGGCTAAAAATTGACACATTCATTGACGGCATTCGATATCCAGAGACACGCAAGGCGGTGATGTTGTCACCTAAAGAACGTTTGCGGAAACAGTTGCGTTTACGTTAACGATCGAGGCTGTGCAGAACTTCAACAGACCGTCATTATTTAGGCGCCAAATGAATTTAGACGCTAAGGGGTACATCGAGCGGACAGTACCAAAATTTAGAAGGGCCAGGCTTAGGTGTTGGAAATGTGACAAGTTGGGTCACATCTCAATGGTCTGTCGTAGTGTAATACAGGGAGAGAGAAAATCACCACTTTTATGCGGGCAAACGCCGAACGGTCGGGACAAAAGTCTAGAAGCAGCGAGCGAAGATGTTGGGTATGTAACAGGATTGGCCACATCTCGCGAGATTGTTTGGAAGCAAGGGGAAAGTGGCACGGATCACCAACTTTTGTGGAAAGAGCACTAAGAGGAGAGCAAGAATCGGATGAACGGATGGCAAAAATCGGTAAAGTGGAAAGGTTAGAAGTCAGTTTGAAGGAACAGAAGCTGGCTTCGCCGTCTGCTTGCCCCATAACATTCATCCCTGTTACGAGTGAAGCACAAGGCGGAAGCAGCGTCACAATTAAGGGCAATGTTGATGGGAGGAAGTGCATTATTACGCTAGATACCGGAGCAACCCACACAATTGTCCGGAAAGGCTTAATCGCAGGAGCTGTGCAGCTGGCTGATGGGTTGAAATTAAGAATGGCAAATGGAGAGAGTGGAATGATAAAAAGGAAATATGTAGATCGTGAGCATAAGGATCGGTGGAACTCTTTTCCCACCCGAAATTCTGGTCGCAGACATTGTGGACGAGGTCATTTTGGGAATGGACTTCATGAGGATGAATGGCTTTGTGTTGGATTTTGGACGAGGAATATTGAGTAGCGATAACATCGCGCTGAAACTTAAATTTAACGGTACGGATGCGACAGTAATGCGAGTAACAATCAGCCATTGCGAGGAGCTGCCATCGAAATCTGACACAATTGTTGAGGAAACCAATGAACACCAGGTTAAGCAGACATTGTATAAGATCGGCCGAGTTGTGTGAAGTGGAGTGCGAATGTCGGGCGACTGGATGAAAACTCGATATGCCATACGGGCAAATAGCCAAGGATTACACGAAAGGCAATTGGTGTGGCTTCACAACGCGCAACAAAAGAAGGAGAATTTATCGACGAAACTGCAACCTGTATGGACGGTACCCTATAGGACTAGGAAAGGACAAGGAGGTAAATCGAAGGTGGTGCTTTTAGACAGGTTTGGCCCCTGTACAGAGGAGGTAATTTGGGTCCTGTTCGGGATGAACAAGCCTAGGTGAGGCGTAGTGTGACGGTGACACCTAGGGTGTGATAGAATAAGTTAAATTAATAGCTCAATGTTTTTACTGTACTAAATGGAATTTTCCATGATAAAACAGTTCTAAATGTTTCTACAATATTAGTACTGGAAAGGTCATGAGCTTTCTAGAAGATTGGTTTGTGTATATAAAAAGGCGAACGAAATCGAAATGGATTATTAGAATTTGGAACGCGATAGTGCAATCTTGTAAGATTATTATTAGTATTTGGTAAGCGATAGTGTGAAGATTAAAAAGAAATTAAAAAGTGATTTAAAAAGTAATTTAGTGCGAAATAAAAATTATAAGTGATCAATAAAATTGTGAGAATAATTTATGTAAAGTCGTTTTGTAAATTATAATTAATAAATTGTGTTGTAATAATTTTTGTGCTGATGTAGCTAGTTTAGTTTTAAAATGATCAATAAATCGAATTTAAATCGAATATATTGAGTTGTTGTTAGAAATGACCCTTATACATATCATTGGCGGCGTTGGAAAGTGCTTTGATTTTCTGCTCGTTTCATTTCGAATTGGACGGGGGGGGGGGGGGATAACCTAACTTTATGATGGATGTGAAAAGTTATTTAACACTGTGATTTTAAATTAACAAAATGTTTTACATAAATTAAAGTCGTTAATAAAATTATTTAATATCCTTAGTTTAATAAATAAAAATTTAAATTTACGTTCTCTTTCATTAAATCATTTGGATTATAAGAAAATATTTTAAGATACGGAGAATCAATTCGCACACAATGTGCTACATATAATCTAGTAAAAATAATTATAACTTATTTAAAACAATGAAAAAATTGATAAATTAAGCATAATCAATAATAGTTGATTGATGAAAATACCATAAATCGTATTTGTGAAACAACCAATTGCTTAGATGTCGAGAGCGATGAGATGCTGAAAAATTTTCGAATCATTGGCCACTTTTGTCGTGCGAACAGTGTTTTCATATCGGACGAACGATTCGACGCTATGATTGATGCGCTAACAGAAAAAGTGTATCAATTTAGTGATGAACAAATTAGGAATATATTCGGAAACTACATCGGTAAAAAGTCGAAATTTCATTGAGATAGGGTCAGCATTGGACGATGTTTGTTGCGAGCGGCCAACAAATAGGCAGGTGGTCCAATTATTATTGATATTTGATTATTGGTATCATCTTCATTTGGCGCGATTATTTAAGTACACGGTTCAAATGTTACGCAAGATCGATCGGAAGCTGAGCCAATTAACTCCTGGCCAATTGGTGCAATCAATGTTTGCGGTAAACATTTCATGTAAACCAGTGATCAACAGGTTTAAATTTGAACAACAATTTATTCAGCATTGTAATTGACAATAGATGAAATTGCTATTATTAGCATGGGATTCTTTAAGACTGAGACGAAATTAAAGGATTTGAATTTAGCTTCGCTGGTTTATCATAGCTTGAGTGAAAATGTTGAGAAGATTCAGGATATTGCACTAGTGAATATATTAAAAATTTTACGGTACTCATCTGGTCTAACTAGCTGATATTCTGCTAAGTGTAATGAATAAATTAACGCCTCAAATACCACGATTTTTGATAGTGACCGGTTTGCATATAGCGTTATTAGGATCTGATATTCAAGTTTGCCACGACCAATCACTCGAATTAATTATTCAACGGTATTTAACAGATATCAAAACGACGCGTTTGAAGGATCTGGAACGAATGAGTTTTCTGATTGGACTTTATCGATTCACAGATAAATCAGAAAATGCTCGAAAATCGACAACAAATTCATTGAATCAACTTACGGGCGAAATTTAACTTTAGACCGAGAAATGGTTTTATTGGATGGATTCACACGTATTAATTTGAAATCAACATACAAGGGCAATCAACTTCCATTCGTTCTTACAACAATTATTTAAGGAAGATTATCCAAATCATGTCATGCCAGACTTGCCAACTGCCCCGTTTTTGACTGATCAGACCAGTTTAGAATCGAATATCGTGCGTTACTATGAATGGGACGCTATTTATCCCATTCGGATCACTTAATTATATTTGAGCAATTTTGAAAAAAGGGTAAAACTAAACGTTATTATCATTTTCAGTCCCGCATTGATTAAAATTTACCGATTTCGTGAAATAATTAAGTAAAAGTTACATGAAATGGGCGACTTTGTATAACAAATTGTAAAAAATTTGAAAGTTTTGGGCTTGGAGGTCAAATCAAATATAGGGTTTTATCAAACTATTTTACAAAACTTGACACGATGTAAAGGTCCACAGCTGTAAACCGCTGCATTGTAAAAATAACATGTAATGTAAGATTCGTAAAAATATGTAGGGATTTATTAGATCAACATATGTGTAATACACTGATCATGATTCTCATAATTGGATATTAATAGTACCTACAGTAAAAAGAGGCGGCTGGTCTGAAGAAAATCAGAGTTTTTGCCAACCTCATTGTTCTTATCTCTTTGCCAACAACTTTTAGGCAACATATATTTTCGTTGGTATTTTCATACATCACGCCACCACATGCAAACACTTTTAATTTATATTGATAACGAAGCAGAAAGGAAACTTACGGCCTACACCTCGGAGATAACCATATTCTATATATGTACTTCCAATACTTCACAAAGTTTACTAACTTACAGAACTTTAAAATTTTTGGCTGATTTATTAAAATTTGGAATATTTTGATCTAATTAATTTTATTAAATGGCAGAATATCTCACAAAGATATGTACTGATAAGTGGGTTCGAATTTTTATTTTTTACAAATAAATATTAAAATAAATCTGGCGGAGGGAATAATTGCGGATAGACGGTCAATGATATAGAACCCTATAAAATATTTCTAATGAAAATTTTTTAGATTTTTTTGAAATTTTTTTTAAATTCAGGCTATTTCAGCATATTCGACAGCCACTTCAAACATATCAATGGGATGCGGAAATTCGATACGAAATATTTTTAGTCAGACGAAGATAGTACACCGAAATTAGACCAATCTCAGGAAAGGTGATTTGAATAGTCTTGGTAAAGATTATGCGAGGATCATTGAATTGGTATCGGAGTTTCCTAGGTACCAGTCTTTAATACGTCAAGTTTGAAATTCGACGATAGGGTTCACAGTGTTTTGACTGTTTGACCGCTTTTCCATTGCACGACGCTGTAATGATGGGTCTGTAACGATGTCGTCGGATCGCAAATTGCGTAGATGTGTATGCAACGTTTTTCCGTTTCACGATACATCACCGAGTCCAGTATTGACACACGGATATTTTTGGTCGGACGATGGATCAATGACGCCATGATCCCCTGTTGTGTCGGTCCGAAAATTGTTTTATACTCTGACGGATATTTTTCTTTAATTGTGGGTCACAGTTTTTAGCCTTGGATGCAGTAAGTGCAAGAGGTACTTGATATTGTATACTACATTGCATTGCAAGGATGTTTGAGGTAGTAATGAAAACGATTCAGCATTTTTTGGTTGCTGAATTTAATTATATCAAAGTGTCATGGTTGTTCGAGTGTTTTTGTCTGATGGTGTGGTGTTATGGGTTGTACTTAATTATGTATAATTGTTGGATCGTCTCCGGGCTACAGAGGTTCCAGGCGTCCAGCGGCTGTGTAGCATGGAAATTGCATTGTCTTGTGATAAATAAATTACTTAAAAATTTACTAACTATCAACTTCTTAGGTGTCTGGAACCGGGTTGAGTCTTTGTTGCTAACATTCCTTTCCCATCCCTCGATTTTGTTATATGTAAAAAGGTGTACGATGGCTGCCTGGCCAGGGGCGGATATCACAACTATTAGACTTATGTGGTTATCGATGTGGCGCCTTTCTTTGCGGGATGAAATATTGCTATATTTGGCTTCATGTAAAGTTGAGTATGATAGTACATACATATTTCCTTGGTGAGGGAGAGTTATGGTGCCGTGTTGCAACATGGGTATAGTGGTGTGGTATTCGCATTTATAATACGGAAGACTTGCTTAATGCTTGATCGTACATCGAAATCAATCAATCAATCAATCAATGTGTTGTAATAATTTTTGTACTAAATAAATAAATTCGTTGGTGATAAATTGAATTGATTTTATTTTATTCACAATCCAGTGATACGAACCTTGATTGATAAGGGAAAAACGTAACAATATCATAAATATTACAATTCTCAATAAAGCGTCTTATTACAGCGCACAAATGATTTTTTTTATTTTTAAGGTTAGCATCTCTATAAAATTCAAAATATTATGAAATTTCAATTCGATTTTTGTATTTTGTTTTTTTTTTTTATTTTTGAAACTTGGAATTTTGCATGGAGATAGCAGGTCAAGGAAAGTTGAACCTGCCTCCATTCTGGCCAACGCAAGCAAGCAACTGGTTCCAACTGGTGGAAATCCAGTTCTACCTACAAAATATTACCTCTCAGAAAACGAAGTATGCGCACGTTCTGTCCAAAATCTCACCTGAGACATTCTGCATAATATCAGACTTGCTCCAACAACCACCGCAAAAATACCATTATGACATCATAAAACAGGCGTTGGTGGCTCGTCTTGAACCGTCAGATGAACAAAAATTGGAAGCACTATTAACGGGACAAGACCTTCCTTGGTGATCGCCGTCCGTCCGAGGCGTTGCGACATATACGCACCCTCGCCGGCCGAAACCAGCTCGTCAGCGAAAGATTGGTCCGATCCATTTGGATCCGCAAAATGCCAGAATTGATAAAGATCGCACTGGCCGCCATTTCGGTCACAACACCGGATCGCTACCCGATACCCCACATTCCAAATTTCTCCATGCATTTACATGGTTGCAAAATTTTCTCCAAAATTGATCTAGTCAGAGCGTACCATTTAATTCCCGTCGCGCCTGAAGATGTTCACAAAACGGCAATAACGACCCCATTTGGTCTCTTCGAATTCACCCGAATGACATTCGGTCTACGAAACGCCGCACAAACATTTCAGCGCTTCATGAACAAAGTTGTTCGTGAACTAGAATTCGTTTTCGTCTACATTGACGATATACTTGTTGCTTCGCACACTGAGGAACAGCACAAACTACACTTAGAACAATTGTTCAATAAGTTAGCACAGTTTGACGTGCATATCAAGAGCGCAAAATGCGTCTTTGGCGCAACCACTCTTGATTTCCTCAGCCACAAGATTATACCTGATGGTATTCTGCCATCAGACGAAACGAATTAACGCAATCAGAGAAATTCCAGCTCCTACTTCAATTAAAAGTATTCAGCGATTTGTCGGTATGGTAAATTACTACCATCGATTTATACCGAAACTCGCACAAACACTCGCACCAATTCACGGCCACTTGGCAACCTTACTCAAGCAGCCCAAGACCGCCAAGAACTTCTCTTGGACCGACGAATGCCAACAAGCATTCACGTCGTTGAAAAATAAATTGGAACAGATAACACTTCTGGCACACCCACTAAGCGACTCAAAGCTTAGTTTGACTACTGATGCATCAAACACTGCCGTCGGAGCAGTACTGCAACAGTACCATAACGAGTGTTGGGAGCCCCTGGGATTCTTTTCAAAAAAGCTCTCGGATGCCGAAAAGAAATATTCCGCATTCGACAGGGAATTACTCGCAATTTATCTGGTAGTCAAACACTTCAGATACTTTGTTGAAGGTCGAGATTTTACAATCTATACCGACCACAAACCTCTGACACGAGCGATTCAGTCAAAAACTGAACGTAATCCAAGGCAATCACGCCACTTGGATTATATAACTCAATTTACTTCGGACATACAACATGTTTCCGGACATGACAACGTTGTCGCGGATACATTATCCCGCACCACTGAAAACGAATCGGCCGCAGTCGAAACACATTTCGACTTGAGCAAAATTGCAAACACTCAAAAAGTTGACCTAGAACTTCAGAATTTACTTTCTGGTTCCGAATGTCACACTAGTTCATCATGGAAACTATAACTTTTTTAAACTGCCTGGCCTCGAAATCGTATGCGAAATTTTAACGGGTAACAATCGCCCTTATATTGCAGAATCATTACGTCGAACCATCTTCGACACACTGCACAATATTTCGCATCCTGCTGTCCGAGCATCTCGTAAATTGATCGCTGCTCGTTACTTTTGGCCCAGTATAAACAAAGACGTAGGCAATTGGGCTCAGTCTTGTTTATCTTGCCAATGTTCTAAAGTACAACGTCACACAAAATCACCCCATGGCAAATTCGAAATTCCACATAGTCGATTTGAACATATCCATTTAGATATAGTAGGTCCACTTCCTCCATCTAATGGATACACATATTTACTTACCTGTGTCGATCGCTTCACTCGTTGGCCCGAAGCGTATTGCATGACCAACATGTCTGCAGCAACCATTGCCATTACATTCGTAAACAACCACGTATCTCGATTCGGCGTACCCCTTACGATCACAACTGATCAAGGAACGCAATTTGAGTCCAAGCTTTTTACAGAGTTAACAAAACTCTTTGGCTCAAACCGAATAGGTACAACGGCTTATCATCCGTAAGCCAATGGCATGGTCGAACGCTTTCACCGGCAACTTAAAGCCGCACTTATGGCCAGAAGCAATACAACTCATTGGAGCTCCGAAATTCTAATCATTTTACTTGGCATCCGAGCAACAGTGAAAGAAGATCTGGTGAGTTCTTCATCGAAAATCCTCTTTCACCAATTCCAACTACCGATACAGTCATCGACCAATTGCGGCATACAATGCAAAACCTTGTACCAAAATCCACTCGTCAGTAAAAACAAGACGACGTTTTTATTCCAAAATCGCTCAATAATTGCGATTTTGTGTTCGTAAGAACAGACAAGGTTCGCGCCGGATTATCACCTCCATACGAAGGTCCATTTAAAGTCATTCGACGCCTTCGCAAACAATTCACCGTGTTGATTAATGGTAAAAATCAAACCATTTCAATCGACCGGCTCAAACCGGCTTACAGCATACTGTATTCCACTGATCAAAAATCAGTTGGTAAAACACCTAAAACTGTCCGTATTGCAGCCGAATAAACATTTTTTTTTTGGAGGGATTTAACTTGCAGGGGAGTCATATAGTGATTCAGTCATGCAATTAATTATTCCAATTCGTTTATCCCTACAATTATTCGAAATGCAACTCATTTCGACTATAAAATATAATTGTATTTGAATAGCTTTTTTCAGCTTAGTAGTTACAATTATAGAGTGTATTTTGACTTACTCTAGGGTTCGAATCTGTACTTAAATATATCCCACATATATTTGTACCTAGAGTTCACTACTTTGTACTAAGCAAATATCTTGGACACCTTAGTACAACACTCAAAACAATTTCGCCACCATCTTTTATAGTTATTCATAACTTATCATCAAATAATGTTTTAGCTGAATTTTACTTTTATTTCAGTGTGCTGTTTACGTACTTAAAATTCATCTCAAATCTTTTGGTTCATCGTCTCAAACAATACAAAAAATACTTTTTCCTCAAAATCCGATTGACACACAAGTCAAAGAAATTAACGAGAGAAGCGAAATTAAAATATCGGTTTTAATGAAATCAAATTAATTAATTTTCTCCAAATTATAATAAAAGTGGTGGTGGATTTTAGTTAGTAAATATTGTAAATAGTGCTCACTTGAAAATTGTAAATATAAACCGGCGCATATACGAGAATTGTGCAGCCGTCAATTTAACGTGTGATTTTCATTACCATTGTGCCCCAAACCATAAGTTAATACTATAAAGTCGAAATTCAGTTATTTTACGGAAATTTTAGAGAATTTATTTTTTTTTTTTTTTTTTTTGAGAATATCTAAAAGTTGAGGATTTTATAATTCTGTTTTTGAAATTTCATTTTTTCAAGTTTCAAAAACTATTGCAATGAAATTGTTAATGAGAGTTAAAATTTAGTTTTCAATGCGTATTACAAATTCGCTGAGTGAAATTTTGAATTTCGAAGTAATTGATTTGTATTGTCCATTTAGATTTTGATTATGTATTTTTGCTAAATTAAAACGTAAAGTTGTAATTTAATATTTCATTTCGAATAACATCAACATCATTTTAATAAACATTTTGGTTCTTATTAGTAATGCCAAATAAGAAATGCTTTTGATAGACAACAGTTTAGATTTTAATAAATTTACAAAGCACCGTTCATATTATGTGGTGAAATTAAAGTCTAAATTTAAAAGTTAATTTGTAGGATAACTAAATATTGAATATTTCAAACTATTTCTATTTCAGATGATTCTTAAAATCAGGATTATATTATTTATATTGTACTGTTGAAAGATATTACACATACGTTCAAGATGATTTCGGTCACACTGTCTAACTCCCATAATGTTGGTATTTCAATTCCAACTCAAAAGATTAAGCCATACACAAACAAAAAAGTGATCATTCAACGCGTAATAACAACCATAACAACAATCAGGACAACAAAACAAGAATTTTATTGTACACTTAAATTATTTCATTCTTATAAAGCGTAGAGCGTAATACAACAACAACGAAAAAAAAATTCATTCCAAAAACGACATAATAAAAGCTCCTAATTGGGGGGAATGGTAAGCTCTCTGTAGATTACACTGTGACAGTTAAGCTACATACTTTTACTTATTTTTATTATCAACAAACATTTTCATTAGTTCGTTTGTGTAGGATGTGTATTGCGAGAATGCGAAAATATTCCCACCACGTACATAAAATCGATGACAGATTTCGTTTTATAGACTTTAAAGAGCCATAAGATTAAATAGATAAGAATATTATTTCCCGCTGCAATAAAATTGATCAATATGGTTCATATTTTTTTTTTTTTTTTTTTGTTTTCTTATTCCATCTGGAAATATCTCCAGCACACCACACCTCTTGTGAATAAACATAATTTAAATTTGGCCTGGCGGTTTATAAGGGTATTGTTTGCGATTGTTATGATGTAGGTGGAATATGAAATGACTTTGACTGATACATCTTATAAACATATAACAATAACAACAAAATGGATCAAAAGCAAATTTTCTTATTTTTATGCCTGTTGTTATTTTTTTACAGCCCAGTCCACAAGGCATTAGAAAAATAACCGGCAGACATATATCGCAGAAAACGCACACACGCTCAATTTAACTTATACATATAATATTGTGTCCCAAATGTGTACCATAAGCAAATTAGATTGTCTGAATATTATAATCAAATCGTAATTTCATACTGGGATTTAGCTGTTTATTCAAAATATCTCGATATGGCATAAAGCAAACAAAAATCATGAATCATTCTTCTGAAGGAATTATAGTGAGTGGGGTGTCGTATACATAAGTTACCGCACAAAAAAAGGAACTTTTTTTTTAATAGCCAATCGAATGACTATGAAGCACGTTTAATCTTATCTAGCACATTTTCATGATTATATCAAACACAGAATCAAGGAAAATTAATTTTTTTTTTTTGGTGTGTGTGTGTGTTTTTCCATCGAACAAAGGATCATTTTAATGCCATAAAATTTTATTTTCTCGCTTTTATTTTATCTCCGTAGAGAATTACATTTTTTTACCATATTATATAATGATGTCATATTTATGCATCAGTTGTACATAAAACCTTCGAATATATTTTTTTATCTTGGTGTTCGATGCTTTGAGTTGTTTGATTACAAAATAAATTCAAATTAGCTAAGTTGATGGGAATCCTCTAAAGATTTCTTTATTGTGTATGGCCTTGAACTTGATGCACGCAATTATATCGATATACAAAAAAAAAAACTGTGCGTCTGTTACCTTTATACATTTCATTTATGTATCCAAACAGATGGTAAACTGATAAGTCGATAACAACGAACATAAACACGATGTTGTTTAAGGCAGAAATGAAAAATCGTTTCGTTGAGAGCAAAATTGAAAAAAGGATGAAACATTGGAATTTATGTTGTGTGTGCACAAATTATGCCCGAAGATAAATTAGGTACCAGCTACAAATTTTACAGCCGATTTGATGATACTTTATGGATTATTATTAATTTATTTAATCAAAAGTAAATAAATAAAAGCAATAAAATTTATGCTTTTTATTATGTTATTTTATGAACGGTTTTTTGACGATGAAATGAAATATTTTTTTATATTCTTTTATGATTATTGATTGATGGCAAAATAATAAAACATGTGTAATATATATGTACATATACGACTTCGACTGTTTATTTTCTTTTTTGCAATTAATGGTTGTCATAACATAAATGAATATTGTTTATTTAGATTATCGGTTTTGTATATATGGAAAAGAACATAATGAAATACTTAATTGGAAATGATGTTTTAATCATCGGCATGGGTCGGAAAATTTTATTCATTAGTAAATAAACAAATAAAAATCGATGTAATGATGACAATACAAAGAAAAACACCGACTAGTTTGTATTCGAGACATGACCCATTAGTCCAGTGTTTGATGGTAAAAATTTGGTTATTAGTAAGTAGGCAATGGCTCAAGTAACAAAACATATATAGCGCCGATGTAGGATACTCAAGATAACCACAAAAATTGATAGAGGGATGAATTCCCATTTTGGGAGACAATTTCACACGATGTGATTCCAACGAATGTAACATTCCTTTCAAATTACCATTCTGTGATTTTAGATCGCTGGTGAAAAATTTAATGGCTTCCTATAAACGAACCTTGCGAATCAAACTAGAATTTTACGTGTTTTCCGATGCCGTACAGCATTTAAGGGAAGCCACAATTGTAATCCAAAGATACCGTCTGAATCTGATGATACATTTCTATTTCGTACGAAATCAGTTCACCGTTTGCTTAACTTATGATACGAGTAACAATAAGACAATATCTATCATATACACTAGGGACAATTGAATTTATGTGAATTTAATATTTTATGCAATACGGTTCCACACCGGCAGTAGTTGTGAATAATCAATTCGGTCCGTCGTCTACGGACGCACAATGGTTCATAACAGACAACGACCGAAATACAGCGGTAGCACATTCTTAAGAACGTTTACCTCCCGACAACAATTATCATTGAATTACCCTTGACGATATATCTGTCAATATGGTGTATAGACGATAAATTTCGGAAAAATAAGACGCCTAAATCTACAAAAGAATGGAAAAGTTCATAACTTTACATTTAGAAATATTGAGAAAGAGCTCATTCAGCTTACACAATTCACAGAAAATATTTAATTCCTGTTGTAGATTTAACAGAACGCCATAATTTTTAATCTTGCAAAAGACTTTTACATCATCAGCATAAATCAAAAACTCACAATGTTTGAAGCATCGCTTCACATCGTCTTTGAATGTAATAAATAAAGAGGTTCTAGAGGGCTAACTTGTGGAACCTCAGACAAAACAATTATATCTCATTACGGGTCCTTAAATATGATAAAATCCACATTTAAGGAAGGAGATGCACTTGAGCTGTTCCAGTTTCTTTACAAGTAAGACGATCAATTTTGTCGAATGTTTTCTTCACTTCAACACTATCACCACCTTTTATTCTAATGTGAAAGTCTAAAAATTTATGAACAAAACAAGAAACAGTTACAGTTGATCGTCCTGCTTACAGGGATGGAATTTTTAATTAAGAAAAAGATACGGTCCTTGACCATCGATTCAAATAGAAATACCACGGTAATTTTCGGTATTCATTCTCCGTCCACTCTTCAAAATTGGCTTAATGAAACTGCATTTGCAAATTGAAGGAAATACTCCATGAAAATCATGATTCTCTCTCGAAGAAGCGACATACACATTTTCAAAAAATGCTGCAAATATTTAGTTATTCTATGCGGATCACTAACAGTTACAACATTGAGAGACATTTACAATGGTACACTTCTACAGTTTCGCTTCGAATCAACTTAGGTCGAGAAACATTTAGATTTGTTTCTATAATACTCGATTCATTCTCAACGATTAATCCATGGCACGCGTGCTGACAAAACTACGGGCGAACGAAAATTAAAATGATTAATTGTCAAACTTATTATTTCGTCAAATTGAAATTTGAAAATGCCGAAACATGTTGTTCCGTCTATGTGTGGCTTTAATTTGATTATTTTATCAAATGCCTTGACATCAGTTACCTCCTTCTCGAGATGTTGAACGTTTTCTCGATTCAATTTCTCTACTTCGTCACGTAACGAAGTAGCCAATTAGAAAAATTTCTCATCCATTCTCTTTTGCCCCTCTATAATTTGGTCTTTAATTTCCTCTTCTTGTGATATGACTGCTTAATTTTCTCCAACAGACGCCCGTTTTGTTGTTCCCATCTGTCCAATCATTTGGTTCATAGCAGACATTAATTGCGACAAATCAAAACTTCCAGATGGTATAGTTGTCTTGTTTCGACCAATCCTTATGTTTCAACTTCTGTTTTCTCTTCGCTTCCCGCATCCGTAACTTCCGTTCCAAAATCATGATGGTCTGCGCCTAACCCTTCGTTCTACATTGCCTCACGAAGTCGCACTTATAAAGTACCTTTACTAAAATCATTGGGCAAACTGCGTTTCTCAAGTTCCTTCTTAAACTCTGGAACTCTTATTTCGGAGAGAATCATTTTCGTTCAATTGTTCAATTGTTACGTTTTTGTCTTGCCAACCAAGGACCGAATTACCAAATTGTGAATAAAACAAACCACTTCAATTAATCACAAACGAATCACAAACAACAAAAATTCACAAAATCACTTATTATAATTTTCCTACAATTTTACTGTTCACTAATAATTTTTATATCGCACTAATTCACTTTTTAAATCACTTTCTTATTCCTTTTTAATCTTCACACTATCGCTTACCAAAAACTAATAATAGTCTAATTCGATTTCATTCGATTCTCATTGTATACTCAAACCAAAATTTCTATTCCATTAAAAATAGTCTAGAAACATTTCGAACAGTTTTATCATGGAAAATTTCTTTTTAGTGGTTGGGCCAAACAAGGCTGGTTCGTGAACAAACTTAATCGATCCCGAACCAGCGGATGCCTTACCTTTTAACAATGTTAAGGAAGTTATACAATATTTGGATCTAAAAGATTTAAGCCTAAAATGGATTGCAACTTCGGTTTTCTTTAAGGCGAACCACATGATTTGGAAGCTAAATCAGAGTTTACTAGAGAGGCGTGTAAGTCACAAGCAGATTTTGCTGTATGAAGAAAAAAACATCTGAACAGCGCTACAACAATAAAGAACGAGGGATTTAGGGGATCCATAAATTTTCTACATAAATGTCGATTAACGTTTTTATATTTTTTTTTTTTTTTTTTATAATATCAACAGCATTTTGGCGCGTGTCAAACCCATTATGCTAGCTAATTATAAATTCGTTTATTTTCTACTTAAGTAAATTCCATTTTGTTGTGCGATACTATACAATACAAATTACGCAGAAAATCATTATTTCGATATCAATGTCGACACGATGATGATGTTTTGTGATTTACAAATCACTGCACTCTCGTCGTTATTGGTTTTACATATTTCAATATTATATTTTGTCACCATTAAATTGGAATATTTTGTTTCCTCTGGGTAGCACGCTTTTGTGTCGTGTCGCTATCGCTACTCGCTATTGTATATTATAGTTAATGGTATAGAAAAAATTTAAAATTGAATCAACTTTTTCCGTTTCCACAGCTACTTATCGAAAACAAAAACGATGTCGTAATCGAATAATATTGATGGATTTGCCTAACGAATTACACTGTCAAAATTGAATTGAAAATTCGACATATCTTTTTATGGAATATACCGCGTGACATCTAATTTTTCATTTATTAAATTACCCCAAACCCCTTATACATTTTGTTTTGTGTACCCTTTCAAGATGTTCCGTACTTATGTTTTTTTTTTTTGGTTAGAACAACAAAATATGATTTTCATTAGATTTGTCTGTAAGTTAAAAATTTTAACCTGAGATTGTAAAACAAGTAAATGGGAAGTAGAGGAAGAAAATATTTTTCTTATTTATATTTTGAAAAGGTAAAGGTTAATGTTAAGCTAACAGGCAAATTAAAAATAAAAAACACAGAAAGGATTCCATTATCGACGTTTGTTTAGTGGATTTTGGAATTACAATTTTTTTTGGTTTGGTTCCTGCTTATTGTTGTTGATGTTGTTGTAACACAGTGATAAGATGCTCATTTAAATTTTTACCTTTTCTTGTCAATAAACTTTTAAGATAATTAGGAGGGAGGCGGGGAGAGATTTACTGAATCCCAAAGATAATGTTTGGTCGTATGTATCGATAGTAAAGTTGAGATTTATATTTTGTAGAAAACAAAAAAAAAAGGAAACTTTGTTTGTTTTTTACCGTAGGAAATCAATTATCATGGATACATAGAGGAAAATTTAAAGACAAGGTAAGTACCGAAAATATATTTTGTTTATTTTCAAGATTTTATTTACAAGTTATGGTTATCTTGCAGAAGAGGATAAAAAAATTAAACATTTAAGATTTACGGTTCTTTAGTTGTTGATGTTTATTTAAATTTTCCTCCGGGTATTACATCGATAACAAGTGAAAGTTCTATCTGGTAGAGTATTGCTTTTTTAAACGTATATATTTTCTACATAATGATCTTCTTGCGAAAAAGGTATGAGTAAGGAATAATAACATGGTTAAATGTTATTTTAAACAAGCTTAAATTCGAATTGTAGCAACATAACAAAGGTATAACAGTGGAAATTTATCTCGAAAGAATAGGTATATTTCACTTTATCCATTCATACGTACTTGAAGCTACCAAAACATGTTGAAAATTATGCTTCTGTTTTATCACTTTCTGTTCTGTTTAATCATATTTATTTCAATTTTTTAGCGAGATATTGAGAATTTGTGAACAACACAAATATATTTACGTTCTTGCCTACAAACTAATTTATTTATACAACCCAAAATTTAACACAACACGCAATTATTCACAAAATCCCTAATTATATTAAACGTACTGTATCATTCGTATGGTTTTACTATCTGCATTATCAATATTTTTATTATTAAACATTTTGAATTTAACCGTTCGAAATCGCAAGGAAGATCTTATTTCTATGATGTCCGTCTCTGAAAAACTCGTTCCCTGGCGACAGAAGTTGGGCAGATCGGGAGATTGAATGAACTTTGTTTTCTTCGAGTTGAAAAGTTTGAATAATATTTTTCCCTTTGCAGGTGGACGCTGACAAAGCGTTGAAACTTACGATATGGCCGCATCGAGCTGCTCATTTAACGAAATGACTTTCAATTTACCATTAATAGTTGATGGGTCGGTAGTCTCAATTTCACCCGCCGGCTTCACCCGTAAAAGTTTTTACCGATAAATCATTTTCTCAACGTATGTAGTTGTGGTTTGGTTGCGAAGTCGAAATCACTCCTATAGGCGGCTTCCTAAATAGTTTGCAAAAAAAAATTAGGAAGGTAATCAATAATTTATTGTGCCTTTGGTTCAACCGGTCCTTTAATATTTCACATAACTGACATGGGTTTAAGAATAATTATGAATGCTTCAACAATTGTTAAATTATTGCCATTTAGTCTGAATGGGATATGTAACTTCCGAATTTTAATGCACTCTTTAAGAAACATAAATCGTTCCAACATTTGTATGACCGAGTTCCATGGAGTAGCTTGATTAAAGATCTAATTTAGGATAAGGTTGGTCCAATACTGCTATGATAAAACGACATTTCTTCATCCAATACCGCAGTGCCACATTCGAAAAAAAAAATTCGCATTTTCATGATTAAAAACAGCATCAATAAGTATGTCGGGCTACGACCCCTTATGAAAACGATCAACGTTGTTGCGAAAATCACTGAAAATATTTTCTACATGAAATAACTCAACTCTTATTCGGAGGCCGTTTGCCATTTGTTCAATTTTTTCAATTTTCTTAAAAAATTAAATTTAAGTGCTCGTTTTCAAACACTGCTTAACCGATTTTAATGATTAATGGCGCATATGAAAGGGAATAGGCCCTTCAATTATATACTAGAATCACTTTAATTTTTTATTAAAGTTTTGTTGAACAAAAATTGTCTTGTTTTCTGAAAGTTGCTATGATGGTGACCTCGCTGACACAAGGGGTCACCATTTTTTATACTTTTTAACTGAAACTTGTTTACCTTAAAATGAAACAACAAAATAAAAAAATGGGTTTTGTAATAATAATTCAACCAAAATGCCTTCGAAAAAAGGGTGGAACCTATACAATTAGGAGCAAAATTAATTGTCTTACCTGTACCTTAAAAAATTTGGACAGACCCTGGTCAATTTTAAAACAGGCTCAATACTTCTTGTTTATGTTATATTATCCACTGACTCATATTTATGGTTTGCGAATCACGAAACTATTGGTCTAAAGGTGTTATTGCCTAAAAAGTTTAGAGGGCATCTTGTTACACAAATGTGGGTTCTAAATCTGAAACAAAAAATCAGTTCCGTATAAATATGCTACTTTTGAAAAATTTATTTCTTTCGTTACCTTGAGTTTGCACTAAAATTTAAAAACGTCAAAATGTTAAATGTTCGGTATGAAAGTAAACTGTGTAAAGTTCAAGAAATATATTCATCGAAAAACAAAAGGTATTAGCTTACCTAAAGGGCAGACAATTTGCATTTGTTGCTGTTTTGAGTTTTACAATATTAAACCCAATGGTGATAATGAAGGATCCTCTGGTGTACAAAATATTAATTTGCATCGAATAAGCTCACCTGTTTCTTCGAAATTTTCATCAGATATATCAATTAGGAGCATTACATTCATGAAAATATTCCTTCATTCAACGATACTTTAAAATCAATTAACACTTCTCTCATCGTGTTGAAGAAAAAATGTCTAACAAAATGTTAGTCTATTCGGTGAATTCAAGACAACAGAGCAAATATGTATCTGTTCAAGCTACTAGATGTAGTAGTGATCTGCATGGGTACCCTAGTTAGCTTAGATATCTTGTGTCGTTAACAATAATCACAAGACTTGATGTAAGTTTCAATTTGACGAAAGATTTTTGGAAAATAATAATATTTGCAAAAGCATTGATAAGTGCGTAGTCCACCTAAAGAGGTATTTTTAAATTCTTAAATTAATTTTGTTTGCTCATTAGGGTCAGAGATTTCGATTAAAGAATTTAAAGTTTGAATCGAATTGGACAATGGATTTGCATTTACTATGGATTGACGGAATTAGAAGAAGAATTATTAATTGGTTCAGGTGAATTATCGTTATAGCCTTGATTCGTAAACGATTTCGATTTAGATCGTGTAATCATATTAACGTCTTCGACTATGAATCTTGTTGGCCTAGTCGCTCATATTCGTCCAAGGGAATTTTTGTTTGTTGACTTTCATAGAACGAATTATGGTTCCAATGAACCAACCAAGTCAATGGCTAGAATTTTTAATGAATTTTACCATTTATTTCATTTTGAGAGATCCAGAGTGTATTTTCGGAAGGCAAATAGTTGCTCGCATTCGCCTTGCTCAGATTTAATCTATTTACGCACGATTCTTTTATGAGTGACCTGGTCGAGCCTGAGTCTAGCAGGCCTCGAATGGTATGCCAGTTGTTATAGCTATCTCGAACTTCAACCAACACAGTAGGTAATATTGCATTTGCACTAACAGCTGGGCTGTGGTTTTCTCCTAGGGAGGGAGTTAGGGTCGTGCTAGTGGATTGTTTGGCTTCTAACGATGTACCTTGACTTGCAGTTGGTTGAGAATGAACGAGGGTGTGATGTCTCCGATGGCAAAGTTGGCATGTTCTTCTGGATCTGCAGTGATAAACACTGTGGTCTCCTCCGAGATAATTAAAATATCGCTGCTTTTCCTTTAGAAATTATTTTCGATCATTGATTGTCATGGATTTCAACTTGGTACATTCAAAAAGACGATGCCGTTCGACATTGCAGAGCATACATGATGGCGGTGATGTGGAATCCTTAAAACGTAGTTATTTTAACTTTCACTTATTTTTACATGCAGGAAGAGAACACAAAATACGAAATTGGGCCAAAACAACCCCATAGAATTTCTAGATATATTCCAAAATCTATTAGAGATAACTTTATACATTTATTTCATCAAATGATGCTCAATTCGTTGATATATATTCCTTAAAACGTAACGTAAACACGTTTTTACATGCAAAAATAGAATAAAAATGTGAAATTGGCCTAAAACAACCGCTTAGATTCCTAGATATTTTTCAAAAATAAATAAGGACAATTATATAAATTAATTGAATCAAATGACACTACTTTCGATGATGTGGAATCCTTAAAACGTAGTTATTTTAACTTTCACTTATTTTTACATGCAGGAAGAGAATACAAAATTCGAAATTGAGCCAAAACAACCCCATAGAACTTCTAGATATATTCCAAAATCTATTAGAGATAACTTTATACATTTATTTCATCAAATGATGCTCAATTCGTTGATATATAGTCCTTAAAACGTAACGTAAAGACGTTTTTACATACAAAAAGAGAATAAAAATGTGAAATTGGCCCAAAACAACCGCTTAGATTCCTAGATATTTTTCAAAAATAAAGAAGGACAATTATATTAATTAACTGAATCAAATGACACTTCTTTCGTTGATGTGGAATCCTTAAAACGTAGTTATTTATACTTTCACTTATTTTTACATGCAGGAAGAGAACACAAAATTCGAAATTGAGCCAAAACAACCCCATAGAATTTCTAGATATATTCCAAAATCTATTAGAGATAACTTTATACATTTATTTCATCAAATGATGCTCAATTCGTTGATATATATTCCTTAAAACGTAACGTAAACACGTTTTTACATGCAAAAATAGAATAAAAATGTGAAATTGGCCTAAAACAACCGCTTAGATTCCTAGATATTTTCCAAAACTAAGTAAGGACAATTATATTAATTAACTGAATCAAATGACACTAATTTCGTTGATGTGGAATCCTTAAAACGTAGTTATTTTAACTTTCACTTATTTTTACATGCAGGAAGAGAACACAAAATTCGAAATTGAGCCAAAACAACCACATAGAATTACTAGATATAATCCAAAATCTATTAGAGATAACTTTATACATTTATTTCATCAAATGATGCTCAATTCGTTGATATATAGTCCTTAAAACGTAACGTAAAGACGTTTTTACATACAAAAAGAGAATAAAAATGTAAAATTGGCCCAAAACAACCGCTTAGATTCCTAGATATTTTTCAAAAATAAATAAGGACAATTATATTAATTAACTGAATCGAGTCAAAATGTAACACCTTAGACGATTGATGTGATTTGGTGTCTTTGATACTGGTCGGTTTGATCTCTGTGAGTGCATCTACGCGGTTCAATAAAAAGTCAAGAAAACCTTGGACTGTTGAAAAATCTTCCTCTGCTGTTTTGTACCTCCAAGCTTTCCTGGTCTCATCATCAAGTCGATTAGTTGCCTCCTTGCCTAACGCCTTTAAGCCTCTGACGACCTCATCTATGTTGTCATGAAATGCTACAGGTTGGGCAGCATTTGCTTTTGATACTCTCGGTAGTTCAAGAAAAGATTTGATGTGCGCCTCTACAATCGGTTTTTTCTCGTCATATCGCTTGACGAGTTGTTGAATAGCCTCGATGTAACTGGCGTCGTCTACCCAAAGATGACTGATTAAATTGTAGGCATTTCCTTTCAAAAGTCCCTTGAGGTATTTAAACTTCTGCGCTGGCAAAAACAAAGTATTTTCATGTACGGTCGATGAAAATATGTCATAGAACGATTGCCAGTGGTTACCATCGAATGACGGCATTGTTAATGACGGTAACTTAAAATCTGAGTGAATGATGAACAATTGACGGGTGAATTTCCGACGTAGCACACATCAGGCCTTTCAGCTTGGGAATGATTGTATAATAACTGTCATCTACGATGTCCATTTCAGACGGTACGGTTGAATCAATGTTAAACATGGCATCTTCGGTAGCAATAAATTCAGTGTATGAATGCATAACTCATCGTATGAAAGCTTTGCGCCATTTGCCTCAATATAATTAGCGAGACGAGTGAATTGTCCTTTAATAATGCCATTTTTTTATTTAATTTTTCCATAATTCACTTCACCGTACACAATTAATTTATAGGAAATCACGAAACTATGACACACACGCGGTTGTTTGATTTAATTTGATATGTTTTATCAAAATGGCAAACTATTACTGCACATGCGGTGATTGCTTTTGTTTTATAGAAGCTTTTATGAATACTTGCCGGTTAGCTTCAACAATCCGCCTCGAAGGACCAAAACAATGTACGTACACTTTTGTACAAGGTGATATAAAACAAAGCCACTTTACTTTTCTTTAAATTTTATCTTTAATTGTTCCAATAATTTTATATTTGATGTGATCACTTCACTGGTTGAATCGCAAGAGAGCAAACAAGAAATATTTTTTCTTTATTTAGAATAATTTGACAATTACAGTAGTACTAATGCTCTACGAAAAAAAAAAAGTATTAAACACATTACTCGGGACATAAACGCACTCAATTCGATTGACAATTCGAATTGAGCTACAAATTAAATTCGTTACATGAGTACTTAAGAAAGTCAACACAATTTTAAGTGATTTTAGGTTATACTCAACAGTGTTTACAATTGGATTGAACATTGGAATTCACTGACTTAGAAGTTAATAGTTAAACTAGAAACGGAGTTATTAGGTTCTTGATGTTGCTCTTATTGTATTATGATTTACATAATGTTTGGAACAATGAATTTTGCAAGAATTGAATTCAAAATCTGAAACTAAAGAGGTTAGACTTGGAGGATTTATAGCGATGCAATTAGAGGAATCAGCGTTTCGATTAAATGATCCCGTTTTATGAGAATTTTCAAAGTCTGCCTTTGTTTGTAGTGAAAATGACTGAAAGTATACTATAATGCTGTATTTTCCTTGTCTGAATATTAAATTTTAACCTGATGGCAACCATTAGTAAAATCAGCGATGCTAAAGTAGAAAGAACGGCCTAACTGATCAAGGATCGCATGAACGTTTTGTAACGGAAAATAACAATAACATCACTCTATCGAGAGTGATGTTATTGAGACGGCAGAAGTCGATGACCACTCTCCATTTTCGTTGCTCATCGTTACTCCATTTTGGTACTGCACGAAGTGGAAAATTAAAATGGCTGTCACTTGGCTCAATGATATCATTCTTTAATATTTCTTCTACATTTTTTTTACGATCAGGGTAAGTCCAGTTCAATAATGTTGGGTTATTTAACGTTGCTAACAAAAATTGTGGTACTCTGTGAGGCATTAAAAATTTTGTTATCGGCAACCAAACCCTATTTACAGGTTAAAATCACCCCATATCTTTACCGCAAAAAACGTTTTTTCGATATATCCGGCTTCCGCCTTACTATTTTTGATAAAACAAATTGGTAATTATTCCTGGTTAAATGCATCTCTGTTTTTTTTAGGAGATGAAATTACTTTGATTTTAACCCCTAAAACGGGCTTGGTTGCCGATAAAAAATGGTTTCGTTAATGTCTCACATAGTACTAGTTTTTATAGTTTTTCGAATTTGACAGTTCAAATGGTTCCCTTGTAAGATTTTATGAACTGAAAAATTTTAGTGATTTTCTTGATTTTTATGTTCAAAGTATTCAGATCCAGATATATTTAAAAAATAATATATTATAAACGGAATCTAATCTAGATTTTTGGTATTATGGTAAATAAGCTTTTAGAAAAAATATAAAAAATGGTGACCCCGTGTGTCAAAAGTCACCAAACGAAAACACACGTTTTTTTCAACAAAACATTCCAATATGAGCCATCAATCACTAAATCTGTTAAGCAGTTTTTGAGAACGAGCGTTTACGGTTAAAACAAAAAACGGCGGATCGCCCTGCTCCGAAAACAGAACACTAGAAGCAAACAAAAATTAAGAGTTAAATTATTTCATGTGGAGGACATTTTCTAGAACTATTAGCATGTAGATAAATTGAATAATTGAGCTATTGAGTTTTGTGTAGTTTGAGCAACAAACTTTAATTTTTTCTTTTTGTTATTTGTATAAAATAAATAAATAATTATTACACTCTTCGGTTCACTGCAAATTGAGCTACACACCGAATATATGATTTATATGATTTACAGTTTATATAATTCTAAATTATTTAGCTAGTATGTTACGTCACTCTTGTTTTATTGGGTGAGGAAGAACAAACCGACCATATACATCTTAGCTGTTTCATCTTAAAATAGCCAGCATTAACACGTGTTAAATTTTATGTCCTGAAATTTAATGTTTTCTTAATATGGACAAACCCAACAAATACAAATATTTATCCCAGCTTGTTTTATGCAAACAAGCACTTTTGTTTACTGTATCTTATCAAGTGTCTATTCCAATAAACATAAATAAATAAAAAAAATTTAATTTGTTTACAACATAAAATAAAAGTAATTTTAGCTATTAGGCGTTTGTCTAGTATAGGTACCCACACAAAGTTTGTATTTGTAAGAACTCGTAAGTACATAAGAAGTTTATAAAATTGAATTAATTTACTGAAGCACCCAAAAGAAACTGTATCATACATACCCTGCATAATGGTGTGCACATACATAATATATATCGGTACATATTGAGATTCATAAGATTATCCAAAATCTCATAAAATTGTTTGTTGTTATAATTAAAAATGTTACTGTCGTTTTGTATACCCTTTATGTACTCTCACCACTTTATACGTAATACAATAAATTATGGTCCAAATGGTTGGAAAAAAAAACGTTTACTGGATTAGTTGTAATTTATTAGTAGATGATGGCCTAAAAAGTCTTACATTTTAAGGATCTTGAGTAAAATTTGAAAATTTCTAATTTATGTTGGTTTTATGACACTTTTATGTGTACATTGGTTAAGAAAAATAATTTATTATGCTTAAATTCCGCCTGTATTTGCTGAAAGACCCGTTTTATGTGTTTGTGCGGAGATCTTAAATTATTGACAAGATTTTTTTTTTTACAGTCGATAAGAATTTTGTTTATAATAATAATCCATGACCATGATAATCCTTATAAATATTTATAAAATTCTTTCATAATAAATGGATATTTTAAACCTTAAATTCACCTGCTACCTCCAGAACAACAAAAATAAAATTCTGACACGTTTTGTACAATACGTGTACGATTTTATTATGTCTGGTTGTAAATACAATAATGTGAAAACAAAAATGTCATTGTGACAGTGGCAATAAAATTTTATATCACACTGTCTGGCGGCGAATCAACCAAATAGGTCACAAGTGTTTTGTTTTCTTCGAAAAAAAAAAAAATTAATAAATAACGCGCACCGTGCGCGCCTTCCCAAATATTTTATTTTAATGTAAACAACAAAATTTTATTGGAATTCTTTCGTTGGAACTCATAATATGAATTTTATTAGAATAGATTACCTACTGTGCGCGCGCGATTATTTAAAACAGCGCGAAAAGCAATAAACAAACATAAATTTAAATTAAATCATTCATCATCATCATCACCATCGCCAACTAACTCCGCACAGTAGACATTCTATCTACTTAGATCGCATGTAATAAAATAAAATAAAGTCTGTACAATATTAACTAAATGTGTACGTAAACCTATACACCAGTCGGTATAATGTGTAACAAATCGTGTGATCTAATTTTGGAAAATTTAATTTGATGTTTCGCGCCTTACCAATTTCTATAATGAGCACGAATCTATTTTTAGCATTCTCCGTATATCTAAAAGTATTTTAAAGGTGATAAACGTTTTAATTTTAATTTTTTTAATGAGTCACTTTAGAAGGAAATTTGTATAAAAATTACGTTTTACAGGTACCACCACACACAGGAAAAAAAATTAATGATTATGTCTCGTCCTTAATTTGGAAATGGATATGCCAATTAAATATGTTGGAGGTTATTTCGTATCCTAATTAGTAGCGTTGATTAAAATGAGAAATGTGAAAAATGGGAGTGGCATTCATTAATTTAAAGTTTTGCTTTTAATTTTTTGAATTTTCAAAATTTTGGAATTTCGCTGTGGTCAAATTTGTAAATTTCCGGACATTTTTTAAAAATTTATCGCAGATCCTGATGTCTCATAGTTTACTGATAGTAATACTAAAAACTCCCGTTGTGGGTATCAGCCATAAACACTGGCATCATAAACAGAATTTACATTTCCATTAAAGCAGACGTCTGGTGTGTGTAAAATAATTAGAACATCATTGCCTGCAAAATAAAAATATGTACCACTCATGTCTACTAATTAAATAACACATACACACCACAAGACATACACACACACTCAATTCTCCTAATGTCAATTAGTAAATTATATTACTTCGTTCGACAATGCGTTTTGGTAAATTTGTGCTAATTTTAATTGAAATGACTAATTTACATGAACAGCCATTTATCTACAATTAAACGAGTATATACCTCTGTGTAGTTCGTGTTTCGTACCATTCGAACGTAAATATTAAACGTCTTTAGAGAAAATTAATGAAAGCACTCCACACCATTACCGTAATGTTTGTCTGTATCTTTATATATTAGAGAAAAATATAAATTTCCAAGAAAATTAACTTGACAACAACAACAACACAAACGAAATTTGAAAATTGAATACAAAATTTCCAATTTGTTTCCTTTTATTTTCAGTGTCATATCTAAATTATGAAAAAAAAAAAAAAAAAAACATCTGACAAATCTACTGACATTGATATACATCTTCATTTTCATCATTTCGTACAATACAAGAATATTATCATTTCCATTTTGCCGTTTGTTTGTTCGTTCGTTCGTTGGTTAGAGGGAAAATTAACTCATCACAACACTATACACTATAATAATAATAAGCTTTAAGCTTTTATGGTGTAATATGAAGGAATAAAAAAAACGTGTGATATGAGAAGATATCAAGTCGCACACGTAATTTATGTATATGTTTCTATAAATATGTATATAGACCCGCGTACGTCTTATAGATTGATTAAAACGTGCTTTTATCATCATTATACCACAATAATTAACACAGCTCGAGATCTAATTGAAACCGACCAAAATCTTTTAATTAGATACATTCATATATAAGATACTGCGTTTACTCAATAATTACATAGATTTTTTATTAGGATTGCATCCGGCCAATATCGGTCGGTTAATTTGAAAAACATGCTTACAAAGAATTTTAATTTTGTTGAACGCCTTCGCATTCAAATTTTTTATTGGTAGTACATGAGAATTTGAATAAATTTTTGCTGAGCGTTTCCAACAAAAAAAAAACAAACAAAAACCGAATAACCATTGTGGGAGTATTTGCTTGACCGGAGTGAAATTTATGGCATGTGCCTGGGTTATTTTAATCAAAATATTAGGTATTACGCGCATTTCAGGTATATTGTTTACAATTGCATTTCGAATTGAAATTTATTGTATATAGGTATTTATATAGAATCTTTAATGTAGGATGTGGCCTACAGGTTTATAGTTCATTATACAAATCATTGTGAAAAAATTTAGGTATACAGAATCGTCAATATCGAATAGAGACCAATACGATAGAGAATATCGCCAATAATGAAAAATAATATTTAGGTGATGGGAGAGCTTACCAATTCAAAAGTCGTCGCATTACTTTACATATCCCAAATAGTAAAAAATAACGAAAATCAAGCGGACAGCTTCAAAATAAGCTAAAACAATCAACACAAAAAATTGAGGTGTGGCCAACACACGACTTTCTTTTACGAACGGGGAATTTTGGGACACTTTCAACAACTCTTACAAATTTAATATTTTTTTTTACAATATTTTCTTGAGATATTTACAAAATGAATTATCTGGTCCAGGGAAATTGACACTTCCCACTAAAATGGGATCTCCCAATTTATAACAAAATTTAAATTTGAAGTATCAATAACTTCAAGGTGGGAATTTACATTAAAAAAATGTAAATTGAATGCATTAGGCTATTGAGAAGTGATCTACTAATGATGAAACTTCAAAATTTATCTTTACATTATTATTCGTGCATAAGCCCGGTACTCTGCTGAAGTGAAATGAAATTTCTCATATAAAAATGACAAAAGCGAAAACGAAAACGAAAAATGGGAGTTTTCGTATTAGAAATGGGAGTTTCCGTATTAGAATACAGATCTCTTCATTTTATCTCTACACATTTTTCACTTCATTTTTATCTTTCTGGACGATAAATGTGAAGATAAATTTTATATTTAGGACAATTTATTTGAGTTTTTCCGTTTTGAGGATAATCAACTATCGAAGTAAATTTTATTGTATAAAATATGTTGTCAGAGACAACATGGTTATATGCACTAAAATATTTACGAAACTCGTCAAACTAAATTTTCATTTCAGATTTAGGTATCTTGCTATTTTTGGAGACCAGTGAAAACTTCAGTTCTATTGAATAGCATACTTGGCTACAAAGATAAAAATGGTGTGAAAAACGTGTAGAGATAAAATAGAGACATCTGTATTCCAATAGAAAAACTCCTATTTGACAAAAGATCAAATTTCTATATTTAATTTCTAAATTTTATTAATTTCTGAAATTTTAAATTGTAAAATTCAAGATGCCAAAATTATGTTTTATAAATTTCCCTAACTATAGTTACGAGATAATTTTAGTTTCAATCTAATATGCCATGTTTAACCTCAATGTGAATTCATTCAACATAAATAGGAGCACCATTACATAATAGGAGCATTACGTAATTATCAAATGTTTTAAAATTTTCCTTTGTCACATAATTTCATTTGGAAAACTATACAAAATTTAGATTGGTTATGCAAGACGTGGTGCGTCGGTGTGATTCGACTTCTGTTGTATTGTGTGACAGGTTTGCTCAGGTTTTCTGAAAATTTGAAGTATTACTTTCTGATTTATAATTTTTCTCGTATGACCCAAAAATAAGGAGCAGGCATTATTGTGGTTTTCTTTGCAGGTAATGCATTACTTTTCGTATATTTTGGAAATCCAAAATATTCTCAGTATCCATCTAAAATGATTTTCGCATATATTTTTATTCATACCAATTAGCCTGTAACTTGGCCATGTCTTAACCGATTATGATGAAATTCGACAGGTATGATGGAAATGCGATTGTTAAACGATTTCTGGATGAAGTTTATGAATATGGAAAATTTGCTTTTAATTTGAGTACTGATTATGATGAATTTGCAGTGTATGATGGAAGTTGTATTCTCAAATGATTTTAAGAAGAGGTTCTAGAATATGACTAATTAAGATGGAATAACTGTGATTAATGATGGTTATGGTTATGTTGATGAAGATGGCGATTGAGATGATGATGGTCTTGGTGATGATGATGGTGATGATGATGATGATTTTCATGGTCATTGTATTAATGCTGATCATGGTCATGGTTATGAAGATGGGGATTGAGATGATGATCGTAATGATGATTTTTGTGGTAGTGATTATTATGGAGATAGTGATAATGGTGGTGGTTATCATGATGATGTCGGTTATTTTAGTAAAATTTGACAATTACTAAAACGATTTTTAGGTAAACTTCTAGAATACAGAAAATCGGGAGGTAACTGGGTTATTTCTTTTCTCAGAAGCAGTAAATTGTCTCTTTTCCAAAATATTTTTATAGAATTTACCTCCGTTTTTCCAGAATATGACCCGGCTTTGGAGCAGTAAATTCCCCCTTTCCCAAAATCTTTTTATAGAATTTTTCAAAATATTTTTCAACACAAAATTCTGGATAAGGAAATTAAATCTTCATTATCCAGAATTAAAATTATCGTTTTTGTTTAATAGAGATTTAACATTAAAATTAGAGAGAAAATATAAATTTTCCAGAATATTTCAACACGGAATATTTTGTGTTCACAATAATCATTACCTGCATGCACCATAACACCATAACGTGATAAATAGGGTTAGGATTCTTAGGTAAAAAAATATTTCTTTTTGGGAAATCCAAACCAAAAATTTGTTGATTAGTTGAATGAGCCCTGTATGTCATCCCGGAGATCTTCTAGAATAGCAGATTTTGTGATTGTTGTTTTTATTCGTTAACGTATTTGTCAGAATTCACATGAATTTTAGTAAAATATTGAGTGCTATTTACGTGAGAAAAGTAAATATATTGTTTGTCAAAATACGTTTGTGAATTTCAACATATGGAATATAAAATCAGAATTTCGAGCAAAAATCTGAATGGTAATCTGAATTCCCAAATGTAATAGAATAAATTCTTGAGTAGGAACTTAAATTGGATTTAGAAATTGATTTAAAATTACAAACTATATTTCAACAACTTCTTGTGTTGAATATGAATCAAAATCTAATCTTAGTTTTCAGCAGAAATTTAGCTATTAGACTTTGATTTCCAATCTTTGAATAAAAATTCCACCCAAGGCTTGACTAAATATTGAGTGGATTTAAAAAAAGTTCCGGTTTTACATCCATACATTTACAGTTTGAAATTAAACAGATACAATTTTAATTGAGTTACAATTCAAACCACAACACCTTCAACATTTTGAGTTAAATTTAAAATTGAAATTAAGAAAATGTTTCTGGATTAAACTACATTTTACATGAAATTTAAATAGTATAAATTATTGTACAGTGTTACTTGGGTAATTATTTAGATTAGAAATTGATTAGGACATTCTATTTGGTTTTGAGCAAAAATTTGAGTGTAAATTTGGTGTTCTACAACCAATAAAAGTTCCTTAGAATTTGGTTTAGAATCCTTGGCGAAATTACACCATTTCACAAAATTCTGAGAGAAATATAGGTTTAGAGCAAATTAGGTGGAGCTAAGAATAGATATGTCAAGGGGAAACCAAAATACATATTTTGAAATAAATTTGAATTGGAACAAAAAATTAGACTGAAAAAGAAAATAGTTTTTATGGATTCGAATGAAACCTTGGATGCATCCAGAATAAAATTAGATTACAATTCCATCTGGATTTGAATCAACTTTGAATGACATTTTAATCCGAAATTGAGTTAAACTTCCAAACTGTACTTGAATATTAAATGTAATTTTGATTACGCTCATAGAATTAAATTGAAATGAAAACTTGAGTTAAATTTAAAGTGTTAACAAATATTTAGGTATTCTGCTAATTGATTATTGTAATTTTCCTTTTAATATGTGGATGGTATTCGCTCTAGTAACTTAGTTTAAAATCAAATGGATTCGAAAAAAATTAAGATTTTTAGTCAAAAATTTAGTTCCAAAAAGTTTTCGAAGTTGAACAAAATGAAAAATGGAAATTTTGAACATAAATCTAATCTAAATTGGCCCAACTGCAGTCAACAGAGAAGAACTTGATTAAGAGAACGAAGAGAGAAAATTAGCTTGAATTCTAAACTAGACATAGTGAATTTGAGTGAAATTTTAAATAGAATTTGTCTTTGCATTTGGGAAACACATTTTGAAAACATTTTTAACAAAATATTTAATGCACTTTATGTGAATGAGCCTAAATTCTAAATACGATTTTAGAAGCATTTCAATTTTAAACCGTAATTGAAAAAAATCGTAGGTTACTTACATTAGAAATAGAGTTTAACAAGCTTCAATAACAGTTTGAGTGAATTTTAAAAATTTAGAATAGGGTAAAACAAGATTTGAACAAAATTTGAACTAAAAAATGCCATTTCAATCCAATCGAGAGTTTGAGCAAAAATTTCGATGCCATTTAATTAAAAAATATTTAAAAACTGAACTTGAATTCCAAATTTAAGTAACGCAAAATTATGGTTGCAATTAAGCTAGAAATTTTGTGATATTTTGTTTACAAATTAAATAAAAATTCCAACCTTAAGAAATTTATTGAGAATTTATTTGATTGAGTGTTATTAGAAATGCTAAGTTAAAACTCTAGTTTGGATTAAAAGGCTTGTTGAATTTGTGTCAGAATTTTGAACGGAAGTCTGAGTAACTTTCGAAGTATTTGAATTCTAAGCCGTAATTGAAAAAAAATGTTGAGTAGAAATTGAATTTGAATAGTAATTTGTACTTGAGTAAAAACATAACTGTAATTTAGTTTTTAGTTTAAAAGTTGAGTTTGTACTTCGAATTGGACTGGCAAGAGAAAAATTAAAGATTAAGTTACAATAATTATAAAATAGATTTGAGCATAATTTTATGTTTAGTGAGGGCAAATTGATTGGTTGCAATTAGATGGAAATTTTGTGATATTTTGAATACAAGTAGACTAAGTTACAAACTCGATTTGACAAAATTGAAGTAAACATTGAGTTATAATTTTGAGTGAAATTTAAAATACAAAATTTACAGATCAATTTCAGCTTTCATTTTAGAATGATTCGAGAAGTGTAAGTTTGATATTCCAAACAAAATTTTAATTGCAATTAGTAAACAATTACAATGCGAAACGTGCTGCTTGCAACAAAACAATAAAATTATTTACCTAGTATCAGCACGATGTATAAAAGAATAAGAATTCTTAACTTTTATTGAATATATGATGGCAACTTCAATTAAAAATTATGTTGAATTACAATTAGTAGCGTGAATCGTTTAGTCTCAACTGTTACGGTGTTCTTTTGAAGTAAGTATCGCTTACCAGTCCAAATTTTTAAGTGTGTGGATGTGGAACCATTTTCGGACTACTTTTCCAGCACTTTGTAACCCATAAACAAAACAAAGTAAAAACTTGAAACTTTTTTGTTAATGAGTGAATTGAAATTTTCTTAATACGGTCTAATATCTTTTTCATTTTAATCACACATTACACCACAAATTTTGCAATTTTAGTTACATGTTTTAGGAACATATTTTTGATTTTTTAGAACCTAAAATTCCTAAGCCATTTGATCCATTATCCAGTTTCAATAATTCCTCTCAGCAATTATATCGCATTGTCTTATGATTCAATATCCACTGTTTAAGTTGATTCTTAACCCTACAACGTATGACTTTATTTTTTCACGCTTCGAAGACTGAAAACCGGAAAGAATCAGCAAAAAGCTCATTTTTTATAAAAATCTGTAACTTTTCAACCGTCCAACCGATCTTAAAATCTCAAACGGACAGACATCAGACTATTAAAAACAAAAAAATTACTGTCACTTTATTCAGATAAAAATGTTTATTTATTTGGGTCATTGAAAATGACGAAAAGGTGTTTAAAAAGCTTTTTTTATCATAAATTCGTATAAAAAGTTAAACTGACTTAACAGGATATAGTACTGTATAAAAATTTAATCAATTGTCGCACAATCGGTGCAAAATATAGGAGTTTATGCTCTCCGCACATGCTTATAGCAAACTATTGCGACGGTCTGTTAGTTGTTTGTTATACCGGGAGTTCACTGTATTGAACTATTATCCTCAGATTACGTAATAATAATAATTAATAACTTCCCGCCACAAAAATTAAACCTTAACTCATGACTGGGGTTCGTTCGCACCCCAGATACGATTTCGTAACCCATTGCGTGACAGCCTGCGATCAACTCAAGCTGCAACTGATCTGACACCACTCATAGACCTTCGAATTGAATTATGGTTCAATTGCAATTGCTGTCAAATAGTACGGTTTTCTAAGCCAAACTCAATCCAAAATGTAGTTTACCCTTAATTCCGCTTTTTAAAAAATTGCGTTTTCAAATGGTATGCCCTACTAAACGTGTTCCTTTAAAACATTGTATAGCAAAAGCAAATTCTATTTAGATTCGTTTAGAATTGGTTGAATTAATCATTTTTGATCAAACGGTTGTAAAACGCTTCCATTTAAAGTAAAGGTATACTACATAATTTACTTAATAAAATACTCACTCAAATTTCATTTAAATTATCACCAATTTGCAGTCACATTTTTTTGTTACCTGATTTCGGTTAGTTTAAATAATTCGATAACCAATACTTAAATATTGAAATTCATATATTAGTTTTCTTCGAAATCTCGATATTTTTCATGGACAAGAGATCGATTTATTAAAAATTTCCCTTTAAACACAACAATTTTTCACTAAAATTTTGTATGTTTAATCGGACTCCAGATTCTGTTTTTTCAAAAAATTGTATTCAAATTTGGTTCAAATACCATTCCGTTTAAATCAAATTTCATAATTGCCTCGTTCTGTTTAAAAAATTCATCGTTATGGTTAATGCTAGTTCCATAGGTACCATCTTGGTATCAGCATGACCATCTTGGTAGGAACCTTTACGATGGAGTACAAAACGCACGACTTACTTACTATATGTATGATTACTGTTGTAAAATTTTCGATATTTTTAAATTTGGTAATATTACCGGTAACACGGGTAAAATAGGTAACACACTTTTTATTCAATATTTTAATTCCAATTTGTAACAAATAACACTACTAATATTTTGATGTCTGGAGAAAGGTAGTAAGATGTTTAAATAAAGCACAAACGGCTTATTATTCTTTTAAACATATTTCATCCTCTTCAAAGTAATCTCCTTCGGAGAAAATACCCTTATGCCAACGTTTTTCCCAGTCTTTGAAACAGTTGTTAAAGTCTATTGGACGTTAAAATGTCAAAACGATGTCCCCGGAGCGGTTTCTTGAGTTTCAGGAATAGCCAGAAGTCAAACGGAGCAAATCAGGCGAAGGGTAGTTGCGAAACAATATGAGTCGAATTTTGGCCAAATAGTTACGTACAAACAAAGCAGTGTGAGACGGCGCATTATCATGAGGCAAAAACCAAGAATTTCCTGCCCAAAATTTTCGTGATGTCAACAAGATCTCTAATTGTCAATCGACGATTTTTCAGCACCAAATCCTTGACGAGGTGTTCATCGGTAGACGTCGAAGGACGGCAAGTAAATAATAAATATTACATAAATATGAATTTATGATCAATTAAATTCTTTAATCAATGTATGATTCTTCCTCACTGACGCATTTATCATCCTCAACCTCAACATCATCCATAACCGAATTATTCTTACTTTCCTCCAAGTCGTCCTCTTCTTCAAGCGAATATGACTATGCAGCTTCATCCATTAATAATAATTTGTATTTGATTCAGCAGGAATAACTTCATCCTCGTTATCCACACTTCCTACGTTCGATCTCGACAGGTTTAAGTTGTGCAAAATTTATGTTAGCTTTCCTGCACGATCAACAGTCAATGGATCACGTGTTGAGCTATGTGTATAGCACTTAAAGATGAAGTAGAACACACTCCCGCCGACCAAATTTCATCAAAGTGCTGCTCACTTGCAACCAAAAACGGTCATGAAAAAATTCACTTTGAACATTGTAATGCGCCAAAGACTCGTATATTTTGTTGCCCTTCCATTTTTTGTCCATATATTTTGTGTGAAGTTCTGCGACATTAAAAATAAATTCAGTTGCTTCAAGTTGCTGTGATTCCGAAAGACCTATTCCTCAATAGCTGGTTCAATCAAATTTGAGAATACTTATAACTTCTTCGTAATTAGCGCATTTATTTTATTCAAATGTTTGTTTTATATTAACAAAACACTACAACACTTTAGACAAAACAGAAAACTCTCAAAAAAGATGGCCATTTAGCAATCGGAGGTAGTACACAGTGAACAATTTAGAATAGGAGATCGTAAATGCCTTCATAACTGACTTCATTTCATCTTCGTTAGCCAGCACCTTCAGGGCATACGATGTAGCATAAATGTAGATCGAATGTAGCATGAAATGTGTGCGAGTTTTTTTATTTCCGAAACTATCCATATGACTGACTGAAAATTTCAAACTGTTGATAGACTGAATCTTGAAGATATCGACAATGAGCAAGTTAAGTCCTTGGCAGATGCACAAATACTCGGTAATATAGGGATAGCTTTTGTTGTTCGTTCCATTATCAATAATAAGTACAATAAATTTATAAATCTTGACGTCTTTTAACACCGCTTCACCTTTCTTGAAACAATCAATACATGCCGACTTTGTGGTTGAGCCTAATGGAGCACCATCAGAAATGAAAATTCAACTTTTCAACGAAATTCCAGCATACTAGATAGAGCTTTTCATCGACTAAGACGTTGTAGTCACTTTTTTAGTTAAAATATATTTTATAAAGTATATTTTCCAGATAGAGCGATGAATCATATTCAAGGTCAGATTCTAGCTCTATTACGTATTTGCCAAATGAATATGTCAATGAAACAGGAAAAAGTTGTAGATTATTATATTTTACAGCAAAAACTTGGTGTAGCAGGTTAATGGTACATAAGGAAGTATAATGCAGTGGTGTCACAACTCTTTTTGCATTTACATGCCTATTCTGACACACAGTCACAGACTAAAAAATCGTCTTATGTAAGACTTTTTTTTATTTTAGTACTCGAGTCTTAGTTAAGACCTATTTGGTATTCTGCACGTAGTCACCGCTGTCATTAGTCTTAAAACACGGTCTTACGTAGTATCGACAAATTTGATGGTCTTAAGCATCATAATTTGACATTACTGAAATAAAAAAGTGGTGGGAAATTTTGTAGGTGATAAATAAATATATCGATAAATAAAATTTTATAAAAATTAAACTAACTGGTATGTTTGAAATGTGTAATTAATAATAATTGTTTAATTAAAATGGTGTGGGTTCGTACTCGTTTCTTGAATTGAAGCATTAAACCAAAAAAATTTTAGTGCTGTTAAATAAAATAAAAAAAATTATAAAACACTTTTATTGTATTTATTTTTTTAAGGAGCAGATTTAAAAATGGAATTGATGCTGCAAGCGCTAACTCTTTTATTAAGCGAAGATGCAAGACGAGGAGAACACCTCCGGTACTTAAGAGATACGGCCAATCCTTTTGAAATAGACGAAAGCGTGTTTAGGGCATATTTCCGCCTTCCAAAAGTTATCGCCGAGAGGTTAATCGAAGAGCTGGAACCACACAACAATGATTCATCGGAGATTCCATTTGCGTTTAGGGTTTGTTTTAGCATAATGATATTATATATTCAAAATTATATATATAAATAAATTCATAGGTATTATCAACATTACATTTCTTGGGCCATGGATCATACCAAAAATGCGTTGCAGCGAACTACTTGTTGCCAATGAGTCAGCCCAGCGTGTCCCGTAACATTAATTTCATCTGTAAATTAATTACTACAAAATTGGCCGAAAAAATAAAATTTTGTGCTTATTGAATTTTAATCAATATATAACTAAATATTGTAACTAATTATTGCAGGTTTTACACAAAATTTGGGATAAAAGGTGTGATTGGTGCTATCGATTGCACCCATGTAGGAATTGTAGCACCTCCGGCACTTGATGCTGAACGCCCAGCTCGATTATACATGAATCGGAAAGGGTTCTACAGCATTAATGTGGAAGCGGTAAATAAAAACCATCCATTTAATTAAATAATCTGAAATATTTACCTGAATAAATTTTATATTTTTTAGATTGTCGATTCAAAATTAAAGTTTTTGTCGGTGAATGCTAAATACCCTGGAAGCGTGCATGATTCGGCTATTTGGACAACATCCCAAGCCCGCATCCACCTTATTCAGCAACACAATAGTCGGACGCATAATTGGCTAATAGGAGATAGTGGGTATCCTTTAGAGCCCTGGCTCTTGACACCGTATTTACAACCAGCTAACCAACAAGAGCAGAAATTCAACAGAATTCAAATAAGAGCGAGGAATACTGTGGAAAGGGCCTTTGGTGTCCTAAAAAACCGTTTTCGATGCCTACATAAATGCCGCATACTACATTACAGTCCGGATAAAGCGGCTATAATTGTTTATACGTGTGCAATAATGCACAACTTACTCATTGACTGTGGTTTCGATGATGAGCAGGATGATTCTGTCGAGTATGATGAAGAAGAGTACACAGGGTCATTTAACTTCACAGATAACAGCTATTTAGCTTAAGGCCGGCGGATTAGAAACGATTACGCATATACTTTGTAATTGTAATTCTAATTTTTATTATTATTCCCTTTATTTTATAAATTTAAATACTATTAATTTACTATTGGAAACTATAAATACTAGCTTTTTTCCTTTATTTGTTGTGCTATAATATACATCGCTTCGGCCATCCGGGTCATAGCATCGGCGTTTTGTTTATCGATTTTTAAACGTTCTTCAGCAATTTTTGTTTCGTGCTGTATACGCTCATCTGCCAACTTCGTAATTTTTTGGACACATTCGCTCACGGCTATTGAGGATGAAGAATAATTTCTCTTTCGAGTGGAAGCTTTATTTCTAATTAAGGTGGTTGGCGTTGGCTCGTCTTCCGCTATGTCACAAATTTCCATCGGATTTGATAATAAGTTGTTCTAGGAAAAAACGGAATTAATTAAATTTTACCATTATCGATGGTGTATGATTTTACATCTAAATAAATTTTACAACGATAATAAATACTTACAGTAAATCCCATGACTGGTACCGAATCATCTCCCCTGACCGCAATTACACCGAAAATTGTGAGAGCCCTTTCTTCAAATGCCGATAGCTGAACTGTTGTGGTCTCACGCTCACCGCCACCAGTCATCAGTTCTTCTACCCGAATTTTTCGCGATCTGGATTTTAGCTGGTTTTCCAGTGATTCAGAGACTGAAAGGTATTTGAGAAATAATTAATGAAGTACAAAACTCCAGTAAAATCAAATAATACACTACACATACCGTCTTCCATTCATTCGATTTTTTTTCCGGGCCTTTCAAAGAATTTAATTTGCTGGTCAATTCCTCCCATTTCTCATCCAAATATTTCGGGTTTTCTGGAGTATTTTTCCCGGCTAAAAATTGTGGATTTTCCTCCAAAAAACTTAAGAACATTTCCAATTGCTCGTGCGTGGTGCGAGCGGCACGACTTTGACGTGGAATATCCATTTATTAATTTAAGAAATTAATAAAATTATTATTTATTAATTTGGAAAATCAATTTACAAAACAAACACAAAACTGAATAAATGTTTGAAAAAAGACAAAAAAATAATGTTTGACAGGTCTACACAATCTTTGTAGAGTTTTTAGTACAAAAGTTTAAGACTATCACCGCCAGAATACGAATTAAGACTTTCGTCTTAAAAAAAAAAAATTATAAAATGGGTCTTAGCTAAGAGAGTCTTAAGGGTCTTAACGTCAGAATTGGACTGTTAGGCTAGTTGAGTTGTTTGGAATAAATATTTTTAATTTATGTTACCGATATTACCACGGTAACACCACTTTGGGTAATATTACCTAAAATTACCTATTTTAACGGTAATATTACCATCGAGAATATTACCGTTTTCATCACTATGTATGACATGAGCCAGACACCAAAAGACAACCATCTCATAGAACCTTTCCGGGGGCCGAAACATTTTTCGTCATGAAAATGCAATATCACAACCAGCTGATCCGACCATCAAATTTTACGCCGCTTCAACGGTGAAATCGGTCAACCTTCTACCTTGGCATGTGCTGATTAATTTCAATTTCTAATCATAAATGATAAAATGCACAGATGTAATTTTGGCAAATTTTCTTTGAATCGGTATAATCAAATAAAATTCTAGGACAATGTGATAGATAAAATCTCAATTTTTTCATCGATAGATTTCCGAAACCAATATGATGAGATACCTGAACGTGCCCAATTAAATAAAACTGTGTATCCCAAAAGGCTGTCACGCGGAAGGCTACTGTGGTGGTGTTTCGTTTATACCAACGTTTAATTTAGAAGATTATCATTTCTATCAATGTGTTTCACAGAATTTGGTCCATATATGGGAAAGATTAAATCAACAGAAATTCCTCATATCTATCAGTGTGGAATAATGTTGTACTTAATCGCACGCACACGTCGATTTGTAAAATATTTTACAAAAATATATTTCATTTCTGATTAACCAATTCCCAGCTGTGGGATGAATATTCATCTCTTACATTACAAATTTCGATTATATCGCAACCAAAAAAAAATATTGTACCGTATCGTCTGATAAAAGATTATATTATCTGTTTGTATTTCAATTATTTAGAAAACAGAGAATGTAAGAACATAATAAAATAAGACAATAATGTAATAAAAAACCGAAAAAATGAAAAACAACTTAGCGTTATTGAATTTAAAAAAAAATAAAGACTTGTATATAGCTTAAGAAACATAATATCCTCTTTTCTTCACTTGGACCTGTCAAAATGTATTCTCAATAAATTAAATTTTTAATCCCGTTAAGTATATTCTCATTACACAGACAGAGCAATGGCCCTTTTTTTACAGATTTAATTTAAAATTTTTATTAGAAGCAAAAAAGCACAACGAAAAAATAAAATTTCAATTTTGAATTGGGGTGGTGCCCTTCTTCTTCTTTACACAGCGATTTATTGGTTTTTAATTTTCTTCTGTGATTTTTTAATATTGATAACAGAATTTAAATTTGATTTTTTTTAAAGTTTTTACTATTTTCTTAATGTTAGAAGCGAATTGGAATGTTTCGTTTTTTCGGATCTCTAGCGGATGGAAAATTGGTTTTCAAAGTTCACGACAGATAAAATTCTATAGATAAAAGGTCACATATAATATTCCGATTTCAAGACTAGACACGAGTGTTACAAATATAATAGTGGCTGCTAATATTTTAATTTGTTATATCAAAAACAGATCATATAACTAATTCGTCTGAAACTGATAAACGACCGTGTAAAATTGAATTAAAATCAACATTTAATAACAATTGATGGATTTTCCTTTTTGCTACCGTCGTCCTGGCTGAATGATTAATGATCACATGTGTTTATATACATTTCAACATATACCCATAGACTTATTTCAATTTTAACCTTAATTCATGCGACTGGTTGGAAATGTCAAAATAATATTTTCATTACTTAATTTCCATTTGTGACTGAAATTTGGAAAAATATTTGTGTAATCAAAATTAACGACGGTATAATGGTAGGGTAATCGTTTTGTAAATATATCACGACTTTATTATCTTTAGTATACAAATGTATTTTTACATAAATTGATAATCTATTATTTTGTCTACTCAGGTGCCAGATTCTTTTGTACACGCTCACAAATTTATTTGAATAAATAAATAAATCAACATAAAACATGAAATATTAAGATTTGCCTATTCGTCGAATATTGCGTGTAGAATAAAAAGAAACAATTCTTAAGATTAACATAACCTTCGAATCTAAATAAGTATACATAAAACCTAACTCAACATATGCGTTACACAACATAACAATTGTTTATTAAAATCATAAATTACATTTTCTATTTCATTGGATTTTATTTGAAAAAATATTATACAAAATTATTGTGACGTCACTACGTTTACACGCAAACATTTTCTAAATTCTATAAATAAATAAAATTTTGAATATATAACCAAATTAAAACGGAAATTAATTAATTTTCCGATTATTTTGCGCTGTTTTATATTCGCGTTTTAATATTTTATGCTTCCTTGTGTACACAGTGTCTCAGATCATCATTATTCAACAACCGCGCACCATCTCAACGATTTTGCTTTTTCTGATTTTCAACGCGATTTATTTTTTTGAGTGTTCTTGTTTCTCTCTAATTTAATTAATTGATTAATTTAATTTTCAATTTTTTATGAACTTCTTTAAACTAATTGAATTTAATTTCAACTGTTGTTGTCGTTACCGCATAATTTTAATAATTCTATGAGTGATTCGGTTTGTTCAGAAGAGCATGGTGCCATTAGGTTAGGTTTCGGTGGCGGTCCACAAGGACCAGGCATAGACACAAAAATGGTCCGTAGCCATACTGATACTAATGGTGCCATTAATAATCAGCATAATTATTTCACAAATCGGAGCTCTCATTTTGCGGAAAGAGAAAGCTCATACCGTTTAGTTCCTGATTCGAATTTTTGTCTAAGTCAACCAGATAAAAACGAACCTGATTTGTTGCCAGAATATTGTCAACATTTTGTGTTACGTCGTCTAGTAGCTGGTCGGTTCAGACGATGCCGGATGCTGCCGAATGTGTCGGGTGGTTTGTATGTTACATAGAAATTACATAGAAAAAAACCGAAAGTATCGATATATGGAGCTACAGGTTCGAACAGGCAAGCCCTATAGCAAATATCACGATGGCCAAAAACATAACTGGCGGTCAACAAATCTACAGCAGAGTCAGTAATGTACATTGTGAATTTAGTATCGATCGATTACAGTTGTTTGCAGCGGAGGGAGTTTCTCCGAGTGTTTCCGGGACCCGGCTTTGTATTATTCGGTGAACCGACCGAGTTCAAATTTCAAAGTTAATTGAACCAACCGAGTAAAGATGAACAGGTTGATGATAATCAGTTGCGTGATTCAGGTTTTGTTGCATCGGTGTGTAAAAATGAATTTGATGTAGGCCCATCGTTTAAGAAAAATTGGTTGGATTGCAAGTTAAAGGAGTATATAGATTCCATTTTCCAGGAGAAAAAAATTCCACGTATTTGGCATCAGATGAAGATTAATTTGAGTTGACTTACCAGTTTCTATTGTTCACCGACACGTTTGTCATATAAATATCGTGAGATAGTTGAAAAAATAGTAGATCAAATGTTACATGAAGGTTTTATTAAAAATAATTGTAGTAGTTTTGCAAGTAGAGCAGTATTGGTCAATAAAAAGAACGGGGAAAAGAGAATTTGTGTAGATTATGGGAATTTAAATAGGGTTACGGGTTAAGGATAGATTCCCTCTTTCTCATATTGATGATTGTATAGTCGCTTTGAATGGGAAGGTTGTTTTTAGTTTGATCGATCTGCGGAATGAATTTCATCACATTTCAATCGCTGATGATTTTGTTCGGTATACTTCGTTCGTGACCCCAGACAGTCAGTATGAGTATGTAAGAACCCCATTTGGCTTATGCAATGCGCCATCAGTGTTTCAGCCTTTTATATCGGAAATATTTCAATCTTTACTCCAAAATGGGGTGGTAGTGGTATATATCGAAGACATACTCATCGCTACTTAAATTTAATGAACGAGATTATTTGAAGCTTAGAGCAGAGAAGTATTCCTTTTTCCAGTCCCAAATTAAATATTTAGGTTATGAGGTCTCCAAATTAGGATTTACACCATCAAATTGTCATGTGCAGGCCATTAAGGAATACCCATTTCGATTTGGAGTGCCACCCGTTTAGTGTAGTATAGAGGCGACTAGTTTCAAAACTAGAAGTAGAGTTGCATACAGATGTAAAATAGGATTTGGTGCTATTTCGTATGCCAACTGAAATCTCGAACTTCAGCTGAAAGTAAAAAAACATTCAGCAGATCCTCCATTGGCTCCTATTTATGCAATCAACAGATTTCAAATCTATTTACGCAGTCCTTGGAGAATAAAGATGCGAATAGTCAGATTATGCGTTGGTCAGTGTTTTTAGCGAACTATGATTTTGAGGTCGTCATGTGGATACTCTAAGTAGGGGTCCAAGTGTTATGATTGTTACGGAATTCAGTTTCTATGAAGCATTAGTATCATTTCAAATGAGGGATCGAGACATTAGGATGAAAGTGTTTAAAATACGTATGAAAGTAATCCCTGTACAATAAGGCATAACATTTTGTACAAGAAATCGACATCAAAATTATTATTATTTGTTCCCCATATTTTATAAAACGCCGCTTTTCGTCAAAATGTATGACTTCCCATATGTTTTATATGAAAAGTTTGGTTTTTTTCCTCGTTTCTAATTCATTTAAACAGTTTCAGATAAAAAATCAAATACCCTGGGCCCACTGTTATTTAGCTAAACTCGATTCACTTATTAACTCTACTGCTGCTCATTTTATCCTTACCTCAGCTACAGTTCTTCTAGATCAGCGTGGAAAGTCATCGAAAAATCTGTGGCGCTCAGACTGATCGTTAATATAAAATTTACAAAACCCTTTCCAGACGCCATATTTCAAAATGGAATATGACAAAACGACATGAGGTACAAAACGGGATATTTGAATAACTAAGAGCTTTTGCTTGTTAGCATTTAACCCTTAATCATAATTTTTTTGACCTTATCTTTGCCAATTTCGATATAAGAAGTTGTTAAATAATTTGGTATCTGTTATCTTAAATTGATAATAAGAATGAAAACATTGATATTAAAAGATGCTTACAAGCAGCATAACACATCTGATACATTTAAATATTAATCGATTTGGGAATAAAATTCTGAATATTCATCCCAAGCATTTTCCTTTCATCAATTCATCATTTACATAATACAGACCTACTTAACATTTATTGTATGATTTTCAGTATTTCCCAAAGAGACGAAAATATTAAATAAAAAATCTAATCTAATATTAAGACACAAGATGACAAGACGAAATTGTATATTTTCTTTCCTCTTTATCGTCTTCTTCTTAAGTAAACACAATATTAATTTTCCCATTTAAATTTACCACTTTCACTCGACACAAAACAGTCTATAAACTCTGAATTTTCACACATTAGAATTATAAAATAAAATAAAGAAACTTTTTGATTTCAACCAAAAATCAATTAAACTAATCAATCAAAAAATTTATGTGAAAAACAAAAATTAAAAACTTTTCATATTTTTATTTGATTTAAGTGTAAAAATTTTCTGGTTTTGATGTGAATATTTAACGTTTGCCTTCAATCACATTTTTGTTTTCGAATTTTCATACCAAATTAATGAAAAACAAAATTTTTTTGTTATTGTTGGAAAAGCGGATTATACATATTGAATAAAATGAGTTGGAAAATATTCGTAGCATTGATTGAAATTATTATTTACTCGGAGCACAGTAAGAAAATAAACATTTTAATTTAATATGGATTATACAAAAATAAAAATAAAAATAAAAATTTAAGACTAAATTAATAGAAAGTTATTTAAAATTTTTTTCATTTTAAGTGGTATTCGTGTTACTTTAAATTAAACTTTTCTGTTTGTTTGTTTGTTTTTTTTAACTTTTTATTTTGTGAAAATGATTTTTATTTGATTTCAACATTTTAATTATATTTGCGAGTTTTTTACCGCAAGTATTTAAATTTTTGAGGTGTCGTCATAGATTTATATATTAGTCGCGTTGCTGGTGGCAAAAAATGTTTTATTAGAAAAGTTTTACAAAGTTTTAGTACAAAATACTATCTCTCAAGCCAAAGATCAATGAATCCAGGCATGTCCCTAATTTTTGCTGGGCTTAACGTTCTATGTTTCAACATAGAACCGAAGAAGTTCGTGTCAAAATACTCAAAAGAATAAATTCAATGTCTGATGTATGTATAAATCTACTTAATTAAACCCTAAGCCATCAAATCTCAAATCTGTTACAAAAGACATGAAAATAATTGGGAGTCACACGGCTTTTAACCATTTTTTTTTTTTTTTTTTCAAAATAATGAACAAAACAAAATGATGGGTTATTCGGCTGGTACAGGGATTGCTTGAAAAATGTCGAAACGGTGAGTCGTCGGTTTTGTTTTGGTTACACTGTTTCCACTGTGAAAAGTGTAATTTTTGTTTTTTCCTTTTTAATTAAAAACAAAAAAAAGGGTCCAATTTCCTTTTTACCATTAAATTAAATTTTTATTTTTTAATTATTCGCTGGGAATGAGGTTAATCCCAGTTAACCCCCCTAACAGTGGTTAACCCCCCCAACAGTAGTAAGTATAACAGAAACGATTAACACAAAAGGGGCACCGTTAGTGTAGTGTCTATCAGATGTCTTATTAGACTGTGTCTTAAGGTCATTATTTCTCTCTCTCTGTACTGGAGTGGTAAAACTCCGGCACCAAACCCCTTATTCAATGTATACACTGTAGTTATTGAGTCATTGGTCCTAGTGGCCTAATTTTTCTAAATTTATAACTCACAAACCCCTTAAGGCATTATATCAAGGTCTTTAATCGTCTCACACCAACACCGACGACCATTATTACCTCCCACTGCAGCTAGCAGGAAAACGTACTGCCGGAGTTGAGATGAAGGGAAAATTTCTTCGTAATGTTAGCTGAGGTAACTCAACTCATCATTACAGTACAGTTTGTTGTTCACTTGGCTTTAGTGGTTCACTATTATTTTATTTATTTCACGTTTATTATTTCTTTATTTTTCATTCGATTTCCGTTTAGAAGATGAAAATGTTTCTCCCGTCAATTAAAATTACCTCCGCGAATTATGCAGTTTGATTGTAAGCTTTACTTTATGCTTCAGTACGCATGTAGTCGTGAGGTTCAAGTTGACTTCTAAAAGTTTTCAAAATTGAAAATTTTTGAAATTCTAATGCTTTGGTAAAGTAGGTACAGTAAATATTCGAAAAACATTCGAAAGACGCAACTTTGATGAATCTATTTTTTAATAAAAGTTTCGTTTTTCAAATTAGATTGTTAATTTTATATTAACACATTTCGCTAGTTATAGGGATTCACAATACTTACAATTTGTAATTAATATGTTAATACAGGTAACCCTCGATTAACGCGGTATATTGGTTCTTGGTATATTGGTATATTGGTTTTACTAGCTATATTGGTTAGTATATTGGTTTTACTAGCGCGTAAAACGAAACCGCGTTATTCGAGACATGAATCTGATTTGAAACCACAACGTCAGGCCAAGACTTCTTCCAAACCCATTTAGAGTTGATGGTTTCAATTCTTTAATAGAATGCGCAACGAATGAAATGCATTTTATCATCGTGTTACTCTTCCATACATCGCTAACAGTCAGTTCGGAATTTGATTGATTGATTGCGATGTACGATCAAGCATTTAGCAAGTCTCCCGTATTATAAATGCGAATACCACACACCACTATACCCATGTTACACAACACGACACCATTCTTCATGAAACCAAACCCCGTAAAGAAAGGCGCCACATCGATAAACCACATAAGTCTAATAGTTGTGATATCCGCCCCTGGCCAGGCCGCCGTCGTACAGCTTTTTACATATAACAAGATCGAGGGATGGGAAAGGAATGTTAGCAACAAAGACTCAACCCGGTTCCAGACACCTAAGTAGTTGATAGTTAGTAAATTTGTTAGTAATATATTTTTTAGTAGTTTATAGACACAACAAGACAATACAATTTTTTTAAAGTTCATCTACTGCTCCAACAACCTGTAAGAAGCAACCTGTAAAGAAGACACAATGACAACACAAATTTCCTGGTACCGCAAACTCTTTTTTCTGAAAAGCTGTAAACAACTATTATTATTCCCCTCCACCATTTTTTCCATCGGCGGTTGTGAGAGGGGGGCGAGATTTCGTTCCATCATCATGTTCCCATGCGGTCACCCAAATTTGTACTAACTGTAGGTAGTGTTGCTTGACGTTGTTGTTGTTGAAATCGTTGTGTCTCTGCTATTATATGGTGGTTTGCTTTGACATTGATACGAATGGGGAACCAATGTTTGGGCTTATACAACTTATTATTAAGGATATTGAAAAGTTTTATGTTAGTTTACAATTTGTTGGGAGATTATATTTTAGTACTCACTACTTTGCATATACGGTTGAATTGCAAAACACATTTTTTGTATATGACATAGATTCACTAAAATGTAATCACACTTCTTACATAAGTAAGGCTGCTAACGGTCAACATTTTATAATTTAGGACTATCAAGTTAATACATTCAATTATTTTAAATGTTACCGTAAAAATTAGATTAGTCATTTGAGACGAAGATCAATTACTATAATGGTGTTTACCGGAACAGAAACCAACAAAAGCAACAAATATGTACGCATTTAACCTAAACTTAAGACAGTAGAAACAAACACTATTTACCATTACTACAAATGACTTTTTATTGTGCAAGCAGAAAATCAGTTACTCTCGTACAAGGCTTTTATAACAAAATCATTGGTTGTGACAACTAATTTTCAGTAGACGCAACAAAATTTTGCAGTAATTCTGAACACAGGAACGATTTTCTAGTTCACACGATCAATTTTTCAGTTGGAAATACTAATATTAAGGTTAAAGAAACTTTTTATTAGTTATCACAACCAAAAATGGATTAATAACAATCATTAATCAATTTATATCAACCTCAAATTATTGGTATCGCAACAATATGATCTCATTTACTACAACTGCTGAATTCGGTAGGCAAAAAATTCGGTTGCCGCAAACAAAGTGTTCTCTCTGTGAATAAGCATTTCATTTTTAGCATTAAGATAAATTAATAAATTTTAGTCAGTTCTTATCTTAACTTCGTAAAGAAAACATTTACAAATTGTAAAATAAAATTGTTAATATAAATAAATCGATTTTTTTCATGACCTCACGTGTTCGAACTCATAATTCGGATACATTGAAACACGACTACTTGGAAAAAAGTGTCCATTCTCTTCGGTACAATGCACAGCTTTCTAGAATCTGCGTTCCGTGCGCTTTTCTCAAAGCGGTAATTTAATTAGATAGTTACGCTAATCAAATAAAGGCTTGTGGTAGGCTTAACACTCTTTTAAAATATGTAAAACTATTAAATTTGCTACAAAAAAAAAATTTTCAAATTTTACTTACAGAAATAATTTCAACATGAATAAACATGGCGTCATTTGCATCACAATTTTTTTTTTATTGTTTAAATTTACCTGTAGATTATTTGTCACCATTTGCACGGACAATTATTGCACAAAAAAGTCAATTATAATATTAAAACAAATTACCACTATTGTTAATTATTAAATATGCGTATTCACATAAATTCACACGATACCAATGCACACACCACACAATCAAAATCACTACTAAAATGACATTTCAATAAAACAAAACCGATTTAATATTGAAAAAAGGCCGGTTTTACGTAACACCAATATTTTATACTAGAGGACATTTCATGTAAAATCCGTATATATTTTTAGTGGTTTGTGTATCGGGTGATTAACAAAATTCATATTTTACATGAAATAGCCTTACATTTATGTATTAATTTTTGTTATGACCTAAAGGGTGATACATTTTTTTTTTTTTTTTCAAAGCAAAAATTAATTGTACAAATTGGACAAATTTAGGCTTCCCTCTATTCATAAATCTTTAATCTTTAATCGTGATATTAACAAGTGTGGTGATTAGGGAACTTTAAAAAAATTTAAATTTCTCAAAATTAAAAAAAAAAAAGAAAAAATGAATAACTTTGTAAAGTGGTATCGATCGATATATGCGCGCTTTAAAACGCACTTTAAAACGTATGAACGTTCAGAAATTTGATATAGAAACCACGCTTAATGTCATACGCACGAATTATCAATTACTGAATGATGAATGGGCTGACTACAAAAGTCAAGAAACGGAAATCACGGAAACGGATGAAAATTCAAAATATCTGGATACAATCGACGAATTATATTTTCATTTCAAACGTATTATCATACAAGCCAAAAAGACCGTGAAACTGGGACGAAAGACGCGTTACACAGTAACACTATGGAAGATTTGGTAGCGAATCAACAATCATTTCTAAAAGACATATCTCTATTTAGCAAACGCGAAACAGAGATACGACTATCTCAAACAAATATTCTGCCATTTTCCGGAAAGTATTCAGAATTTCCATCCTTCCGCGACTTATTCGAACCGTCTATCGATAAAAACGAAAAAATGTCCAATGTCCACAAGCTTCAATATCTTAAAGGATTATTGCGAGATGATGCGGCTGCCCTAGTTCGTGACACACCAATTACCGAAGCCAACTACCTTGAAGCTTGGGCAAAAATAAGAGAACGGTATGATAAAAAGAAACAAGTTGTAAATCAGTTGATCAAACAGTTCATGGATCAACCCAACATCACACATTCAACTGCAAAAAATCTTCATCAGATGTGTGACGTGTCAGACGAAGTAATTCGTGGGCTGAAGGTTATCGGCGGTAATGCAGAGCACAAATTTGGTAAAGAATCGAGAAAGGAATGAGCACATTATATTTCCAACAACGATTCACCAACAATGGAACAATTTTTTAAATTTTTAAATGGCAGAAGTGACGAACTTGAAGGTTGTGGCGCTCAAATAAAACCTAATCAAATTTTTACCAGAGTTCGGGACAACCATGCTCAAATCATACCAACGACGTGCCCTAAATGTACCAACAATCATCTACTATCAAAATGCAATGAATTTTTACCATTGAACATCAGCGATCGAAGAGCTTTAACAGCGAACAAGAGGCTCTGTTTTAACTATCAATCTGCGACTCATCAAGCAGGGGTATGCCGAATGAAATTTCGTTGTAACATTTGTAATCGCAAGCATCATTCGTTATACTACATATGGAAACGAATGCTGCAGCTAGTACACAAGTTACTGCTGACAAAATAACATCCATTTAACATTCCTGAACAACCTTCAAACAGTTCCAGTACATTGTGTACAGAAGTTCAGTCAAACGCGAGCATCAGTGGTCGATATCAATCAATTCTACCGACAGCAATAGTGAACGTGAACCGGATCACAGGCCACTTTTTTTCTGAAGCTTATATGCATGGCCTTAGATTACCTAGAGAAAACGCAATCATAGTAATTACAGGGTTAGAAGGCATAATCTTTCTATAAATGACAACTAAGCTAACAGTCAGTTCGGCATCTAATTTGTCTAGAATGAATTCGAATGTTTTACGTATGAAATTTGCTATATTAATATTACTTTAATTGCTTTATTTTTATTCAGATAAAACATTATAGATAACAAAACAAAATAACTAATATAAAGAAAATAACAATGTTCAATTAAAAAGTAAACATGTATAAATTATTGTTAAATAATTTGATTTAAAAATATTATTGTCTCTTATTCTTCGTAAAAAAATAATTTCATTTAAATCCAAGTTTGTTTCAGCATAATCCACCCCTATATTGAAAGCCTTTATTATTTCGTCGATGTCATGAGAACTTTCTTCAATTGAATCCGAAAATTGACCATTTATCATCCATTGTTCCAATAGTTTCATTGGATCCATCAGCCCAGTCCAACATTTCATCATCAGTCAAATTTTCTTGCGGTAAAAGTCGACGATAAAGTTGTGCAAGTGGTATATTATCTTCCTCTTCATAAAGTTCTAGGCTCTCATCATAAATTTCATTGTTGGAAGCAAATAATTTGTTAAATCCTTGTACAATAACAGAAGGTTTTCTTCATCCCAAGCAGTTGTTATCATAAATACAACGTCTTTTAAAGTAACTTGTTTAAGTTTATCACTTGTAGAAACACCAGACATTGCTAATAAATTACACATTAATTTTTTTCTATATGCCAGTTTCATAGGCTTAATGATATTTTGGTCCAATGGCTGAAGAATAGAAGTGGTGTTACTTGGCAAAAAAATAACAGAAATAGCACCATCAGCTGTTGCGTTATCTAGTAGTAGCGCTGCCTTTATAGGCAGTTTTTTCGACTCTAAATAACGAGTTACCTCAGGTACAAAAACTATTAAAAAACCATTCTTTTAAATAAAATTCTAGTTTGCCATGCATTTTTAGATGACCGATAATGTATTTTTGGTAACACAACATTTTTAAAGGCCCTAGGATTTTTTGCTTTAGCAATGATCATTAATGGTAATCTATGCTCGCCATTAGCATTAACACAAGGCATAATGGTAATTCTTTCCTTAGAGTTTTTTCGTCCTGGAGCATTTTTTCATGTTGTGCCACTAATGTTTTGCTGTTTAAATTCTTGAAAAACTAAACCGGTTTCATCAGCGTTATAAATCTGCTCTGGAAGCAAATTTTCTATTCTTATTTTTTCAACAAATTCGTTAATGAATAAAGGTATTTGTGACTCAGCAGCAGATAGTTGTTCTCCACAAATTTTTAAAGTTCTAATGGAATATCGTTTTCTAAAGTTTTGAAACCAACCTACACTAGCGTCTAACCTTTTTTATAGGCATAAATTTGGGTGAATATTCATAGCCTTGATTTGTAGTGCTTCGTTGTTTAAAACATTGTGTTTAATTCTTTCATTGAGAAACCATGTATACAACTCTCGTTCAACCTCTGGAAAAACAGCTTTTGAAATTCTCTTAACTTTCTTTGGATTCATTTTCGTGTTTTCTGCAAAATCTTCAATTTTTTGCGTATTTTGTATTATTCTATAGATAGAGCTTTGATACTATAGATCTTGCACAAATCCTTGATTTTCTCTCCCTTTGCTATTTTCTCAAGAATAGAGCATTTTTCGCGAAGAGTTAAGTTTGGTTTTTCGTTTGCCCATTATAAAAGGGTGACGTAAAAATGTTGATACGCGATAAAATTTTGCAATTCAACACAGAAAACACAACAATATTATAATAGTTGTCTTTTGCAAATAAATTTTAATAAATGAATCTAAAAAGAGTTGCGTTCACAAAGGTTGCTTTATACGAAAAGTTGCCTTTTTCAAAGTTGCGTTTTTCGAATATTTACCTTTAAAATAAAATTAAAAGTTAATTTAATTTTATTTTAAAGGTAAATATTCGAAAATAAATTAAACTTCTAGTAAGTGCTCAATTAACTGTACACCAGAAGCTATACGACCGTATCCCAAAGCTCCGCCTAGACAAATTTCTGGAAGAGGTAGAAAGAGAGCTCGTTCTGCTATACTAACAGCAACACCTGAAAAAAATGCATTGGAGCTGCAGCACAAGCTTAAAGAACAAAAAATGATAGATAAAGAACGTAGAGCAGATTTGAGAAAAGTAAGGATGTCGATGAAAAAAATTAGAGAATTAAGAAAAATAAGGGACTCGTCAAGTTCATCGGAAGATAATAACATTGTTCCACCATCACCTGAATCTGAATATAATGTTTCGGATGAAATAAGCGACTGCTCTACTAGCTGCGAATCGGAAACCAGGGAATGTTTTGAAATTGTTGCAAATGACTGGGCAATAATCAATTTTGTCTCCGAGAGAAGCAAACTACATCGCTATGTTGGTCAAGTACAAAAACAAACAATGAAAGGGTATTTGGTTAAATTCGCAAGAAAACGAGATGAAAAGGAAGATTTTGCAGAAGTGGATCACAGCCAAATAATAAAAAAGCTACCAACACCTTTATTTAAGTCTTTAAGTCGACGTATCGGTTGCTTTGCTTTTCCTAAATTGTTAAAAAAATTTATGGTTGAGTAAACATTTGAACAAAATTATAATTGTTTCTCAAAAAGATTTTATTTATGAACTAAATATTTTAGGTTAATGTGATAAGCAAGAAGCTCATTCTATATTTTTATAAACCAGTTTTTGTGATGTTTTATTTTATTTGAAGTCAATAAAGATTTTATTTATGAGGATGGAGTTTTTCAATTTGTGAGGGAGACTTGTTTAGCCCAGGATCACGTCTCTCGGATGAAGTAATCATATCTCCCGTAACTGGTGATACATGATTACCTTTCTCCATCCTGTTATAATATTAAATATCTTCTGTTTGCTAAGTACCAGAACTCCAAATGGACTTATATTTGAAAATTGATTAATCAGGCGACTTATTTAAAGTAGGACATTAACTAATAAATATTGTCAAATTAGTATTCGACTTAGAAAACAAAAATGGAATCAAGTATCCCCACCCTCCCCTAACCTTCTTAAATTTTTTTGAAACTCTTGACCTCTTGAAACCCATGAAATAATTAAATTCTTAATTTTTTGAAATTTATTTTCTGAAATTCTGAATATTCAATCAAATAAAATTTTTAAAATTCTGTTAAATTTTAAGAATTACAAAATTAACCCTTAAAATTCTTAGTATCTTAAAAGGATCTAAATTCTTATAATTCTTTAATCTCTAAAAAAATTGAAAATTTGGGTTTAAAAAAGAGAAAATAAAAATTCAAAAAAAATGAGTGCCCCATTAAAAAGGAAACCCCACAAAATGTTTATGAACTAAAGTATGAAAACAAAAGCATGCTTCACAATTTCTTGTCATTCTGGCGCAAAGAGGACCAATGCTAAACGGTTTTGGGGAGTTCTCTATTTTAGTATGTGAAATGTGAGTAATTACTAAAAAACACAATTTTTTTTTTAAAATTTTCCAATTTCTGTGAATTAGAATTTCAAAATATCGTTAATGCGGGAGTATCCTCTAAGCTATAAAGCGTGTTAAAATAATACTTCAAAAATTTGTTATATTTAAAAAACTTGATATTAGGAGATTTTTTGTTTCTTAGGGATTATTTTATTTCAACCAATCCGCGGCGCCGCACTTGTTTTAATAATAATTAGTCGGAAAAATTTAGATTTTACAGTTTGGGATTTTGCCGCAGCATGTCGGTTCCGAAAAATGTATGAGACTAGAAATACTATTACCATTACAATCAATTTTTCATTTTGAATCACTTTTACTTTCTTTTACTCTAGTAAAATAAAGTATAGTAATCATGAAAATTTTGGACCTTGAGATATTTAGAGATTTATTTGTTTTGAGGTCCCCTGAGTCCGAAAAAGAGGGTTTCGAAATGGTGTCTGTCTGTCAGTCTGTCAGTCTGTCAGTCTGTCAGTCTGTCAGTCTGTCTGTGTCCTCTCTACAGTCCATATGGTTTAATCAATCGAACTGAATCTTCAGATTTAAGCTTTTTTGATAAATTGGGAGGTCCCAGTGAACTTTACTCCAAATCGGCTAACCGGAAGTGGCCACTCTTGGTCCAGAAAATTTGTTTTGCAAATATCTTAAAAAGTATAAGGTTTGCAAAAAACTATTTTATCCAAAACGTTTCCAAAAATTAAAAACAAATAAAAATAAAAAAGTAAAAAAAAAAAATTTAAAAATTTAAAAATTAAAAAAAAATTAAGAAAAAAATAAAATTTCTCAAAATTCTCTGTTCGTAAAAGAAAGTTGTGTGTTGGCCACACCTCAATTTTAACTAGGTAATTGAGGGACCTATTCCATGTGCTAGCCAAACCTTTGTCATCATTTTTGGCAATGGCCGATATTGGCCCTTGGGAGTTGAGTTCGATTTCCAAAAAATAATTTTGCAGAACTTTTACTAACCGAACGAATTGTATGGATTAGGGTTTTCTAACTAGGTCTTTAAGAGACCTATTCCATGTGCTAGCGAAACCTTTGTCATCATTGTTGGCAATGGCCGATATTGGCCCTTGGGATTGAGTGCGATTTCCAAAAAATAATTTTGCAGAGCTTTTACTAAACGAACGATTAGTATGGATTAGGGTTTTTTAACTAGGTATTTGAGGGACCTATTTTATGTTTTAGCGAAACCTTTGCCATCATTGTTCGCAATGGCCGATATTGGCCCTTGGGGTTGAGTGCGATTTCCAAAAAAGAATTTTGCAGAACTTTTACTAAATGAACGTTCCGTATGGATTAGAGTTTTTTAACTAGGTAATTAAGGTACCTATTCCATGTGCCAGCGAAACCTTTGTCATCATTGTTGGCAATGGCGGATATTGGCCCTTCAGAGTTGAGTGCGAACTCCAAAAATTAATTTTTGCAGAAATTTTACTAACCGAATGATCCGTATGGATTAGGGTTTTCTAACTAGGTATTTGAGGGACCTATTCTATGTGCTAGATAAATCTATGTCATCATTGTTGGCAATGGCCGATATTTGCCCTTGTGAGTTGAGTGGGATTTCCATAAAATAATTTTGCAGAACTTTTACTAAACGAACGATTCGTATGGATTGGGGTTTTCTATCTAGATAATTAAGGGACATATTCCATGTGCTAGCGAAACCTTTGTAATCATTGTTGAGTGCGATTTCCAACAAATTATTTCGTAGAACTTTTACTAAACAAATGATCCGTATGGATTAGTGTTTTCTAACTAGGTAATTGAGGGACCTATTCTATGTGCTAGCCAAACCTTTGTCATCATTGTTGGCAATGGCCGATATTGGCCCTTGGGAGTTGAGTGCGATTTCCAAAAAATAATTTTGCAGAACTTTTACTAAACAAACGATTCGTATGGATTAGGGTTTTCTAACTAGGTTATTAAGGGACCTATTCCATGTGCTAGGGAAACCTTTGTCATCATTGTTGAGTGCGATTTCCAACAAATTATTTCGTAGAACTTTTACTAAACAAATGATCCGTATGGATTAGTGTTTTCAAACTAGGTAATTGAGGGACCTATTCTATGTGCTAGCCAAACCTATGTTATCATTGTTAGCAATGGCCGATATTGGCCCTTCGGAGTTGAGTGCGATTTCCAAAAAAAAAAATTTTGCAGAACTTTTACTAACTGAACGATTCGTATGGATTAGGGTTTTCTAACTAGGTATTTGAGGGATCTATTCTATGTGCTAGACAAACCTTTGTTATCAATGTTGGCAATGGCCGATATTGGCCCTTGGGTGTTGAGTGCGAATTCCAAAATATAATTTCCTAGAACTTTTATTAAACGAACGATTCGTATGGATTAGGGTTTTTTAACTAGGTATTTGAGGGACCTATTCATGTGCTAGCGAAACCTTTGTCATCATTGTTGGCAATGGCCGATATTGGCCCTTGGGAGTTTAGTGCGATTTCCAAAAAATAATTTTGCAGAACTTTTACTAAACGAACGATTCGTATGGATTAGGGTTTTTTATTTTCTTTTACTCTAGTAAAATAAAGTAAGTAATCATGAAAATTTTGGAGCTTGAGATTTTTAGAGATTTATTTGTTTTGAGGTACCCTGAGTCCGAAAAAGTGGGTTTCGAAATGGTGTCTGTCTGTCAGTCTGTCAGTCTGTCAGTCTGTCAGTCTGTCAGTCTGTCAGTCTGTCAGTCTGTCAGTCTGTCAGTCTGTCAGTCTGTCAGTCTGTCAGTCTGTCAGTCTGTCAGTCTGTCAGTCTGTCAGTCTGTCAGTCTGTCAGTCTGTCAGTCTGTCAGTCTGTCAGTCTGTCAGTCTGTCAGTCTGTCAGTCTGTCAGTCTGTCAGACTGTCAGTCTGTCAGTCTGTCAGTCTGTCAGTCTGTCAGTCTGTCAGTCTGTCAGTCTGTCAGTCTGTCAGTCTGTCAGTCTGTCAGTCTGTCAGTCTGTCAGTCTGTCAGTCTGTCAGTCTGTTAGTCTGTCAGTCTGTCTGTGTCCTCTCTACAGCCCAGATGGTTTAACCAATCGAACTGAAACTTCAGATTTAAGCTTTTTTTTTTTTTTATTAATTGTGAGGTCCCAGTGAATTTTACTCCAAATCGGCTAGCCGGAAGTGGCCACTCCCTTGGTCCAGAAAATTTATTTTGCAAATATCTTAATAAATATAAGATTTACAAAAAACTATTTAATTCAAAATGTTTCCAAAAATTAAAAACAAATAAAAATAAAAAATTTAAAATTAAAAAAAAAATTTAATAATTTACAAATTAAAAAAAAAAATTAAGAAAAAAATAAAATTTCTCAAAATTCTCTGTTCGTAAAAGAAAGTCGTGTGTTGGCCACACCTCAATTTTTTTACTTTAAGTGAAGCATTGCCCCTCTAATATTTATTTCGTTTAAACTTTGTGGTTCCTTCCAAGCTCTTAACCCTTTGTAATTTTTCCTTTTTGTTTTAATCCTACATTCGTACGATGATTTTACTAAGCCCTAACCCCCCGTCTGGCGGAATAATTTGAAGTTCATGAAAAACATAACATACCCATATACACACACACAACACGCACACATAAACACACATACACAAACACATACAGCTTAGGTTAGGTTGAAAATCGCGCGATCATAAAATTAGGGGTATGCTTCAATTAAAAATTAGGGACATGCCTGGATTCATTAATGTTTGGCTTGAGAGATAGTATTTTGTACTAAAACTTTGTAAAACTTAATAAAAAGATTTTTTGCCACCAGCAACGCGACTAATATATCTATGACGACACCTCAAAAAATATAAATATAGTATAATTAAAATGTTGAAATCAAATAAAAATCATTTTCACAAAATTAAAAGTTAAAAAGAAAAACAAACAAACAGAAAAGTTTAATTTAAAGTAACATAAAAATTCAGCGAATACCACTTCAAATGAAAAAAATTTTAAATAACTTTCTATTATTTTAGTCTTAAATTGAAATGTTTATTTTCATACTGTGCTCCTAGTAAATAATAATTTCAATCAATGCTACGAATATACGCTTTTCCAACAAAAAAATAAATTTTGTTTTCATTAATTTAAATACAAAAATACGCATAAGAATATTTAAGGCAAGCGTTATTCGTATGTATATTTTTAACCTAACCTAAACCGAATGTATCATGATATTGAAATACGGGATTTTGAAATACGGGATTTTGAAATACGGGATTTTGAAATAGGAGATTTTGGGATCCGGGATTCTGGAATACGGGGTTTTGAAAATGGCATTTTGTAAACGGCATTTTGCAATTCGTACCCAACCCGAATTTGTTTACATAAATCTCGAGATATACGCGGGTATTTATACCTAATCACAGAGCTCTCATTTTACAAATTCCTAAATATGTATTTCTTTATTTTATGAAGTTAATTTGCACAAATTTTCAAATTTCTTAAAATTTTTAAATTTCTTGAAACTATATCTCAAGATAATCAGCATGAGTTTTCTAAATTTTTAATAATTCAGAAATTATTTAAATTTATTAATTTCTTGAAAAATTTGAAACTAAATTTTTATTGTATCCTATAATTATTCCAATATCATGAAATTACTAATCTTAATAATTATAAGCGATGTTGTTTCTGGTTTATATACAAAAGTCAAATATGTCTAAGGACCTGAGTTTTTGGAGAAACACTATAAAGAAAATTTATAAGCATTAAAATTATTTATTCAATTTAATTGACCCTGAGTTTGAAGGGCACCGTCAAGGTCATCGCGAAAATATTCGCAACCTGTCGGTCTGTAAAATTTAAAAAAATAAAACAACTCGAAATTTTAATGGAAATGGTCTTAAGTATGGAAGAGTCAAAATTGACAATTTCTGGAAAATTTCTGTATGTGTGTAAGTGCGTGTGGTTGTCAGTGTATATTCTAACTCAAAACTCAACGCATCTAGAATTATAAAATTTTGGATTTAGATGTTATATCTTTTATGTGAATATGTGCATCTCCTATTTTGGGTACGATCGGACAAGGAAATCTTTAGGCTTCCATAATAACTTTTTTTAAATTGACGTGAAAATGTATAAGTATATAATACTTGTACATATAAGAAAGTCGAGTGTTGGTTTCAGCAGAAAACTGGTAATATTTTTTATTAATCGGAACTGCAAACCAGAAGGGTCGACTTTTCAGACCATTTCATTTTCAAATTTTCATATAAATTTACCGAGTTATGGACATGACAATTAGCGTGTTTATAAAATGCTTCTCATCTAAGAGAAACCCAGGTTTAATAAACAATGAAGGGTCCTGTTCTAAAAAATCAATCTTGAAGTCTATTTAAATAATTTATTTAATATAGAAATTGTTCTCCATGTTTTGAATTTCTAAAATTTTGATAATTTTTATGAAATTTTCGAACATTTGAAATTTTATAAACTTCGTCTACTTTAGGGATTTTCAATTAATGGGTAGTTCGGCAGTCCCCAATATGTTCTCACTTCAACTAAAGAAATCAAACCACGATTTTACTATTCAATTACAGCATTAATGTTTATGGTGAATTATGAATCAATTATTGATCTGAAATCCTACAAAATTCATTTAATTTTGTTTGAGTTCTTTAATCATACTTAACGTTAATGTGAATGCCTTATTTTCTCATTTTCAGATAATCAATAATTATTCCAAATAGGAAAAGGTAAAATTGGTTTTCATTTTATTCAGAAATATGAAAATTTTAGGTTATAATTTAGGGATATACAAAAAAAAAAAATTGTATAATGGCCGGATTAAAACATTTTTTTTTATTATCGAAATATTTACATGTCAAAACAAATTTTATGACTTAAACGTTTAAACCCAAAATAAAGAGATTTACGTCATTGAAACAAACATTTCATCCGCCAGTATCAGGGCATCTGTTGGATCAACCGTTATTAACCCGCATAACTGAAATAACCACACTATGGTAAATACGCGATAGGAAATTAATTAAACCGAAATGATTTTCAAAACCATTAAATGTGTGTTATTTTCATTTCCCGTTTTTATTTTTTATTACACAGCTTAAGTGTTATTCTTGTATATGTATCGAGTAAATATGTATGTATAAAAACCATAAATCCTATAAATAAATGAAAAAAAAATTAAACGCCATTAAACACTTTTATGTACATTTCGCCAATATTCTTGCCCACGAACATCAAACAGACGACGCATATTATGAATGATCTAAATCTAAATATGGCAACAAAATTTAACCGGAAAAACATTTTAAACCGCACCTAAATACCATAATAGGCAACACCACAGGTTTTGACAACAATAAATCAATAAAATAACCAATAGTCCGAAATAACAATATATCTAAATTTAGTTTTCAATAATAATTAATTTTTAATTATGATTAGTTTTCTAAAATAAAATAAATTGTTTACGCGCTGCTACACAACCACTTTCCTGCATGCGGTTAAACGCCAAAAATAGACGAAAACAAAGTACGTATACAACCAAATTTCTTTAATATGTAATAATAAATTACGTTGAGGTTGACATTAAAATTCATTAACAAACAATACAACCAAAAATTGTGCTTAGTTCGAAGAAAATGGTTTTCTCTTTCATTTTCTCCATACATATTTATAATTGATGAGTGTTAAACACTAATAAATTACATATCTCCCATTTATCTCCTAGATGTGGGTATGTCAAGTATTATTATTAAGAGTGCAGACCTGGTTAAATTTTGTCAATTTTCGAACCATAATCTAAAAAAAAAATTTAAGCTTGATAAAAAGCTTGGAAATTTTTGTTCGACACTTTTTTTTGTTGTTTATCCTACTACACATTTGCAATATTCCAGTTTTGTGACAGAAGCTGCCAAAAGTGATTTCTTCCAATAGTTCAGTAGTAGAAAATTTCTGATCAGGCAAATTGCGTAACCAATTACGAAAGAAATAAACTGTATCAGTATCTACTCTTACTTTGTTTATAATATACACGTTTGTTCGGATTTAAACTATTTCCAATCAGTAGTTAATCAGTTTAGTTAAAAAAAATGCTGAACCATTGGCCATTGTTGCAAAACAGCAAAAGTTTAGTTACCACCTGATAAGTCGGATCGAATGTTACAGCAAGACTGCCTTCCGACTTTTATTCAAATACAATTTACATTAACAATATATATATATGGTATATGTGTTAGTACAATGATAATATTAACAAGCGTTACATTACTTAACGAATACATACATATCAGTTCTCCCCACCCAAAAAAAAACTTTTGATTTTACATTTATTTTTATGTTTTTTTTTTTAATGTTTTTACCCCAGCTTAATTAAAATCTTAAACGGTCGGGAGGACGTCTGTCCCTGGTGGAGCGTATCAAAGGTTGCGAATTATCTCTTTCATTTTCATTAACTTGAACAATGGGTATATTTACTTCGGATGTCGAAATTGAAGTACTTTCAAGCGCTGGTCTCAGTGCAGTACCTGGATGTAATGAATATTTAAGATGACTTAACTCTAAATGGTCTTCATGAGCAAAACGAATTTGATTCCCCATATTAACTAAATATGTAGCTGGACTCGTTACTTCCACGATTCGCCGATTTTGAATTAAAGTTTTTAAACAAAATTTTATCACCATTCCCAAATTTTGGTTTATGTCTTTTCTCATTCTGCTCTCTGACCACGACTTCAACATTCGTTGGTTTTAACAAATCAAGTTTAGTTTTTGGTTTGTATTTAAAAATTGTCTCATTTGGTGACACTCCAGTGGTTGAATTTGGTGTATTTCGATACGTAAATAAAAAACTATCTAACTTTTCTTCAATAGTTAAGGAACTTTTTAATAAAAGTAGTTTTTTTAGATAATCCTTAACAGTTTGTACCCCCCTTTCGGCAAGACCATTAGAGTTTGGATGATACGGGGGACTTTTACTAACCATAACACCATTATTTTCCAAAAAACTTAAAAATTCTTTTGAATCATAAGGTGGTCCATTATCCGAGACTAGCCTATGGGGAAACCCAAATATTGTGAAAAATGATCGTAGACAACTATTAACTGTTTGTGCAGATGTATCTCGTACATACTAAACTTGAATATATTTGGAAAAACTGTCGACCAAAATTAAGAATTTTTCACTATTGAAGTAGAAAAAGTCAACATGTATTCTCTCGAATGGGTAATTTGCTTTAAACCAAGGTATTACACGGGCTTTTTGTGCATTTGACGTCATTAAACAAGCTTCACAAGAATTTGCGATCTTTTCTATATCAGAATCGATATTAGGCCACCAGCAATAACATCTGGCTAGCATTTTCATTCTCACGATACCCACAAGATTTTCGTGTAACAGGTTAAGTACATATTTTTTTAATGACCTTGGAATAATTATTCGATTATTACGTATGATACAATTATTTTCAATAAGCAATTCGGATCTGAGTTAAAATACGGTTTTACATCTATTTCTGAGACATGATTAGTACAGCCAGACACACAATATTGTACAACTTTCGACAAAATCGGATCTTTTTCTGTTTCTATCGCAATGTCTTGAAATTTCAAGGGTTTCGTAATCAATGTGATACTGTTTAGCGAATTGCAAAAACTATCATCAATTTCCGATTTTTCATTTAATGGTAAACGGGACAATGCATCAACATTTCCTATTTGAGATCCTTTTCTGTACACAATATCATACTGATAAGCAGATAAAATAATTGCCCATCTTTGCAGCCTATGACAAGCAAGAACAGGTAATCCCTTAGACGGATTAAAAATTTCTCTTGGCGGTTGGTGATCTGTGACCAACGTATTTATGAAACCGCTTCAAAGCAAACACTATTGCCAATGCTTCTCTTTAGATTTGCGCGTATTTTTGTTCTACTGAACGTAGTCTGGAAGATGCAAAAAACACAGGCATTTCCGAATTTCCAATGCGATGCGCAAGAACGACACCTACGCCATAAGGGCCATCACACGTCAAGTACTCTTTTCAAAAATTTTAGAACATTATCATACAAGATTTTGAATTCTGATGACATATTAGGAATAAAACGTGAATAAAAACTTAAAAGACCAAGATAAGATTTTAGTTGTGTTTTATTTTGTGGTTCTGGAGTGGCTTGTATGGCTTTAATTTTATCAGGATTTGGACTGATCCCCTTTTCAGATAGTACATGACCCAAATATGACACAGATTTTCTAAAATAGACACACTTATCTGGATTTATTTTTACATTGAAATCTGAAAGACATAAGCAAACTTTTTCCAACATTTTAGCGTATGAATCAAAATCAAGTGCTCTAATTAGCACATCATCAAGGTAACATGACACGCCTGGAAGATTTTTCAGAATGCAATCCATTATATGTTGGAAAATTGCTGGATCCGACGCTATACCAAAAGGTAGACGATTTAATTGAAATAATCCCCATTCGGTATTAATAGTTAAAAACTTTATTGATTTTTATGAAACTTTTACTTCATCAAGTACGCACAAAAAATTTTGGATCCTGCCATTTTTGGAAAAATATTCTCCATTTTTGTTAATGGATATTGATTGAAAATCACAACAAATACGGACCTATCCATTCATTTTTGGAAAACAAACTATAGGGCTGGCCCATTGACTAAATATGACCGGACTAATAATTCCATTAACCACTAATCGATTAATTTCTTTATGAACTTTATCCTTTATAGCAAAAGGAACTTCGTAATACTAACAAAAAATAGGAGTACAATTCTCTTTGACTTTTATATCAGCAACAAAATCTTTAATACAACTTGTTCCATCTATTTCGAAAATGTTCTGGAATTTCGATTTTAACATATCGACAAAAGCATTGACGTCGGACCTGTTTGACTGATTAGACTGACTTGAAGCACCACTTGAACTAGACATTGAAATAGGTTGACTTGACGGACTTAATAAATTACTAATTGACACATTTTTAAATACACCTAAATCGTTTTCATGATTTTTACCAAAACTCGATTTGCCCCACCAGAATGTGAACACGATGGGAAACGAGAAAAATTTAGAAAAAAACTTACGCCAATTTGGTGGAGTGATAATATCTAACCAGTTGCGACCAATAAGTGGAATAAAAGGCCCATTTGTATTAATTATTAGCACATCCAGAACAGCATCACTGGTTCCGCATTTTACTTGTACTTCTATTATTCCCATAACTTCCACTAAATCTCCGGTAACCATTTGAAGATGAACTCCACAAGGCACTAGACGTCGACCTGAAAATAAAAAGCCATAAATATCTTTGGGAAAAATTGAAAATGATGCTGCTGTATCCACTTCCATTTTAACCTGATGATCTCCTATGATTACATTTAGATATAGTGGTTGCTCGATACCCATTGATCCAATATTTTTAAGGTGTTTAAGTGTCATATGTCCAAAATAATTTTCCATGTATATGTGTTCATCATGTTCTTTTGAAGGAATGGACTGGCCAACATGATTTAATTCGGACTGTTATTGTTTGGTTTCGTAGACTGACAAACACGAGATGTATGAGATGTTGAAAACATCTCCAATCTTTACCAGGACATTTATCATACTTGTGTTTATTAAAACGTCCACATTTGTTGCACCTGCTTTTTGAACGTGACCTTGGACGTGATGTATAAAATGAAACTCATTTTGGACTTTTTGATTTAGAACGTGACCTTGCTCTGGAACGATGTGTTTCAGAGAAAATGTTAAACTTATTCACATTATGATTGTCGCGATGAAATAATTTTAGTTGATTATCAGCAAGTTCCACTGTAGTTGCTATATCGAACGCTCTAGTGAAATTTAAATCAGTTTTTTGCAACAATGTGCTTTGTATAACTGCATCTGATATTCCGCTAACAAGTCGGTCTCTTAACGCGTCATCATAAAACGTACCAAAAACACAGTTGGATGCCATTTTTTTTTAATTCGACGACATATTCGGACACACTTTCACTTGGTAACGTGGATTTCGTGTATAAAACTTAAAACGTTCCGAAATCACATTTACTTTCAGTGAAAAAAGACCATTTAATAATTTTGCCAAATTAACCGAGAGCGCCTTAGACTACTAGATAGAGACGATATAAAAAAATTGATCCCCAACCACGCGTTCGGTGTAAGAGTAGAATTTCGTGAAAAACTTCGAAAATGGAGAAAAAATATTTTTGGTGACGATACGGTTACAAATCGTTCGGCGATTGAATCGTGGTTGGAAAAACATACCCACAACAATTCCATAACCAGTGTAATATCGACGGTTGTTCCTGCAGCCAGTCCTCAAAATTGCCAAGATTGTTCGCCAATTGTAATTAAAGAGAAGAAATTTTATTTTACTATAATGAGCATGGTGTTTTGACCGACAAACACCGATCCAAGCTGGTGAAAATAATAATGGAGACTATTCATTTCAACAAAAAAGATCAGAGTCACACGATTTCCAGAATATTGCGGAACAAATAGTCGCAATATTTACAAAGGAGAAAATTGTGAGTAAATATGAGTAAATTTGTTTAATAATAATTATTTATAATATAAGCTTACTCATTACTTTTTTAAAAACCTGTCGCATACAGTTTTCCGAAATAGCTTGCTGCCCCAACCTCCCCTTCTCGAGTTATGATTTTTTTAAGAAGTAAAATTGAGTGATTTTAAGCTATTTCTGACAGGTAACCATTTTACTTAGGTTGCCTAGTTTTTAATGAAATCGGTATCAGAGCCTATTCTGTACGTACAAGGTACAATCATTTTTTGTTGAAAGATTGCCTATTTCAAGAGTAACGCTAAATTTGATGGTTTCAACCAAAATATTTCTTCCAGGGCTCATTTTTTCACCTTCTTATGAAGATTTCAACCCCATTTAAATACAACCAATTTTCGGTAAAAACGTCATCTTCACAGCTTTGTAACTTTGCCACATTATTCCAAACTGTATGTAATATTGGGGGACGGGTTTTTGTATTCTCCTCAAAACACGCCCGAAGCACTTTTTTGGTATTGAAATCCTGGTAGAGTTATAGTTTAATTACGTGTTGATTTATTGAGTATTTCTTAATTGTCTCGGCTACTGTTTATCGAATTAAAAAACATAAATCGACTTAATTCATTATGACGTTCACTTTAAATCTACGAGTAAATAGATGATTAGGTATTTATAAAACAAACATGACTTAGTTAAGATCTCGATATCCACAAAAGTTTTTCGTAGATGTTTTGGGGAGAAAACAAGGGACCGTCTTTTAACATTAGGTGAAGTTTGGAGTATGGAGACACAAGTTATATAGAATTGGAGTATGGAGGGAGACACAAGTTATAGAGAATTGTGTCCTTGAGTGTACATATTATACAACATGTCATTTTAAATACTTTTAGGCTACATATTATTGTTCCAGGAAATTGCCCCAAAATATTCGCACATTCTATAATTTATAAAAATACCAAGTATCAGAAAAATTTATATTTGACAAAATTAAACGATCCCATATTGCTGTATAGAATAATTTCATTTAAAAATCTTGATAAAGAAATTATCGTTATCTGTAATGAAATACAAATAGTACAATATGATTCTCATTATAATGCATTCGAAGTGGGAAATAATAAAAATATTGTTGTTGAACATCCAATTCACTACTTTTCAAGTCCGCCATTGGATGTTTGTAAAGAAGCGAATGGAAAATATTACTTAAGGAATAAAATTATAAATTTAGACTAAGTAGTAACCAACATGTGATATGTTATTATACAAATGCAAATTACATATATTAGTTTTATTGTTTTATTGTATAATTTAATAACGGTCAGTTTTTAATAAATTTGAATTGAATAAAATATAAAAAATAATGACTTTCATTTCATCGAGTTTCTCACTTTAAATCAAAAATCCTAAGTTTTTGAATTAAAATATTTGTATTTTATTTCAAAAACGTTTATTTTGATTTCAAAAATGTGGACATTTGCTTTAAAATTCAAAATCTTTGAAGCAACTATCAAAGCTTTTAAATAAAAAATATACTTTTTAGTTCAAAAGTAATTTTCCTTTTAAAACAAATGTATTTCAACATTTGAACTAAAAGTAATTTATTTACATTAAAAATTTCACGTTTTTAAAACAAAAATTTTAATTTTAGTTTCAAATGTCATTTTTTGAAAATGAAAATTTTAGATTTTTAATGAGATTCTTAATTCAAAAACCTTCTGATTTTTGAAATCAAAAAAATTTCCTTTAATGCGAAAATCCAAATTTTTGGTTTGAATACGCCAATTTTTGAATTAAAAAACAATTTTTTTAATTCTGAAATGATTTTTAAAACAAAACGAAAATGTTTTTTGAATTAAATAAAAATCCTTTTGGCGAAAAATCATGTCGCATTTCATTTGATTTTACAGAGTTTTTATTTAAATATAATGGCGCTTTTTGCTTTCTGTGATAGATCTACGTCTTAATAAAATTTAGAACAATTTTATGAATATTATTTTAATGTTTTTCCAAACTGCATAAATAATTTCGAACAGAAAATAAATGCACTGAAATTATTTAAATTATTGAAAACGATAAAATTGAATAAGAAATGTTTGAAAAGTGTTTTTAGAATGGAAATTTAATTTTTTTAATTTTTGAGGTAGTCGATCAGATCTTTCACTGAAACTGTTTCTTTACCTTGAACCTAATTAGTAAAACAAAATTCAAGTGTTTAACTCTTCGTTTTTATAAACATAAATTTGTTTGTCTAATCTTAAAGGATTTATTTATTTATCAATTAATCCTGGATGAAGCATCGCTTTTCTATCCCACACACTTACATAATGAATACAAAAAAAAAAAAAAAAAAAAAGAATACAAAAATAATTACAATTCATTCTTAACAAAATCAAATAATAAAACTTTAAATCTAGCAAAAGTTTTAACACTTCTAATCTCCACCGGAACCTGATTCCAACTTGTAAACATAGTAAATAGTGGCGAGTTGTTGTAAACATTAGAACGGTTAACTGGCAGTATTATATTGCTATTTCGAGCTGAACCAATTTTTATTTTGTTGTATAAATAAACAGGAACTTGATTATTGATAATTTTATAGAGGAGCAATAATGATCTATAATAAAAAAATTGAGTTATTATGCAACCAAATAATTCTCTAAACTTAGCAGAGATATGATCACATTTCCTCAATCCATTGACGTATCTGGCTATGTTGTTCAAAGTTACTTGTACAATTTCCCTTGAGTTACAATCGCAACTAATGTAAAGAAATTCACAATACAATACATGGGGGATTACCAACGTTTTAGCAAGCAAAATCCTGACGGTTTTAGGACAAATGTTCTTATGGAGTTTCAATCCATATAATGTAGAGTTGATTTTACTAAAACCCTTGATAATCTAGGAATCCCACGTGAATCTATTGTTAATAAAAGTTCCTAAATTATTAACGCGATTTTGAAATGGGATTATTTTATTATCAATGTATATATCTGGGATGACTAAAAAATCAGAATATTTCAAGAACTGCGGTAGATCATTGATAAATAGGGAGAATAATAACGGCCCAAGGATAGTTCCCTGAAAGACACCAGAAGGAATACGTTGTGGATCAGACAACTGATCTTTTATTAAGACTTTTTGATATATATCCGATAAATAACTATACATAAGCTTAAGCGCAGTTTTATCAGAGATAAAATAAAGCATCAACTTTTGCAAAAGTAACTTATGATTTAAACAGTCAAAAGCTTTGGAAAAATCGAGCAATATTAGTACAACAAAAGAGTTGGTTTGATCAAGATGATATGCAATATCATCGATAACTTGAAGAAGAACGGTGTTTGTACTATGATTGTTACGGAAACCCGATTGAAACTGTTAATTTGATCATGAATTATAATCTCGAAAACTTTAGAAAATACCGATACCATACTGATTGGTCTAAGATTATCCAGCGAGTCATTATTTTGTTTCTTTTTAACCGGAATCACTAAATTGGTTTTCCATATATCAGGAAATTCAGACCGCATGATACAATTATTTATTAAGTACGTTAACGGTGAGATAACAAAAGGTAATGTTTTCTTTAAAAAAATTAGATTCATTGCATCATGACCAGCTGCGTTAGATTTTATGCTGCAAATACTTTTCAAAATATCTAATTCCATTACCCAGCTAACTGAAAACAAATTAGAAGTGAAACTACTTGTAGCATTACAATCTGGAAGAGGAAAAATAACCGACTTGTTAGGTATGTTGCAAAAATAATAATTTACTACAGCAGGGTCCAAGTCAATTAAAACATCAGATCTACTTTTCCCTATGCCAATCGTATTAATATTTCCCCAATTTCTTGCCATGGTTAGCTTATGGTTACGAAAATAATAATTTTGTTTAGCGGCTCTAATCAAATCAGTAACAAAATTTCGCTCATTCTGATATATTTTGCGGTACTTTATATCGGAAGTTTTCTGAAATTTAGAAAAGGCCTAATCCCGAAGTAACATTCTATGAGCAATTTCAAAATTAAACCAAGGAGCTGCAGATTGGCCATCCAGTACTGTAGTCGTAAATAAGCTTGTTCCGAATTTTGACCCGTTTAGACTTCACTTTATAGGAGATGAGTAGAAAGTCATGATCGGATATATGTGGCATAGTGTATTGATTGAACTCCAATATTCTGGCGTGTTCCGGATTAAAAACAATAAACTGATCTAGCCACGATGGGCCACGAGTTGGCGAAAAAGGAACTGAGAAAAGGTTATTGGATTTTAATAGATCATGCGCATATATGCGACCTGTCAAAGATATTAAAATTAAAGTCACCACTTATTACGAAATGACTATATCGTAATACGAAAGAAGATAGTATTTTCTGGAAATCATCCAGGTCAGTTTTTATAGCAGGTGGGGGATTGTAACAAACTACTATTAGAATTGTCATGGAAGGAAGTTTCATTTCTCCCATTATAACTTCAGTTTTACCATATGTACCTGAATGAATCCTCTTGAATTTGTAACATTTTCTGTAGTATATACAGACCTCACCACCATTTTTGTGTGTTCTGTCGTATCGTAGAATATTATAGCCATTTATGGCAACAGATTGATCATTGATCTTACACGTAAGCCAGGATTCCGCCACGCAAAAAAGATCAATGTTATTAAAATTAATAAAAATTCGAATTTGATCTATATGGCAAAAAAGACTGCGAGCATTAAGAAATCCAATCTTTAAACATGAACCATCACCATCTCTCAAGTTTTTGTCAGAGGTATTGTGTATATGCCGATAGAGACTTAAGTGTGAAAACCTAAAATACAAAAAAATATTAAAAATCAATTTAAAAAAATCATAAAAACTAGAATAAAGTACATAACTTTTACAATTACGATGACCTTGTTGAATGACCGACGAATAATCACTATTAATAAGTTCATTACTGCAATGTTGCTGTGGCAGGAAATTTCTTTTGACGTCTTACACTAATAAACGGTTTAATGGTACACTGTAGTGGCCAAATACTACCATCATAAGCCTTGTTGTATATTGTAGACTCCAACCCAACTTTAAACGAAATAAAGTTTAGCAAATTTCTATCAACATTTTTTGGAACAAGTTCGTGACATTCGATTTCAACCACTGAAATATTCAGCTTATGACTAAAAGATAGTTTTTAATATCCTCACTAGTTCTGGTTGGTTTAAAATTTGAGACGTGCAGGTAATTTTTTGGTTTCACCATTTCCAATTCGGTGTTGACTTCAGTTCCAGTTATGACATTTTGCGAGCTCAATTTGTTAATGCTGTTGGTGTTTTCGACGTTGTTGTTGATAGATTGCCCAGACATGGTATTGTTATGTATGTTTCCATTTTTTCACACGCTTTATATCACAATTTTATCATTAGAGTTTTTAAGTCTTTTTTAAAATTTTTTGTGTTGTTTTAAAAAACGATTTCTTTTTTAGTGATATATTTTATTTTTATTTTAATTACGACTAGTTTCGAGCGACACTCCGCTCATCATCAGGTCTTTTTAAAAACTGAATAAATTAAATGATTTGGTATGAACAAGTTAAAATTTTTCTCGTGACATTAGAATACATATATAAATTTAACTAATACAATGAGAGTATATAGTATTTATATACCAATTATATACTTGTATATTTGATTTTCTCTCACTTTGTCGTTTAAAAGGTTGTTATTATGCCTGTGTTTATATATTTCCAATTCTTCTAAACGATTCATCATATTGCCCTTTCCAATTTTGTGTAATACAGATAAATTATTATCCATGCTTGTAAATGTGTGACTGTCATTCTTCATGTGTAGAGCGTAGTTTGATTTTATCATTGATGTTGGTTTTTTGATGTCTTGTATGTGTTCGCTGAATCTTTTGTTGAAATCTCTTCCCGTTTGGCCGATGTAAAATTTCTCGCAATTATTGCATGTAAGTTTGTATACGCCTGAGTTACATGAGTGGTTAATATTTTCTTGGAATTGTTGCGATAATTTATTCGTAGTTTTGAATCCTATAGTGTATCCATGTTGTTTAAAGGTTGTTTGTATGATTTTGCTGTATGGATAACTGTAGTTTATTGAAATGTAGTTTTTTGGCTCGTTTGTGATTGGTGTTAGTGTTGTTAGGTTGGATCTTTCTGTTTTCTTTTTGTATTTCTCATTCATCTTTTTTATAATGATTGGATTGAAACCGTTTGATGCAGCTATATATCTCATTGTGTCTAGTTCTATGGTGTAATTTTCTGGTGACATCGGAATATTGTTCAGTCTGTGAATCATGTGTGTATATGCAGCGAATTTATGGTGTATTGGGTGGTTTGAGTTGTTATGGATGGTGTGATCGGTGTGTGTTGGTTTGCGGTAGATGTTGAATTCGGGTTTTTCATTTAGGTGTGATATTGATAGATCTAGAAATTGAATGGTTTTGTTCTCTTCTGTTTCTAACGTAAATTGCAATTTTGGATTTATACTATTTATGTAATTATGTAATTGTGTTAGTTGCCTGTGGGTGCCGTTGAACAATATTAATATGTCATCAACGTATCGATGCCAATAAATAATTTTGTTTAAAGATTGGTTGTTGTTGTTGAATATGTGTGTTCGTTCATTGTAGTTTATGAATATGTCTGCAATCGTACCCGATAGTGGATTACCCATCGCTAATCCACATTTTTGTTGATAAATTATTCCATTGTGGCTAAAATAGTTTTGATTAGTTATAATTTCAATTATTTTTATGACTTCGTTCACTTCTTCCTTGTTGATTTCACTGTCTATTAATATCTCTTCTGTTGCTTTTATTGCTTCTCTAACCGGAATGTTTGAATACATATTCACTATATCGAAGCTTGCCATTTTGGCATTCGGAGGAATTTAAAAACTACGAATAAATTATCGCAACAATTCCAAGAAAATATTAACCACTCATGTAACTCAGGCGTATACAAACTTACATGCAATAATTGCGAGAAATTTTACATCGGCCAAACGGGAAGAGATTTCAACAAAAGATTCAGCGAACACATACAAGACATCAAAAAACCAACATCAATGATAAAATCAAACTACGCTCTACACATGAAGAATGACAGTCACACATTTACAAGCATGGATAATAATTTATCTGTATTACACAAAATTGGAAAGGGCAATATGATGAATCGTTTAGAAGAATTGGAAATATATAAACACAGGCATAATAACAACCTTTTAAACGACAAAGTGAGAGAAAATCAAATATACAAGTATATAATTGGTATATAAATACTATATACTCTCATTGTATTAGTTAAATTTATATATGTATTCTAATGTCACGAGAAAAATTTTAACTTGTTCATACCAAATCATTTAATTTATTCAGTTTTTAAAAAGACCTGATGATGAGCGGAGTGTCGCTCGAAACTAGTCGTAATTAAAATAAAAATAAAATATATCACTAAAAAAGAAATCGTTTTTTAAAACAACACAAAAAATTTTAAAAAAGACTTAAAAACTCTAATGATGGTATTGTTGTTAACAATCATTGCGCCCATTTGATCTTGGGAGACAAGGTTGTTTGTCACCGTTTGAAAATTATTAAACATATTAGTCAGCAATTTGCTAACCTCACTTAATTGAGACATCAATGCTTGGATTAGTTGCTGCTTATTGTTATGGTTTTTGAGACAATCATCACAGACAAAGTTAATGTTAGAATTGTTGAGGCATAATTTAGCATTCGCAGTTGATAAAGGTGAACAACCGAAATGAAATTTTTTCTCACAACTACCAAAGCATTTTACTATATTATTATCTGTAAAATCAACGTCACATTAACACATTTATAGCACTTATTGTTCATTATGAAGGTTGTTGTAATACGGAATTAACGATAATCACAAAGAATGTTATTTATTTTATGTATGGTTATTAACGGCTTTTAAACCGCTATAAAATGTTGCACTTCAATAATAATATAGATCAAAATGAAGAAGTTTATGCCCACACTGTGATCAATTGGTCAAAAAAGCTTTAATAGATAAATAGAGTTTATGAAGAAACTTATATTGAGTAACTATTAATATTATAGAATCTTATTTATTTATTTAGTAATTAAGATAGAGTCAATAATCACAAAAACATTTAACAATAACTGTAACACTAACTATAAATATTCTTAGATATGTTAAAATAGGATACTGGCTAAAGTCGAAAGAGTAGCAATTTTGGCCGAACAACAACTTTTTTTCAGTCTGAAACTTTGATTTTGAGAAATTCATAATTTAGCCGTGCAGGAACATTTTTTTAAGTTTTCTTACTCTACCTTTTTCCAATTAAGAAAATAAGCTTGACCTCGATTTCATCGACTGTAATGAAACCGATAACTCCATTTTCTGTCCATCTTTGTTAAAGCAATACTGACATTCTATACGGTGCATATATTTCGAAAAATGTGTCCAATTCATCTTAAGCGGACCACCAAGTTTAGGTGTACGAAAACAAATTGAATATGACATAGATAAACGTATTTGTAGAACAACAATTGGCACTTAAAAATAGTTTAAGTACCAATGAAAAATGTTTTCATATTTTTCGCGGCATAAACACACAAGATTGTGTGACAGTAAAAAGATTGTAAGAAAATTTAAATTTTAAAGGTAAACCTAAGTTACAAGGAACGCATATGTTACGATATGCAGAACTGTTTTATTTTTATAACGAAAAATTAGGGACAGGAAAATTTATGCATTTTATTTAAATAAATAATAAATACATATGTTCATAAATACCTGCCAAACCACAACATCATTTCAAACCACATTATGTATAATGATTTGGTATAACAATTATTCGGTTGTTAGTTGTTATCTCAAACAATAATTTTTAATTTGTTGGTTGTTGGGTTTATTATTTTTCCACACTCCGTTGGAAACATGCTTATACCGTACATAATAAAAAATTTACAAATTGCCATAGTTGTGTTACCTGTAATTAAAAATAAATCACGTATTATAATTAAAGTTGTTTCAAAATGTGTTTAATTTTAACAAGAATAAAATGTTTACGATACTTATTGAATGTTAGTTTTATAAAATAGAACTTAGGTATATGTGCACGCTATGATTATGTTCTCGTATACCTTGTAAAAATAAACCAACGTTTTATCATTAAACAAAACAATATGTATAAATAAGTAAGTAGCAATGTATGTATACATGAAAATTCTCAAAATAACCCTTTTATTTAATTGAGCAGTGCACGTAAACCATTAAAACAATAATACCTGGCAAATGTTTAATCGAAATGAAAATTCCATTACCGTAAATTAAAAATATAATTAACCATTAAATCAACAACTCCAAACATGGACGAGTATATTTGACTAGGAAAATGTGCTAATTTTGATTTTGTAACATGAACAGTTGAAACCATGGGAAATTATTCCAAGGCGAGTAACTATATAATGTAGCTATATACTCGTAGATACTGTTTTAGAAATTGATTAACAATTAAGTCGATTTACTCATGCAAGTGGGTGGTATTATTTTAACAAATTTTCTTAAGAACTTTTGTCTAGTAGTGTAGTGAAAACTTTTCCTAGAATTTCTATCAAATTTATACTGAACGATAATATTATAAGGAAATATGTAACAAATAAGAAGAAATCTTCGAATTTCCATAAAGTTTCAAAGAATTGAATTTTCTGATGTCAACGGTATCATATATTTTTTTTTATCAATTTCTCACGTTTTCCCATCGAATAAAATATTTTCACAATTATAATGAGGTGAACCAAATATTTTGATTTTTCTTAAATTAAACTCCTTCGCAGAAATTGTCTTGTTATTTTTGGGTAATTCATCAAAAAATTGTAAAGGATTGAATTTTTTTATTTTAGATTGAAGATAGTATTTGATAGATGGATGAAGTGGTTTTGATATTTTGAAATAAATAGTGTTGAGTTATTGTATGAGTTTTTGTCGAAGTTTTTCAACTTTTCACTTATATCGAGTATATTATTATACATAAAATCAAAAGCCCGGATTTTACAAAACTGTCCGAAACCTTAAAAAGAAAAATTTAGGTGAGGGTGTGAAGACTATATACCATTCTAAAGATAATATAAATTTGAACTAAAATGTAGAAATAAAAAAGTTATTTCAATAACGGCGTCCTTCAAAATGGCCATCAAAGTTGCATGTACAAGCTCAATTATTTCAATAACTCAAGCGTATGTCTCCAATTAAGAAAAAATATTTCTAGCTAAAAATAACTAGTTATGACCTTCAATCATAAAATAAGACTTAAGATGATGTCGTTGTTAAAAAAAAAAACAAAAGGTACATGGCCAAATCAAGTGCCTTTTAAAAGCTTTTGATAAAGTATCCTTGTTACGTTAGTAAAAGTGCATTACCAGATATAAAAATTGATTTTCATCAAACGAAGCCTTATAATTACCCTGGTAAGCAAATACGATAAAGCAGACAAATAAGACAATTTATACAGCCCACTATATTTAAAATAGGGCGCCTTCAAATCAACTTCTGCAAACCATGTTTTGTATTACGAATCATTTTTTTAGTCAACTTATTAGCCAAAAATGAATTTATTTGGTTTTAAACAAATTTTAGACGCGATAACCGAAAGATATATTGTCCAGCAAATTGATAAAGTTTTTGTATTTTGTGGTATAAAAAACAAGAGGAAAATCCGAAAATCCATTCCTATAAAATGTTTCTTGAAAGAAAATGATGATGAAAAATTGATCGAAAAGTTCGCGCTACCACATCCTTCTTAATTTAATCACAATGATTGCAAATTAAAACATATTAAAGATTTCGAACAAATTATATCAATGTGGATGGTGGAAAACTAGGTTATCGAGAAAATTATACAAAACTGCATTTGAAAGCTTATCAAATATTTTAATGAAATCTGTAATAATACATAGATGAGCAATATGTGTTTACGATGAGAAGAATACGAAACTGAGCTGGTTTTCTCTTCAAATTTAAATACTGGATTAGCATTTGGCAACTATGTATGATGTTTTGTGAAAACCGGCTCCTTTGGAATAGCTGTCCAAAACAAAGTCTCAGATAATCAATGCATTCAACAACAAATCTCATTCCCTTCAACATCTACTGAGTGCAAACGGGAAAGAACTTATTTAGAAACATTACCTAAAAAAAAATTAGAAATGCTACTTTGTCAGATGGTGTTTGCTTAAACAAAACGTTCCTAATTCAAGCTTATAAAAATATCTATAACCTATGGATAATGTCCTTAGTTCTTGGCTGTGAAAGTTTTCCAATGTAAGTTGGTTGGAACTCTAGAATTATTGTTGATAATAATATTCAACAAGGTGTTTGGTATCTTTCCAACTTCCACTTCAACCGAAACTAAAATTATGGAGAGGTCATTACATATTTCGAAAGAAAACGTACATAATGAATGAATCGCCTATTTAGACAATTGGGAGCATTTCATAGAAAATTAGCTTACGTCAAAGTAATAGATGCAAGCGTCTTCGTTTACTTCTGGCAACAGCAGTTCATATATTGCTCTTCGAGGAGTTTTCAGTAAATAAACAAATCGATATTTGAGGAATCTCCTACCATTTCGAAAGAGCTTTTGAATATATTAGAGAAATATAAGATATTCAAAGAAAATCCATTAACTGGAGATTACGACAAAACGAATAAATGTTGGTGCATTTATATTGAATAAGTTTCATTATATAATTTTTCGCGTTGTGTAGGGGTAATGGGACATTTTGAAGAATATTTTAATATGCCTTCAGAAAATGTCTTTTTTATTTTTTACATTTAAACACTGTAATTATGGTCGAAGGTTGACAAAATGTTTTAAAAATGAATACAACATAAACCAAACACATCCAGGCTTAGAGGACAACTAAAGGAACGGGATTTTTGGTATAAAATATACCAAGAAAAGTTTTTCGAATAACATATAGATTAAATATTGGAACAAACTATTAATGCAGATGCAGCTAACAGGTACAGAGGAATATCTGCATTTACAAACTATATCGCAGCATGATCGAGATGATTAAAAAGTCACTATTTAGATAGAACATTGTCATTATATTGCTCAACATTTTTTAACAACGCACATTTCATTTCGCAACACAAATTACGATGTTTCTAAAGATTTGCGTTCAATTATGATACAGGAGAAACTGAGCTTTTGAATATTAGTTCTGGAAAATCAACTTCTGCGGTTACTGCAAATTTTTTATTAACTATTTTTGCGTGGAAGAACCACAAAGGTTTGTTCTACCAAAAAAAATAAAATGTCATTTGAAATTTTTCAAAAGAGGCTGTATCATCGAAAAAAGGACCGGTAGCAGAGTTAAATTAAGATATGTTAAAATAGAACGTTTGCCAGGATCATTTATATTGCAATTGAAACAAAACTATTAATATGGAATTGCTATGACACCCTCACCATTGTCCTTATGTCACCCAGATGACATTCGCCATAAAACAGGAAAATCAGAACACTTGAATCACATCGAAGGAAAGGTAAGTTGACAACCTTCTCAAATTAAAATAATAATTTTTGATGAAATGTCATCGTTGCACAAGATACCACTTACGGTGGCTTGATCAAACATACGTATGTTAGTTCAAATATTTAAATGATTAAAAAAAATGTTATTGGCTTTCGGACTTAATTAACGATCATTTTCAGAAGCGTTTTACAGTTGGAATTTTCTTTTTATATACAAAAACGAAAGCAAACTAATTGTTAGTAGAAACCATAAGTCCTATGTTTAGACTGAAATTTATCGTTAAAGTCTTCTTTTTTTTCTCTTTCGCACTTTACTTTTACCGTCCTACTTTACGCAGTAGTAGCCAAATCGAGGACGTACGGCTATAGACCCATTTTGTATAAACCACCTGCAAATTGCATTGCTTCATGACAACCTATAGTGCTGATATGACAGGTAGGTCGGTCCATAGATTCTGCACTTTCAACAGGGGGTTCAATAGCGTGTAAGACGCTTTTGAAAATGGACTTTGATCGAGTCCGAAAGCTCCAAACCAATAAATATTTTTTTAATCTTATACAATTATTGACTCAATATTTATCTAAAAAATATTTAAATCTGAAGCAAAAGAAATCAGGCTAATTTTCGATACACATCTATAAAAGACGTTGCATGTAACAAACGAATATCAACCCATCCTGTGAACACTGTATTTATATATGCAAGATAAACAGCAACACCCATAATGTAATAGTATGAGCATTAGACACAGATATTATGATAAGTATATTGCGGAAATTCATAATTTTCCAAATATGAATATTTGGATGGAAGTTGAACGGGTTTGCAATATTTCTCTAAGATCTTCACAATTTGTACTTACTTCTGGGAACTTTGCTTTGTAAGTAGTTCCAACGAAAAGAAAAAAGAAAACCTTTCGGATTACTGCAACAGAGTCTTGAGTTTCAGGACTCCTCCTCCCCCTGTGAGTGTTTAGCAGTAGAAGCCAATATTTTCAGAAATATTGAAAAATTTGTCTGCTCAAAATATGGCTATACCACAGTTTAGTTCCTTTAATAAACTTTGAAAATATTCGGATAAAAATCCAATTAGCGAAATAAAAGGAAAGTCTGTTTGTTTTGATACATAATATTTGTAATAAATGTATGAAATGTAATCGTGTTCCAGAAGTTAATGCAGCTATGTTACCTCCCTGTTATTCTGGGGGCCTATTATGAAATTTTTCGATTTCGGATTTTTACGATATCGAAAAAATCCGCCCTATTATGAAACAAAAAAGGCAATTCGCATCGGATTTTTTCGAACGCACATGGCAAAATTCGACTGCTATTTAGCTAGCGGATTTTATAAAATTTAAGGTATTTTGTGTTTTTGTGGCAAATACATTGTTTGTAAATGATATATTTAATTTTAAATAAATTTAATATTATTTATAATGTTATAATAATTATAAAAATAAATAAAATTATAAATTCGATTTACCAAGTTTCATAATAGGGTAAATTCGCGGCGTATCGAATTTTTTCGATATCGTAAAAATTCGAAATCGAAAAATTTCGTAATAGGCCCCCTGGAGGCCTATTATGAAATTTTTCGATTTCGGATGTTTACGATAGCGAAAAAATCCGCCGTACTAAGAAACAAAAAAGGAAATTCGAAGCGGATTTTTTCGAACGCACGTGGCAAATTTCGACTGCTATTTAGTTGGCGTGTTTTGTAAAATTTATGATATTTTGTGTTTTTCTGGAAAATACATTTTTTTAAATTATATATTTATTTATAATATTAATAATAATAAATAATATTACAAATTCGATTTTGAAAGATTCATAATAGGGTAAATCCGGGGCGTATCGATTTTTTTCGATATCGTAAAAATTCGAAATCGAAAAATTTCGTAATAGACCCCCCCTTTTGTATCAAAAATCAAGAAGGTTTGTGTCGTTCACACGGCCATATAGGATGATTTATTATGACAGCTACAAAGTAACCCATAATTATCTGCGTCTTTTATTCACCTCAGCGGGCAACAATGCCATCTCTCCACCGCTCGAAGTAGAGTCGTTTAGTTGGAGCAATACTTTGTTTTTCAGAATATTTTATCAATCAATTAGGTAATGCAAATAAAAACAAATCAATTGGTATAAAAGCTTTTTTCACAAGGAAAAAATAACGATCATAGCACAACGCCCAGGAAACAAACCTTGAGAATTTCCACAAAAAATGGTGCAAGCAAATAGTCACTGTCACAAGTTTATCCTCGTTCGCTAATACATACGGCGAGCCCATAAACGGCGAAATGTCTAAATATTATAAAGAGTTATCTAAAAAAAAAAAAGAAATAAACTTAATAAAAATTAATTAAAGTGTTATATTTCTTTCACCATATCTCGCGCCCTTACCTGGTCGGCTGCGAGGATGTAAAAGCCAAATAGCACAACAAAAAAATAAAAACGAATATTTGTGGGGGAAATATCAACGGCACCCCATAGGTTCATTTTATAACCACCTTATGGAAAAGTGCCACATATTGAAAGCGACCATTTTTTGATAACGACACCAAAGATTTAAACACCAAACACCAACAAATGTATCTGAATTACAGCGTAGAGGAGGTAGATTCCGACAAAAGGGCATAGGGCATTCATTCTTAGTGATGAAGTGGATGATCTTTTTCAAATGAATATAAAACGAAATTAATAATTAGCTATTTTCTTGAATGTATTTGGGTGTGCAGTTTTCTCTCATGATTCGATAAAATAAAATCATCACAAAGCAAAACACCAAATATGGAATTCTCAATTTATAAAATACAAACCGCACCAAAAAAATTACGTATTACATCCTGAATAATCACCATGCGATAATTTTCTGACGAAATGTTTAAACGGGACAACTTGTCATTATGCCAATAACTAGTTTTAGCTCAGTTTTTAAAAACAACATCAAAGACGCGTCAATATTCCATTATAATTTCGCTTACAAAAATCATACACAAAAAATTAATAATTAAATTCCAAACGAAGGATATACCTAGATAGGAAAACTAAATTATTAAAAAACTGATTTATGATGTATTTGTCTTAGAAAGATTCACACTTTTTGAAACACTTTTAGGAACACCAAAAAATTAGATTAACTCAAATCAATCAAAAGAAAACCAAATAATAAAAATATCGAAAAACAAAAGTCTTTTATGTTTTAAGAAACAACGATACCACAAAGGCTACTCGGTTATGAACATTTACACTATGAAATGGATTTTATATCGCAGGAACACTGAGATGTAATACATGGAGACGGCATAGGAAAAAAGTCGTGGTAGAAGAAAAAAACGAAGAAGAAGAAAAAAGTTTGCTTCTGTGTGACAGAGAAAGAAAATATTTGTTTTCCTTGTCTTGAATTTTCGAATTTTCGGAAATGGAATTGTACCACTGAGATGTACTGAGTGAACTGTACAAACCTAAACAGGCCGTTATAAATAGTAAACAATTTGTATATGTTCGAATTTTGACGTTTCACTAGAATGTTTTTTGTGTTTTGATTTATTTTACAGGCGTGTATTGAAAATTTCAAGAAAAATAGTTTGAAAAAATTTAAATATTTTCCGAAAATAAGTAGCGCAATGTTTGAATAGTTCAAATAATGCTTCAGTTAATTAATCAGTCTCAAAATCTTTTTATGTTTAATGATTTTAGCGCAAGTTTAATGTTAAAAAAATAATTTTCGTATCCAGTACGGCTCTTTTTCGGAATTAACTTTCTAGAGTGTGCGGCATATATAAAATGAGTGGTGCAACTAGAAGAAAAAAGTTCTACCATTCGTTTGGGTTGTTTATTATGATAAATATTTTGCATGTCGTCTCCATGTATTACATCTCAGTGCGCAGGAAAATGTTTCGAGCATTCTCAATTAAATGAAAAAATACATTCGACATAAACAAAAAAAAATCACGTTGTCACGGAATTTTCTTTTTATTCTGCCTTTCAGTCTAGTACAAGAAAATGTGTTCGGAATATACTGAATTAATAAAAGAAATACCCGAAATGTCAAAACCTACTATACACTACACTGCGAAGGTGTTCCCGCGGTCGTATTTCAAAATACCCTACTACAGTATAATTCACGCATTTTGATGATTATCAACTTGATCGACCCACCCTTACACCCCTACATTTTCTAAAAAATAAGCACAGCCAAAACAGTAAAGTTGTTATTATAAAAACAAACTAAAAATATCTTGGTTTTTGGTCACTTGATCATTGTAATGTTCGGTGATTCGTTTGAATATTGATTTTTTTTTATTGAATATTAAACCAAAGTTACAATCACAAAATAGAGCTTCTATGCTCTAAATATTAGTGAAACAAGGTTTTGATCGAACATCATTTCCTCTCATATAATTTCTCGCTTCCATGCACAATTCAAATTCCGTTTTGCTCCATATAAACCGTCAATATAAGTTTATGCTTGTGGTAGTGTGATGTATGAAAATGCGGCCGAAAAATGTATGTTGGGCTATACCAAACAAATATTATAAATACAAATGTTTGACTATAAATGAAAAGATTTTTTCATTGAACTGTTTCGTAGAACGAGAATTCACAAGCAGAAAACCATTCACAGCAGATTAACTTTTTTTTTTTTTTTCTTAAGAAGAGGATTAAAGTTTTCAAGAAAACCAAATAATTTTCCGAGAAAATTGTATATAAGGTGTTTTCACGTAAACTAAGCTGTACAAATTAGATAAACAAATCATTGTGTGTAATCTTCAACAATATTCAGAATTTGTACTTGATTTCTTAAATCGATCTTTTTCTAAATTTTTTGTTTATAAAGCTGCTGTTTTGATTAAATGTTTGTGATTGCTTTGTTTTTTAATTGTTGTTAAATAAATCCGAATAGGATTCGGAAGCTAAAGCTTTAAAATAATTTTTAAAATGAACAGCCTAAATCCAATAAAAATTTGTTCAACTATTTAAATATTGGCACAAGAAATAAAAATTTTGGAAAAATGTTGTGATAAATTTTACCTCATAAAAAAAATAGCTTTGAAAGAGTACTCAATCAACACAAATTTCACTCCTGTAAGTGACTACTTGGGTATCCATCTAAACAATTTGGCCGAAATTCACACCGGTTGAATTTTATTCGAATAAAATATTCTTTGACCCTTGAAAGATGGAAAATTAGAAAACTCCATTCCCGATGGGGAAAGATAAGGAAAAAATTAAATTGTTGATGGTGTGAGAAAAAATGCGGCCATTCGGCTTTACTCGTTTTTAATATACGAGTCAACAAATTATTCTGTTTATATTTGATATTAAAGAAAATTTACAAAGAATATTTAGTGACCGGTTTAAACTCTTGCAGCTAAAGAATAATGCAATTTGTCATATTGATGCTAAAAATACAGAAACAGAGATTCTCAGGCGAATGTGATATCATCCAGAAAATTTCAAAAATCGAGTTGAAACAATACACCTTTCCACCCATATTTTACATGAATGTGGTCCGTATCACTTATTTGACATCACCTTATTAGAACACAATATTCTAAATATATTCTCCGAGTAATACAATTTATGAAAGAATGAAATTGTTTCAGCTATGTACATAAATTAAAAGCAACATCCGAAACAACGTACAGAGCTTGTGGCAAAATAATGTAAATATTTTTTTCTAAATTGTACGTCTGACGTAAGCCGTACGGAATAAAAACAATTTACTCTTTATAATTGGAAGTTGGGGAGTAAAAGCCGTGGGCAGCACATATTTTTAAATGGAATGCATGAGCACTTTAATATTTTAAAAATTTTAATTATTAATGCCAAGATAACCATAAATAAGGGTTGGGGGATACAATTAAAATTTTAACCTGTTTTCTATTTTTTGTATATTTTTCCATCACACACTTTACATTTAATAGAATTCAGAGCCGAGATAAATAAAAATAAAATAATGGGGATACTCCCTGAAGCGATAATTAAATATATCTCCATATTTTTAATGTTTTATTAATTATGAAATGAGATGCCAAGATACAAAATTTATAAAACTCTTGTATCGCGCCAGTCAATCAATTTTTATCAGGCAAGTAAATATTTCAAGAATGTGGTTTTGTCCACGTCTTGTTTTCACTCCTTTAAAGGTATAAATTTGGTGTTTTACAAATAAAAATACAAAACCAACGGAAAAAGGACGTACAAATGATGTATCGTACGTATTTTTGTTGGCAATAAAGCAAGAAAATAAATAAAAACTTAATTAAATTAATTTGGTGGCGGACGAATGACTGAATCCCCCAATCAATCTCTGTAAGTTATCTAAGCATAATCTATTTAGTATAATCAAAAATTCGTTCGCATTCATAAAACCGTAAATATTTTGCTTCTCCTATAAGTACAGTTAATCCACACATGTTATTGACATAAGTCTCAATCGATAATCAATTACAATAGAAATCCGTAATGATTTACCAAGAAGACGTCTAAACATTTTATGAATGAAATGTTTTTATTCATTCAATATTCGATGAATTTTTTGGGGACCAATTTTGCTTTTAATACGCTTATAAAAATGGAAAATGTACGGAAAAATCGATAACAGAAGACATTGATTGGATACATGTTTTAAAAAAGAAAAACGTGTACATCGTCCTGAAACTTACCATGAAAATGTGAAAGCTTTAAATGAATTTAAATTCGTTTCAATGATTAGTTAAATATTTTCCAAAAACTTATTTTGATGGTTTCGTCCTTGTTTATAGAATAAGCATCTAATATCTGTAAATAAACTGGTGAATATGTTAAATTGAAAATTATTTTCTAGACTCTAGAGAAATTGCTGTGTAAGGTGTTATTATTAAATGTTTACCAATTCGCATTTTCATGGTTTTCCATTGAAAACCGTATTTTATTTGCAGATACATTTTCCACAATGAAAAAATAAGACAATAAGTAGGAAAGGCTTTATTTATAGATTACGAAGTGAAAATAACAATTACACAATCTATCAATGTCTGCCAAGTAAATGACATCAAGCTGCAGTTTAGAATTAGGGCCACTAATTAAATTACCACAAAATGAACCTAGAATATTGTAACTGTGTAATGGAAAGGTAAAAATATATGAATTCGAAAAGGTAATTTTTAACCTTGTTCTTTTTATCCGAGTTGAAAATCGGGTGGATATCGGAAATATTCCAAGGATCAGGGAAAGTTCTTTAACATAATTAGCTAGAGGACATCACAACCTTCACCATTTTTATGTACAAACAATATAAATAATCTCAAACCTCTTACTCTCTAAACTTTACGACGGGGCGAGTTTATGAACTGATAAAAAAAAAATTTGCTTACAGGTCACTTATGTTAGAGGCGGAACTAGCATGGAGCACTATTACTAAGGAAGAAGAAAACCGAGATCCTTTTTTTTATTAGACATGAACCTTCAAAACACCTTTTAGATTTTACATCAAAACGAAATATGCAACATATAATTTTTTTACTGAACCAGTTCAAATTTTTTGAATACCTCACGTGATTAATAAAATTCAAAGCCATGTACCTTTACTTTTAAATGTAAGACTTTTATTGCGGCGTTTCTCGACGTTGATCAGAATCCCTATCGTACCATGGCACGTGACAGCAAAGCTTATTTTTCACCAACGGAACGTGTGTTTTGATTCCACAGTCTTGACCAGCATATTTGATGAAACAGCTTCGTTCAAATTTCCGCCATGTTTAAAAAAGATCTAATCGGAGTTAAAAATACCGTACAAAGTTATTAACAGATGGAATCGTGAGACCTCGCGAATTATTCGTCGTAGGTCATACCAAATCTTTGTATGCTGATTTGATGGTTGAGTTGGGCGATGAGTTGGAGGTTACATTGAGTTGTTTTAAGTTGAGTTGAGTTGGGATGGATTTAGCTTGAGTTGGGATTGGATGGGAGGTTCAGTTGGAAGATTTATTTATTTGGAGATTGAGTTGAATTGAGTTCGGTTTATGTACACATCTAATTTTTTCGACCGTATTAATTCGGAAATTGAGTTGTGGTTGTATAAGGGATTAAGGTGTTCAAATAAGGATTGATTTGTTGCCTACTTGAGGTGACTTCACGTACGAATGTTCACATTCATAACGTTCTGTAATGATAGAAAATTTAAGTCCTCTTCAAAGGATAAAATCGCCTATAAATATTTTCAATATTCCAAAACAGAGTGAAACGGTTATTTTGAGGAAGGGTTCATTATTCAGCGCTTCATCTACTCCTTAGATTTTTTTATTAAATGGCTTCCGGACCCAGTTTTTATTACAAAATTTATTAAATGTCTAAATACCAAATTTATTAAAAGTCTCTACTTGAAGTACAAACATAAATAAGATGCTAATTAGTGTTCGGCAATTCCTCTAAATGCAAAGAAATCAAAAAAGGATCTGTTTCCGAATCTTAATGTAAATTAAGAATGAAACCTTAATTAAATATGATAATTTGATTGAAACTATATAAGAACGAAATAATCAGTTGCCGCAAAAAATTAAATTTCAGAATTACGTCGAACAAACTTTTAAAAACGTATGGGGTTTTACACTTGACCCACCAGGTTTATTAAGGCCAGTTAATTAAAATTTAAAAGAAGGCATGGCCAAACTAATCGAAGTTAAGCCGAACGTATACACACATATTAAGCAAGAAAGATTACAATAAAAAAAATTAGTTCGAATCTGCATATACGTAGTAATCTTCAACAATCTTAATATTCTAGCCGAGATTTCAAGAATGTTGCAGGTATTTCATTGCAGGGAATCCAGTCACGAAAATTTTTAAGGCTCCCATAACAAATCCGTTCTATTTTCTTGAAATCTCGAAATAGTATTGAATATAAGTAAATAGTCTAACATCATTCTTCGGCTAGAATGACGTCTGAGGTTGACCAAAAATTGTTTAATAAATTCTAGCTTACCAAATATTATTCTAACAAATCTGTGTTGGTTTCCCTAAAACGTAGCACAAATTCACTAAACAAAACATGTCAGGACTGTTTCTTGTCCAAGACAAATCTGAAATATTCCTTAATTATTACACTGAAAAAAATGTAGTGCATTTTATTTACGAATGGTGTTCATTAACCATAATTCGTACTATTAATGTAAAAATTACTATATTTACGTAAAAAAACAAAATTTAGAAAAATTCATGAAAATTTGTGCGTTAATAGTACGTTAGTTCATAAATTAAAAAATGGTTTAATTTATTGTACTATACGTATACTACATTCACATGTTGTGCGCGTATTAGTGTAACTTGCTTGATTTTGTTAAAAAAACATATTTATGAACAGTTCATAATATTTATGAATAAGACTATGATGAAAATTTATTTTAAATACTTATTGTTCATCATATTAACGAAAGTGGCTCTATAATACTTGAATATTACGAATAAATTCATATGCGTAACGATTCTATTACATTTCTATTTGTCCGAAAAGATCAAATTTCATAACTGCATAATGTATACGAATTTATTCGTATTATTAATGATTGGATGAATTTATTCTAGCATCTACGAAAATTACGTAAAGTTGGATCATAATTGGGACAACGAAAATAATTAAATTGCATTCGCTTTATTATTAACTAACATCGTACGGCTTGAAAGGACAATTTTAAATACATAGTTTGAAAAATCGTGAGACATTAAAATAATTTTTGTGTGATAATAATCAGGTAAATATGATATGTTATGTCCGTGTTTTCGTTTTAATAAGAACTTGAATAAAATCATCGCTTTTCAAATTCATTGTTTAAATAATTTGTAAATTTATAATTTATGTGATTTATTATTGGGTTAGTAATACCTCTGCTTTATTATAGTGCGCTTGTAATGCGCTATTCCAAATTTTCCGATCCTGTAAATCAAGATATTTCAGCAACACTTGCGGAGAAAATCATGAATTAATCTCGCTTTTGGAGTATCTATTTGGATCAGATCAGGTAACAAACATAAGCAAATAAAAGTACCTACATGTGATTGTAATTTAATTTATTGATTTTACAGAATAGCAAATTACTATCGAATTTCAAGAGGAAAATGGGAGAAATCAACAAATTCGAGCTAACTTGTTAACGTTTATTAATCCTACTAAATTTTTTAATTATTAATTATATTTATTTTAAAATTAAAGTTTATTTTTATGAGATTAAATTGATAACATTTTGAGAACAAATAGAAGAAACCAAAAAATAAAAATGTACATTCTTACTATGAACCACTATATATAAATAATATGTAATTTTGATTATCAATTACGAACCCGTTCCTGCATTTTATGAATTATTTTCAATATATTTATGAAAATAATCATCATATTTGTGAATTATTCATAACCACTGAGCACTCCATTCTTCATACATACGAATAATGAGTTTCTAACTTAAATGTATGAATTTTTCCGTTAATGTGATTTACCATTTCATTAGTATTATGAAAAATTTCATCTTATCTTCTATTTCTTACCTTAATAATAAGAAGTTATTCATCCACAAATGCTATTAGCTGCATTAAAATTATAACGTTTTTCGTATCTTATATGAATCGAATCATAAATATTACAACATAAGTAGTCAAGATTAAAATTAAATTTTTTATGTGTTTCACTATATTGACGTATGATTTTCGTTCTATTAACGAAGGGTCCGTATCGGCTCAGTTTTAACGAATTTTTCTTACTATTAATGTAGTTTTTGTCTCCATTGATGTAGGATTTTTTTCAGTGTACTTTAAACAGAAATCAAATTTTTTAAATTAAATCGTCCATAAGTTCAAATTTCAGAAAATGTAGCTAAAAATTTTGGAATTATTGCCACCATATCATGATTTCTCCGAATGAGAATCTTCACGCTGGTTGATGGTGCTGTGGTAGAAACAATTCTCTCGATTAAGGGTTCGATTAATCTCGGGATCTATTCGAAGATAACTCTTAGAGTCGCCATACTTCTGCATCCGGAATTTAGTGTTTACAGTTGATATCACGTTGAGTTTTGAACTCTGATTGGGCAGTTACATTGATAATAAAAGAGGACCAGATTTGTGGCCACAACTATACCCAAATTTAAAATTTTCGATTAAATAATTCTAAAGGTTTCATGCATTTCTGGCAGCTTTTACACAAGTTAGTTTAAAAGAATATCTCATTGTCCCGTTTACCAATTAAAATCACCCAAACAGGTGTTAGTTAGCTCCGTCTAAATAACAATTCAGATTTCAGTATTATTTAGAATTCAGAATTGTCATCATTAACTTATGCCGTGTTCTGCCGAAATTATTAAAGGTCTCGTCCCTCGGAGGAAAACATTCCCCTTTTAATCGGTTGTGAAGCCAACGCACATCATACACTTTGGGGTAACACTAATATTAATAACAGCAGTTCCGTTCTGTTAAATTATATAAGCTCATCTGAGTTAGAAATGCGGCGGGAAGTTATTGATGTGAGACTGTGTTCTTTGCCTATTATTCACCTAATTGTAAATTCGAGGGTAACAAACGATATTCTTTTAACATCAACTATAAAATACCTCCTCTTAAAACTTATTGTAATCGAAAACTAACCGATAGGGATCTATTCTCCCTCGAACTTATTCATCCTGTTACGAATGTTCGCTCGATTAAGAATATTGAGTTACAAGCTTCCAAGCTAACAAAAGCATTCTCGACGGCCTTTGAAAATTCGTGTCCACTTTTGAGACCAAAAACTTTTTTGCTGATTGCATGAACCAACTTCTGTGAGGAAACGAATGGTCTCTGTGCGGTTGCCAGACTTAACAAGAGCGTTGGGTAAAAATGACAACTGTAGACTGGATGCTATTCGTCTATCGAATGACAAGTTTACCTAATTTTGTTCACTCACTAATCCCTGAGAATTGCAAAGAAACTTCCGATTAGGAATTAGCGGAGTATTTTCTCCCTTAAACCGTTCAAATCAGGTGGTCCTGATGGTATTTTCTCTGCTGAATTACAGCATGATTTTCGTATTATTAAGCACCACCTGCTCCACCTTTACAAAGCGTGCGATGCTTTTGGCATTGTTCCTCAAGTTTGGTGCAAGAATTACGTTGTTTTTATACCGAAAACTGGCAAATCAGAATAAACAGATCCCAGAGCATTTCGACCAATCAGTTGGTCCTCAACATTTCTTAAAACATCCTCAACATTGGGACTTATTTCTTAAGTCCTGTGAAACGACTCTACATGGACTTGTCACTAGGATCGAAAGATCCCTCAATAAAAAAGAGTTTCTTGTAGGTACTTTCCTGGAGATTGCTGGTGCCAATTCCCGTATTGATCCCACCATTGTAAAATGGAAAATGATTCAATCTCGGTCAAAGTTGCCAGAGGTTTTCCTAAATATGTTATTCGATTTAAAGCAAAAATCCATTCCTCTCTTTGGCAGTGTATAAGAGCCTTTCGGAAAACCTTGGTTTAACTCCCAAAATGCTGACTTTTGTCTATAAATCGTTGCTTCTACCGATGTTATCGTATGCTTCCTTGGTATGGTGGCCATTGTTTAAATGAAAAGCTTTCATTACTAAACTCAATGATCTGGCCATAACTGTTACTACGATTTCAATTACCATCCTGAAACCTCAGTTTCACAGAACATCCACTCAGTTTATCCAATAAAAATTTATTGTTCTCTACGAACATTTGATCCCATAAATACCAAATGACAATTTTCATTAATCGAGCAAAATCATTTGTTCATGAAAAGAAAATAATCTAACAACAAAAACAATAGAAAAGTTATAACTTTATGCAGCATCAGTAAGATTTATCACAAGTTTTACCATAACAACCCAAATAAATACGACACCACACGCATACCACACAAAAACAAAATATAATGGTAAAACGGAAACCCCAAATAACATCTATAAGATATTGCCTTGACACTAAAAGCAGAGCAAACAAACAGAAAGCTTAAGGATTAATGAATTTCATTAATTACAATGTTATAATTACTCCAAATCCATCTTTTTACATCACCACCGTAAATCCTCGATTTTCCTCCTTATTTTCGTTATTTACGAGATCCTAAATTAGTTAAAAATTACTTTAATTGAAAAATATTTCAATTGAATTTGATAAAATGGAAAAATACAGAAAATGTTAAATGGAAAAGGTCAAAAAAGGATCTCTCCAAAACAATTTTGACATTTAACAAGGAAAAAAATAAAAATAAAAAGTTGAAAATGAATAAAACTTAATAAATAAATAAAATTAATTTTTAATAACAAGAAAATTTATTGGAATGGAAATTATTAAATTTATTTTTGAAATCATTGATGCCGTAATCCGTTATAAATATTTTGTTAGAGTGATGTACGAAGGGAAATGGGATGGACCTCCTTTTTTGTTAATTTGGTTTGGACGTGTATCACAAACGTTTTGAGTTAATTAGTTAATGGAAATATTTAATTTCATTTTACTTGTGTGATGGTTTGATTATTGAAGATGAAATTTATTGGAAAAGTTCTTTTTTTGTTTTGGTTCGATCACATTAAATTCGGAAAGATTGATAGAACCTTCCAACAAACGTTTGAATAATCAAAACTATCGTTTATACACATACATATTGTATAGAAACCAATATAAATTGCAAACCATAAACATAACAATACTCAGTGGAATAAATTCAAATAGAAATTAATTTTTATTTGGTTTTCTATTCCCTCCACATCCTTTCGATCCCACTCCCAAACATTAATTTATAAATTATTATTTTAGTCCTTTATTATATTTCTATTCGAAAAAATCACAATGAATTGCCTATGGAATTAAATTCTGATTTATACAGTTATATCCTTTCTTACTTCCTTAGGCCCTGTAAGGAGATAATTAATTAAAATCAAATAAATGTCAGTTCTTTGAAATTTTTGTATTCTCATTCTTAATTTTCTAACGAAAATGCATCGAGAAATTTAAGTATGCAAGAACAGTCCATATTTAAACCAGCATCATCCTTTATTGAAAAATTGTCAAACAATTTCCACATCAACGAATTTTGTATTGATTGTGGTATAAAATGGGTCCTATATAACGATACATCACTTTCTTACCTATCCCAAATAAATATTTACAAAAAACAAAATATCAGGAGAATGTTCAATCCCGTATTTTGTAAAACAAAGACACAAAAATCTCGGTTATAATCTTAAATTAACAATAGATGAAGAAGGTAAAACCCGAAATTTTATTGTTTTTTGGTATGGGTTGATGGGATTTTTACATTTTTATTTGGAAAAATTGACAAAATCATGTAGTACATTGTAAGGGTGGTGTGAGCCAAAGAGTTTTTTTTTTTTTTTTTTGGACATATTTGAAGATGGGTTAGAGAATGGATATAATTGACTTTTTATTTTAAAAGCAAAACTTTTATTTTTGTTTAAAGAAAATCTTGAAAATTATGTCTCAAGATGTTGTAGCTTGGATATAAGAATACAGAAATCACGTATAAATCTTTAATGGATTGGTTTTGGTAAATTCTAGGTCTTATAAATTTTATTTACTTTATTTATACTACGAGTATATATAGAGTCATGTATGCAATCCAAATCTACATTAGGTAGATCGATAAAATAAAGAAAGTTGGAAGATGAATGATTTGGTTATGCGTCCCTTTTATCTTCTAGATCAATGGCAATCCATTATTGAACAGTTTCTTTTAATTTTCTTTATTCGGAACTTTTGTTTTGTTTACTCAAAGTATTTTTAGATTTTGTATTCATCGTACGAGTCTTTGTAACTTAAGGCAAATTTCAATCACGTATGATTTTTAAATTTAGAACCTTATAAATTTATGTTTATTCATCGAGAAAACAAACAAAATGCTTTCTCCTAAAAGCAACAACAACCAATTAGATATACTACCTTGATCAACAAGTTCTCGGAATAACCACCGTGTGGCGCTCCCATCGTTCCGATTTGAGTTCTGTTTTTTGTTAAGTTGGTACATCTGTTGTTGATATTCCCTATAAATCTTAGCATCATAGCTTGACATTTGCAAAAGTTACGTAGTCAAGAGTACGTCTATCTCTGTGTGTGTTGGCGATTATTTACAATTTTAGACATGATTTGCGAGGCTGAAACCGATCCCACATTTACCTAAAGGATCATTACTGGAGACGAGACGTGGGTTTATAAGTACGACACGCAATCCAGACACCAGGCAAGTGAATGGCGTTCACCAAAAAAAACCACGTTGTTTTCAGTCAAAAAAAAAGGCAATGCTCACGGTTTTCATGGATTACAACGGTGTAGTGCATCATGAATTTTTGCCAGAAGGCCAGACCGTAAACAAAGAGTATTATTTGGGCGTTATGAGACGTTTGCGTGAATCAATTTGCCGAAAGAGACCAGAATTGTGGGCAGAAAACTCGTGGATTTTGCACCATGATCCCACCACGCACTGTCGCACAGTGCCATCATTATTCGTAATTTTTTGACGAAACATGCAACAAATACCATCCAACAGCCACCGAATTCACCTGATTTGGCTCCCTGTGACTTCTTTCTGTTCAACCGAGTTAAAAAACCATTACAAGGAACGTTTCAGCAGCCGAGAGGAAATAATGGAAAAATCGCCAACACACACAGAGTAGATGTACTCTTGACTATGTAACTTTTGCAAATGTCAAGCTATGACGCTAAGATTTAGAGGGAATATCAACAACAGATGTACCAGCTTAACAAAAAAACAGAACTCAAATCGGAGCGATGGGAGCGCCACACGGTGGTTATTCCGAAAACTTGTTGATCATAAATTTAAATCATGATGTTTACAAAAATATTGCCAGAAAAGGACACTATCCGTGAGGAATAAACCACATTAGAACAAAAAGAAATTTACGTCGCATTTATGGAGACGAACGAGGCGTTCTGCACAAAAAAACCAAGCGACAAATCAGTTGATTATTTATGGGAGGAAATCACTTTGTTACTAAATGCAGCAAAGGGTCCCAATAAAATAAAGGCCGATTGGAAGAAGGTTTTGTAATAAAAATAAATGCCCAAAGTTTAATAATTATGTATTCCTTGTTTTAGCTATTCGACAATTGAAGGTATGTTACCAATTTTAAGGCACGCGCATTTAAAGCGGCGATTAATAAAACTGGTGGTGGCATAAACCAATGTAAGCCGCTCTCCGAATTAGAAAATCGGGCTCTTGTTTGCTGGGGGAAAATTGTTGTGGAGGGGCATCCAGAGGTGTCATCGGTGGGCTTTCAAAACCAACAAATCGAATTGGAATACATCGAAATAGAAGAAATTCAGGTGCAACATTCGGAGAATGATGCTATTCCGTTACCTGAAAGTAGCGCGAGACCTCAACTTGGGAGACTTAACGCAGGAGGTAAATTTATTTGTAATTTTTTTATACTTACATATGTACTAATTTACAACTATGGATACTATTTTAGATAGGCAGTTCCATTAATTCGCAGAGCAAGCTGAGCAGGAGGTGTTCAGCGCCCGCACCGAACTTAATGTCACTTTGAATGATATTAGCGGTTCATTAAAAAAAATTTGCGGGTACCTAAAAACTATTGCCGAAAAAACATAGGCATTAGTGAGGATGAGACTGACAAATTGTGATGAAATGAAATTACGCCTATTATTAATAAAATTAAAATACTTTATTTTTATAAATGAACGCATATTGGTTTTGAATTTGATAATCTAAATTGCACCATTGATTTCTATTAATGGTGTCAATTTCCGATGTTTGATTTGAAAATTCCTCGTTTGCGAGTTCTAAGCCGTCGAATTCATTTAATTCTTCAGCATCTACTGCTGTATCATTTAAAAATTTGTTGTATAATGCAAATATACCATAAATGATTTGGGCTGCTTTCTTAGGGGAATAATGCCGAACCTGATGGCGGAACAAACATCGAAATCTACCTTTTAATACCCGCAAACAAGCGCTCGATATAGTTTCTTACAGTATTAATTTCGAATTAAACCGAATTTCAGTATCGTTGGATGGATTGGCGTACGGAGTGAAAAGCAATGGCTCCAATGGAAATCCAGAATCACCTGAAATTGAATATATGTACATACTACAATTAAGCAAAGTCCTACATATTTTTTAACTTATTCTTGACCAATGATAAATTCCATTTGAGTGTCAATTGAGGAATATCTATTTGAGAAATTTTTTCTGCAAATATATAAATTGCCAGGTATCTCAACTGAATTTTCCGGTGGTGCGATAATAAATATTTGGACACTGTCAATAGCACCGATTATATCCCTCATTCCATATTTAACCTGAAATCTATTAATAGATCATTATGAACTTTTAAAAATGATTAAATCTTGTAAATTTTTTCCTTACCTTATTTTGTTTCTATTTTTTTTTTTTTTCAAAATAGTTGGCGGAAATGTTATGTGCTTTGGCACCAAATATTTGTTTATTAGGCAAGTTACATTTTCTATACACGTAGAAACACTAGGTTGTGACACGCCCAATACATTGTTGCTACCGATGGAAGCTTGATAGCTCCCTTACCCATAAAAATGCAAATTAGTTAGCACCTAAGAAATAAGACTCACGCATATGTACCTGTAACTAGCGTATCTTGGCGAGATGCAAAGAAAATAAATGTGGTGTAATAGATCTTACGAACATGTACTTTCGCCCCAACCTGATTTTTTTTTTATATTGAACCATAAAGTATCTATTAGCAATGCATCTAAAATAATGGTCTTATGGCGCGCTTTATTCTTTATCATTCGATTTCCATCCATTCGATTAAAAATCAATTAGTGCATTTCAAAAATATGAAACTAAAAAAATAAACAAATTATTGTTGACAAAAAAAATATTGTCCTACAACAATCTTATATTGTGATAAACAATAATCAATTAACCAAAATAGATTATTGTAAGAAGGCTAGATCAGGTGTCACAATTTTGCGACCGATATTTAACGGGATACTGCAAAATATACCTAGCCATTACAAATTAACAAGCTATTATTAGCGTTCCTGGTGGATTATTTGAATCGTTCGTGTAAGTATATGTTATAAAACAGTAAGGACACAATGCGTGCCTTAAGGCTTAAATTATTTTGGTTTAATCGTGTTGGTAGACTCGATCATTCGAGATAATTTGATAAATTTGGACCACACATTGTCAACCAAACAACACAGCGGTCAACGCAGGTTGCTGATCTCAAGTGGATACAACCAATTAATCCATCCATCAGAATCAATTGTCCGGTTGTGTAGTGCTAAAATACCCAATATAAATTGGCACAGTCGAGAAGAACATTGGTTGATTTTTTTAGTGATTTCACTTTAGTTTTAGTGCACTTTTCATTTGTATTGCTCATTTTTAAGATGGTGGTGGGAAATTAGTGATTAATTAGTTCTTAATAATTTAGTTTATAGTGAAGTGACCGTTACCAACAAAAAAAAAAAAAAAATTAATAAATAAATAAATTAAATTTAAAATAAAATTTTAACGGTACAAACAAAAAAAAAGGCCAAATTGTGGAAAAGTGATATGGTGGTGGTTGTCTATAATTGACACCTAAAACAATTTATTATAGTTATTTTACAACTGCAATAAGGTCATCCACGAGCGCTCCTGGAAGGACATCAAAAGCGGCGGTGAGTTTTTCTTTATTAAATATATGTATATATATTGTATATACAGCAATTTGGGTATAGTTTGCTCAATAGAAAGTTACATATACGTACATAGGTGTTGGGTTATACATACATATTTTCCACAATTCGGGTTTGAAACGCAATAATTTTTGTATTAGGTAGAGAAGGTCGATAGCTTCAAATTATTTTTTGTTCATGTATAAATGTAAATCCATAATAATCTTAAATAAAATGTGTTAAATTTAAATATGGTTGTCTAAGTGATTATTTAGTGGGGAAGATGAAAGTGTTAAGAGGCAAGGGCATTGAAAGTGAATGAGTTTATTTTGTTTTTTATTCTGCACATGACCGTGTTTATTTGTAATGCTGCTGGTCGCTAAATAGTTTGAACCCTACCTTCGCTGAGCTCTCAGAATTAAAGATTACAGCAAGCATGTGCACCATAGCACCAAGAAGCGTTACATACCTTCTATTTGCATTTTAAAATAATTCATACAAACTTGTAATTTAAATGGTATTGAGTGGAAGCGAGATTTTACTGCTAACTCAGATATCAATATCACAATATTTCCCTTTTGCAAATGAAAATATTTGTGGAATACACTATCAGGAAGCTCCAAAGGATCCTCTTTCATTCTTATGTTCTTCAGTCTCATTTTTAGTTTTTGTCTAAAAAAATATATTTAATTAAATTTTTGTAAACAATTAATAAATTTCCTGTAGGACGTAGCAATGCGCTTTTGGCGGTTTCTTTCCCTTTGCATTAAATAAAAATCCAGTTTTTAAATCCATTTTTTGAATTAATCAGAAAAGACGGAAATGAAAACACAATCATATAAGAACACAACCAGCTTTTGATAAAAATTGAACAAAAAATATTTCAGCTTATCATAAGAGTCGCATTCGTATGTCATCTATTTTTAGTAAAAGTCTTCTAAGCGAAAAAATTAAAAAATTTGCTTTTTTTAAATGTGGAATAGCAACTCTTCTATTTTTTCCTTCTATTTTGAGATTTAATAATTTTCATACAAAAGTATAGAAGAATAGAAGATGTACATTGAATCGACGTGATTACAGAACAATATTTATCTCTAGTTATTGAACAAATCAATAACAGCAACAAACATCTTGTTAGTAAAATGAAAAGGACCCCAAAATTTATAGTTATAAAATTTAAGTAAAGTTTATTTTTAAGGTAATTTTTAAAGAACCAGAAATCTTGTAAGTCTTTCTTGGAATCATCCAATTTGTTAAACAAATCAAACCCCTATAAAATATACTATTCTAGCCCCAAATATGAATTAAATACGTTAAGTTCGAATGAATATAACTAAAAATGGAATGAATCGGGCGTGTGTTGATTTTTAGGCCTAAATAGGCAGTGAAACCGACTCCGGTTCCGGATGATTATATTTTACGTAGAAGGTCAAATCATCAAGAGTTCGCAAAATCAGCTTCAATCTTATAAGGATTATGAAAAACATATTCTCAACTAAATTGGTAATTATATTCTCGTTACTTGCAATCTGTAATGTTCGTTGCCTTTTTTGAGTCAGTTTATAAATCAACTTTTAATCTGAGGAGTAGTTTTAACCTTCGCATTGTCGGCAAAAAAAATCCCTCAATCTTGACTACGACTACCCGGGTAAAAAAAAAAAAATTCATATACTATATTTTCGCTTATATTCCATAGGGTATTTGAATACACCTCTGTTTACTTAACTGTTTTTAATTTTGTTTTGCTGCTCTTGCATGTGTTTTACCTACAAATATTTCAGTCGATGTTGGATTTTTAGTAAATGTAGTTAGTTAGTAAAAAAAAAACATTATTTAATAACTGTGATTCTGTAAATGAAAAAAAAAACAAAGATGGAAAAGGAGAAATTAGAATATTTGTCAAGTGTTGCAGGTAATACAATATAATTAAATTTGTAACTGTATTTTTAAAAAAACATAAAATAACGGTTTATTGCTGCGTGTATTACATCAAAAATTATCTATTATAGATTATCATATGAAGAAAAGCAAAATTATCTTGAAAGTGTAGTGCGTAATTTAGCTTCGGATTCGTTTGATGACGATGATATCGATCCTGATTATATCCCGACGATTCAGATGTGGAGCTCGAAAATGTTATCGCTGAGACAAGGGAAACTACTGACTCAGAGGCCTATGACGAAGAAGATTGTAATATAGACGACAACACAGATGATAATAGAGATGATCTAAACCAGAATGATGGAAACGATAGTGAATATTATAACGTTAAAGATGGTACTAAATGGTAAAAATCGGGTCCTAATTTACACCGTTTGCTGGCCCACAATGTTTAGACACATTTTGTATATTATTTGATAGCTCCAAATACCAACAAAAATGCTGAAAATCAGTATAAGAAGTAAATGGAAGCGAATCCTGATTAAAAAAAAATTGGGCTGGGAACCGTTAAAATAGGAAGAACTGTTAGCTTATTTGGGTCTTCTAATAGTTATTGGTGCTAACAAATCCAAATATGAACCAACGGCCGAACTCTGGAAAAAAATTCATTCCCATTATATCGAGCTACAATGTCTGTTCGACGATTTTAGAATATTACTCGTTTCATTCGATTCGACTATTATGCAACTCGGAAAGCTCGAATGGAAACTGATAAGGCGGCACCAATTACGGAAATTTTTCAGATGCTAAACGCAAATTTGAAAAATAATTAAAGACCTCATAAATCAATTACAATTGATGAACAGTTACCATATTTCCGTTTAGAGGTCGAACGAATTTTACACAATATATTCCCTCTAAACCCGCCAAGTATGGGATCAACATATGGTGGGCCTGTGATTCCGAAACCGCATACCTCTTGAATGTCCAAATTTTTACGGGTAAAATTGGGAATATTCATGACAAAAATCAAGGTGAGCGGGTAGTTAAGGAACTCATAGCTCCATACAAAAATACCGGTCGCAATGTCACTACCGATAATTTTTTTACTTCCATACCACTTGTAAAGGATTTGTTAACATGGAATTTATCAATAGTCGGTACAATAAAAAAAAAAAAAACATGTATTTCCGTAGAATTCAAACCATCTAGATCTAGAGAGGTTCTGTCAAGCAAATTTGGTTTTGTACTACAAAAGGAGCCATTGATACAATGGACAAAATGTTATCACAATATACAACAAAGCGGAAGACAAATCGCTGGCCACTGGCAATGTTTTTTAACATTGTAGACATAGCGGCACTCGCAACTTATTTAATTTATATTACAAATAACCCGTCCAACAAACCAATTAGTCGTCGGCGAAAATTTTTAGAAGATCTGGGTAAAAACCTTTGCATCCCACTAATAAAAAAGAGAGCTCTATTTTCAAGAGTTGTAAGCCATTATGGTACCAGAAGTGCAATACAATGCATTCTAGGCCTACTAATTGAACAATTTACCTGGGCCTAGTAATACTTTGTTTACACCAGACACATTATTTGGTCGAGACACATCCGGTCGATTAACACATAAAGGTCAATGCTTTATGTGCTATGGTGAAGGGAAAAAGAAGAGATACATCAAGAAAAAATTGTGGTTGTTGCAAAAAACCAATCTGGCAGAAATACAGCCTTACTCAAACCCAGTGTCAACTAAGTCAGATGAGCCAATAGTTCATAATTTTTAAGATATTTTCCTCAATTTTATTTACTTTTATTTTATTAATTTTTATTTGCATAATAGAAAATGAAATGTGCATATGTACAATGAATTGTGATCTGATATTTTTTCATATCAATCAAATAAAATAAACCAAAATAAAACTTGGTTGTTTTTTAATATTGAACACGAGGAAAAATATCTTTACCGGGGTAAATACTGTCAAGGTGGTCGGAAAAAGCAAAAATTGATAAATTACTCATTACCATATTAGTATACCGAAATAATTTTTGAATTTTCTGAAAAATTTGAAAAATTGAATCACTGAGAAAATCACGATCTTTACCCGGGTAAATACCGACAAGGTGAAGATGGAAGACGAAATTTTGATTATATCTTCCTTGGATTATGAAACATGTGACTTTACGATTACCCAGAGTAATGGCTCCAAAATTAATTTATTATTTACAAACTTACAAACCGTGACCGCTGTAATCTTTAAAAATTTCACCGATTGGACTATAGACGAGATGCAGTTTCTTGAATATTTGTTCGCAATGACTTGCACTCCTTTTGTTTATTTCACATACAACGTTATGTGCATCGCAATATTCAGAAACTTTTTCTGATTTTCGAACATCACTTAACTCAGTATAGACACCAAGAAGTCTGGAATCCAATTACTTACTCATCTATTTGAAAAAATGCCACATTTTAAGTAAAGATAAAATCAAATCCATTGTGAATTAATACGCAAACAATTTTCAACTTGAAATTAAACTTGAAATCTCATTACAAATATTAAATCATTTTTTTTTGTGCCTAGAATTTCCATACAATAACCCAACAACAATTAATACTTGTGTGTTCAATAAATAACTTTTGACTTATTGGGTTCATAACCTCTCAATATAAAATAAAACTTCAAGTTTAATAACATTAATACACACACACACATATATACACAAAATGTTGAGAAAATATTTTGATAGCAAAAAAATTGTTGTAACTGTGACATAAGCACCACTCGAAAAGTCGAAAAGCAATATAATTTCTGAACTTTTGACTTTTTCGTTTTAAAATAAAATTGTTCAAAATACAACAATTAAATAATTGTTTAAAATAATAGGTTTATTAATATCATCGAACATCAATACATATTCAATTTATCTGAATAGTTTCGATTCGGTATGACACGTAGGAGGGAAACCGTCCAATTATTTTAAAAATTAATTTGGGGTCGATTTCATAATTTTACTCCCATTTATTGGAAGTGAGGGTATTATCCATCGATAAATCATTAAAATAATAATTAAATATAATATCTGTTAGACAACCTTGAAGAGTTTCTGATGAAAATTAATTTTCAAATATTAGATTCAATATCGCACGTGAATTGTATATTCAAATTTAGCCTATGTACACTAGAGGAAATAAATATAACGGCAACCACGAAACATGTTAAATTATTAAAAATATAAATTTGGCAAATAAATATTTTGTATTATTTAATTCTCTTTGATATTCTACAACATTCTTATTTACTATTTCTTTCTCCTTCTTTCTTATTAGAGTATAATAACAATATTTAGTTTTTTTTCTTGTTTCCCATAGGAAATATTTATAACGGCACTTACGATTATCGTTTTTTTGCTATTGTGTCAATGTATTTTAGTTTCGTATTTTATCTTCTATAGTTAGGACCTATTCACTTTTGAAATTAAAATAGTTTTTATTAGTTTTTGTGGTGTTATAATTACATTAAATTAAAATGCCTAGAGGAGTATCGCTTAGCGAAATAGAAAAAGGCCGAATTCAATCCTACAAGTCAATGGGACTTTCTAATAGGCGAATAGCAAAAAAAATAGGAAGAAATCCAACCGTGGTGGACAATTTTGTTAATTTGGGACAATTTTATGGCAAGACAAAAAGACCAGGACGAAAACCAACCATATCAAAAAGAATGAAAAATGCCATCATCGAGAAAGCTAGAAAAGAACACAGCACATCGTCTGAGATAAAAGCAGATCTAAACGTACCAACAACAACAAGAAGGATTCGGCAAATTTTACAGCAATCTGAGAAGGTAAAATGGCTGAAAAGGAAAAAGAAACCTAAATTAACACCACACCATAAACAGGCACGATTGGAATTCGCAAAAAAACATATGCATTGGCGGTCGGAATGGCAGAATGTAATTTTAAGCGATGAAAAAAAAATTCAATTTAGATGGGCCTGATGGAAATCAATTCTATTGGCATAATTTGTCTAAAGATGTTGAAGTTAGAATGAGCAGAAATTTTGGAGGAGGATCTCTTATGGTTTGGGCAGCTTTTTGTTACAACGGTAAAACCCCAATTTGTTGGATAAGTACTAAAATGAATGCCGACTATTACATTAATTTATTAGACAACGTTTTGTTGGAGTTTGCGGATAGAATCAATGAAAATTTTATATTTCAACACGATAATGCTTCCATTCATTCTGCAAAGGCAACAAAAAATTGGCTAAGAAGTAAAAATATTGAAGTACTAGAGTGGCCTGCTATTAGCCCTGATTTAAACCCTATAGAAAATCTATGGGGTATATTAGTGCGAAAGGTATACGCTAAAGGAAGGCAATTTACGACGGTCGAACAACTAAAGGATGCAATTCAAAAAGAATGGAGGGATATACCTATATCAGAGCTTCAAAAATTAATCAATTCGATGCCCGATAGAATTTTTGAAGTTATCAATAAAGGCGGCGCTAGCACACACTATTAGCTAAACAACAAATCATATAAATGCTCGTTGCCGTTATAATTATTTCCAATTATTTTGGTACAAAAAATATTGAATTTTAAAAACCGTTAATTGTTAATCTTAATGCAATTAATAGATATTATGAATCATTGCGCAATAAATATTATTTTAAGATAATAACTGAATTTTTAATTTTTATAATCGTTATCACATGTTTAGATCATTTTTGCAGTTGCCGTTATATTTATTTCCACTAGTGTATGTGTATATGTACGTGAATGTTGTTGATTTATAAATAATTAAAGGATTAGATGAGAAAAATACTGAGAAAACAAATACACGATAGGATTCCTAGATATTGGATTGTTTGAATAACAAATAGCATTTGCTAATGTTACAAGCAATTTTATTTCTTAGAACGTGAAGCGTTTGCAAATGCTAAGGATTTTTCAGCAGAAAATACTTTTTCTTGCTATACCATTCAAAACATTATGAACAGTATAATACAACTTTGCTGAACTTACTTTTTTACTACTCTAAGGATACACTCTGTTTTGCTTATGTCTCGGTCTGATTATTACAATATAAAATAAAAAAATAATGCAATTCTGTAGGATCACTGATCAGGATATTAAATGTTGTCGAGACGTTCTTCTTTATTTAAAACATTGAGAGGATTTTTAATGAGATTTCCGCTTATGTCTATGATACATAGAGGTAAAACATCGCTTCTTTTCTAAAAGTACAAACACCTTTAGAAACACACGACAAATATGGATTTGGCTGTCTACACGATTGTGACCGCTAGAAATAGAAAGTGACATTTCATCATAATTAAGTGAAAATTTTGTTGAAAAATATTAAATTACACTCAAAAATAATAAAAATGATTGGTGATGATGATGATGATGTTATTGTTGCATGCGCAACACATATGATGTTTGGCTGTGCCAAAATCATATAAAATGGGCGAAGGAGATTACGAAAACGAAGATGACGGATGGTGTCATTAAATAAAAGTAGAGATAGGTAAATTTTAAGCTCAGATTATAAGCGTGTTCCATTGGCATGAGCAAACTACTCACAAGTACTTGTATTTCATTGTAGTTGTTAAAAGTAGTTACACAGACAATTAACGGCAGAGGGATTTTAGTTTAAAAAATTCTAATAGATGGCTCTATACCAATTTTGATTGTGTGAAATGTCATATTTTAACCCTAATCCACCCAAGGTATGCCTTTTTGCTTATTTGTTATATGCATTTTGAAACATTCTTTGCAGAAATATAGTCAGTGGCGAAACTAGGTATCCGCAACACCCGCAATCTCGGAGGGGGGGGGGGGGGGGGCATAGTTATTGGGGCTCCCGATCTGTATCAAGCAGTCAAATGTTAATTAAAAATCGAGATTAGATAGATGGAAGTTCAGATAAAGTTTAAATTTTCTAATTTTTAGAGAAAGACGAAATTATTTCTGTCGTTAGGACAGGGCCCAACAAATTCTCCTCCGCTGCTGAAGGTAAATGTCTGAGTAATTACAAGTAATGCGACCTCATAGAAATAAAAATGCCTCTGAATTCGGACTGACATTTAGATTTAGAAGAAAATTCACTAAACTCGTTTGTTGGATCGTTTGATTTATATTTACGTTTTGCATTCCAAGTTTACCCCTTTTGCACTTCAAGCTCAACCTTTTTCAAAACAAATTCAAACTTTTGCACGATCATGATTGAAAACCATTTCCCTCATTAGAAGCGCTTTTGTGTTTAAAAAAGGAATCAATGGATTTTTAAGCCAAATCAGCCAACCTCTATACTGAATTATAGTTCGTTCGATTTACAGCTTCTCATTTACCGGTTTATTTTGATCACCGGTAAAAGGTAAATAAAAATTGAATTTAGCGGTAAACCGGAAGGTTTTTTTTTTTTTTTTGGTTTGTTCTCGGTGAGATTTGATATCCCCTTGTCTCAAATTTCATCTTATGATCACTTTTTAAAATTTCTTGAGATAGCAGGCTTTCCAAAAATATTCATTAATATCCAGATTTTTCGGTATTATTGAAATTGTTCGAGATCAATCGAGATTCATATACCACAGAAATTTTTAGAATTATTCGGTTTATTCTAGATTTGTAAAGTTTTTCGACAATTTTAGGATTATTCAAGATTTTCAAATTTTATCGCATTTTGTATGGTAATGTTCTGGGGCTATCTTTGAGTTCGGGAACTTGCAGAATAACACATATGAATCGTGATATTTAGGGAGATTTTCTCGAGATTATGCTAAAATTTCGATATTTCTTCGATTTCATAAGATATCCGAAATTATTCAAGGATGTTCAGATTGTTTAAATTTTACTTGGCGGTGATTAGCGCGAGTAGGGTTTCTTTCGGTTTTACATAATTACGAATAATTCGACATTTTTGAGATTATTTCGAAACACATCTATTTTCGGCTTTTGGAACTTGAATGTTTTTTATCATCTTCAAAATTCATAAAAATGTTAAATTTATCGAAATCAGATAATTTTAATTAATGCGAGGCTGGAAGCTGGATAATCGGAAAAAATAAGTTTTTAATTAAAAAAGGGCGGAAAGAAAATTTGTGTGTACAATAAAAGCTTTACTTGTTCACAGGAACAAGAAACATTTTTAGAGACCCAACAAAAGTTTTGCGGAGGGCCCCAAATTTGTAGTTACGCCACTGAATATAGTAAATTATTTGATTAGAATATGAATTTACTGACCTAATAAAAATATATTGGTTGGATTAGGATTAAAAACAATTAATCAGAATAAGTCCTGATGTTCATTCGCAAGGTAGTATAGAAAGTGTTTTTAACTATAGGATTTCAAGGACTCGCAGAGAATGCGTTCGGCATCCGATCGCCAATTTTATTGAGCCAAGAAAAGATGGCAATGGTGACAATTACATGTGTTTTATTACACATTTTTTTGCGTAATAGTAAAATATCGAATGCAATATACACACCACCAGGAATGTTAGACACGGAGCAATTCGTGGTATTGAGACCGGTAAATTCCTTTCTCCCATTTAAAAAAATGGGTGTAGAAGGTCAACTCTTGAAGACAAACTAATCCGTGAAGAATTTGGTGAATATTTCATGGGAGCCGGAAGTTTTGAATGGTAATATAAAATTGATTTGGATGAACTTTGAGAAGTACTCCTTTAATGAAGTTGCATGACCATCAATAATAATACTTGGACTTTCAATTTCAGATCCGTCCATCATTTGTTGAACATAAGGCAGAGGCAAATTAAGAGGACTGTAGTTCTTTCAGCTATACGATATGGAATTGGATTTGGATGACCTAGAGCTGTATATGGTAATGTTTTGAGTATAAGGTGATATGAATGATGAATTTATAATTGTTATATTATTGGGCGGTATTGCGTGTACTTCGTCGAAAAAATTGTTCTGTATTATGGATAGGATACGTATTGTATGTGGATGTACTTGAATGGCTTTTAGTGTGTTTGTTGTTAGGGATAGAATACAAGTATGGTGTGGATAACGTAGAATCGGTTTGAGAATGTTTCTTGAATGGAGATTGGTGTGTGACACTTGAAAATTTGAATATCAGGATTAGCATTCGACATACGAATATCGAGTGGATGTCTGTTCATAGTGTTTGAATCTTATGGGTATCAGTATGTCTTATTAACGAAGTAGGAATGGGAAGAGGCTGGCATTGATACATTATGATAATTTCATGTTTCATCATATACAATATCATCCATATTATCCATTTTATTTGAAAGGATTTTTCGCGTTCTTATGCTTAGCGCCCTGAATTTATTAGCAAGTAATTCTCCGTATAAAGAACAATCGTCCATGATGTTGGTTCTTTTTTTACTTGTAGCATCTAAAGCAGAAGATGCTTTCTTCGTATGTTTCTTTCATCATACTTATTCAACAGAATAAGCTTACCTCCTTATTTAATATTTTGCTATTACAAAAACTAAGTGCATTTCCCAGAAATGTATCCATAGGCTCAAACGCAAACTATGTAGGTTTATATATGTCACGGATTCCGGGGAATGTATATTTGTATTTGTTTTCTGTCCACACGATTTGTCATTTCACAAATAGCATCATATTCGTGTATTATTTGCAATCGTCTGGGCGCGGCTTTAAGGCAATCATCATTCTGAGATTTTTGTTGATTTTGTATTTTTAATGTTCTTTGGGAAACATAACAACAACAGAGCAACGGAATTTAATAAGTATATCATACTTTTTGAATTTATGTTTGGGACGAAAATTTCATAAAGCTTCTTACGGTTAATTGAATACAAATTTGCTTGTTTTTAGGCAATGGTAAACATTTTTAATTAAATCATTCAGTATAAGACGTTTTTTTATTTTAACGATGTTATTCAATGCCTGAACATTATTTACGACTTTACAAAGGTTAGACGCCCAAGGATTTAATAGAGATATTTTGTTGAAGTAATAAATCTGAAAACAGACTTACTTATATATCCCAGTTACAATAGACGTTTCAACCAGAGATGGGTAAAACGCTAAAAAATTTGACTTTTCGACAATTTTGTCAAAAGAACGTCAAAAACTTTAAATTATGGCAAAGCATTCCTAGCTATAGAAGCCGTCAGCATCAAATTCGAACTTAATATAAGGGGGATAGAAAGAAAACAAAAATGGATTTTTCATACAATACATATGAAAAGTTATGTTTTTTTAATATCGTTTTTCTTAAATGAAAAATCTTACAAAAATGAATTTTGATTTCTACGTTATCAAGAAGGATAATTGATAAATATATGATTTGAAAATCAATTAATAAAATCTTTTTTATAGATATTTAATCAATGTTTTACTAAAACCCCTGTATTGTTGGTTTGTTTTTAAATTTGCTCAGGAAAGATCTGACCAGTGAGTTGAGAACAGCCCAGATTTTCAAAGACCACTCAGGGGAGGTTCTGGAGGGTTGAATAAAGTGTGCATAGTTGAAATTAAATTTATAAAATCCAATAATTAAATTAAGCATAATTATATAAAACAAAATTTAATAATTAAATTAGATTAAATGAAAGTTTATTAAATGAGGAGTATTATAAAGAAAATGAAAGGATACATATTAGTAATAAGAGTTTTGAAATTAAAAATTAATTTTAAATTAAATTATAAAATATTCATAAGTCTTAGTAATATAATGTTTTAAAGAAAATACAAATAAGAAAATACAAAAATAAAATGAAATGATTTCAAAACGAAAACATCATTGTGTGAAAATGAGTCAATAAAAATTAAACGTAGTCTTAATTCACAGTTTGTAATTAATTTTATCCACAAAATCACACAATATTTTATATTCTTCCATTCTCTGATCTCTTAAGATATTTAACAAGGACTTTCTGTATAAAAGTGGGAAATCATTTCTTATGTTGTTATATATGACACAATCGTTAATAATATGTTCGTTATCTTCAACGGTGTTGCAAATCTCACAATCAGGTGTAGTTTCAAGTCCTAAAAGGAATTTAAATTTTTTATTAACTGTATGACCCGAGATTAATCTATAAATTAATCTGGTTTGACAGGATGTACAATTAGAGTCTTTAAAGAGGAAAGATGATCTTGGAGAAGGGCAAATTTGTTTTATTATTCATAGATCTGGAGATATTATTAAACACGTCTGTGAGAGTAGGTTCATTATCGAGAAAGTGTGTAGGAGAAAAACTGTTTTTTTTTTGCTAAACCATCTGCTATGGTATTTCCTTTTAAGCCACAGTGACCCGGGAACCAAGGAATGACAAAATTTTTAATTTTATTATGGCCGGCAGTGTCAATAATTTGATTTTTATAGTGTAATAGAGCCGTTTTTAAGGAAATACAAGAGCTTTGAGAGTCAGTAATAATGATAATATTATTGGTTTTGATAATTAGTGATATGGTAATTCCAATTTTGATAGCAATGGTTTCAATATTTTTAATATCAGTAGGGTTATTTAGTTGGATGGCGAATTTCCAATTTTTATCCTCAACGAAAATTTCAATTCCGCCTTTATTGTTAATTATGGAGCCATCTGTGAAAATTTTTGCAAAGTTATTATATTTATTAATTTCAGCCATAGATGACGCATATCGTTCAAAATGGTTTATAAGATTTTTGTTTGTGATTCCTTCAACACTTGTTATAATGCTAAAATTAGTGGGAGAAGTTTGTTTTTTATGAAATGGTTTAATTTTGGAAAGAAAAGAATAGTTATAACATAATTCATTAAGTTTAGGAAGAGATATATTGCATTTAATGATTTTTTTTGATAAAATCCAGATCTGAAGATGTTTCTAGGGATTCAGATTTTTATAGCCGGAATCGGTGTAGTTCTTAAGAAGCCTAAAAAAGCTCTCAGAGAAGCATTTTTAATAAATAGATTGACAGATTTTAAGATCTTTTTTATATTTGGTGTCTGGTTTCAGGATTTACACCTCCATTGAAATGAGTTAGTGTTTTAAGTAAGTTAATGGAATTGGAAATATTTGCTTTTAAGTTTGTGTAATGATTTGATAATGAAAGTCTGTTAGTTAAAGTTGTACCCAGTATTTTGGTAGTTAATCTTTCTTTTATATAGATATTATTAATTTTTAAATTTAGAGATTTGGAATTATTTTTATTAGTGAATAGTCTTAAAAAATGAGATTTATCAGGGTTAATTTGTAGTTTTAAAGATTGTAATTTATCAGTTAATGAGAGTAAAGTAGAATCTGTTATTAATTGTAAGTTATCATGGTTATCGGCTGAAATTACAAAGCAAATATCATCGCCGTATAAGAAAATTTTTGTATAGGGGTTATTAATGTCGTGTAAAGAAGTGGTATATATAGATATTAAAAAGGGTAGGACTCAAACAGCTACCCTGAGGAATACCTTTATTAGTGTAGTGGATGGAAGCTTGATTAATATTTTGAATAGAAATAATTCTATTTGTAAGAAATTGAGAAATCCAATGTGTAATGTTACTAGGGAAATTGAGATTTTTAAAGATGTTTAATAAAATATATTTATCTACATTATTAAAAGCTTTGGAGATGTCTGTGTTAACTAAAACAATTTTTTTGTTTTGTTGTTTGCGGGAGTTGATGAAATTAAACATTTCTACAAAATAGTCAGTGATACATATATTTTTTCTAAAACCAAAATTGTAATAGTTAAGAATATTATTGGAGGTTAGATGATCATTAATTCGTTTTAAGATGAGTTTATTGAAGATTTTTGAGAAAATAGGTAACAGGCAAATAGGACGGTAGTTAATGTTTCTATCATCTCTCCCCTTTTTCAAAATGGCAATTGTGTATGATGTTTTCCATTTTGTAGGGTAAATCTGATTTTGTTAGATGTTATTAAAATAATTTAGGTTAAGATTAGTGGAAACTAATTGTTTAATGATTTTATATGAGATTTTATCATATCCTGGAGCAGTATTATTGGAGTTTTTAATAATGTCAAAAATTTCAGTGTTTTTAAATTCCGCAGGATTAGTATTAGAATTGAGGGATTAGGAGGGGAGTCGTAGGAGAAAGGAAAATTATTTGCTAGTGTTGGATCTTCTAAGATTCTGCAGTTGGAATGTTTTTTATTTTTTATTTTATTAATATTATTCCAGAGATCAGAGTTATTAGTTTTATGATTGATGCTCATCAAAAAAATGTTCCTAGACTTTTTCTTTTCTCTTCTGATTGTTAATTTAAGTTTTTGTACCAATAGCGGTAAAAATGTTTTTGTTTAAATTATAAATTAGTTGTTTGTGTTTTTTGATGTTCCTTAGTTTCTGTATAAGGTCATTCCACCAAGGTTTAGGTTTGAGAGTATTTTTACTTGTGTTAATAGAGGTGATTTCAGAAATTAATATTTCTAGATGTTCTTCAACATTATATTTATCATCAATAGAATTTAGATCAAAATCTTTCAATACTTTTGATCAGTTTGTGATTTGTTTTTTTTTTTTTGATAATAGTTTAGTTTAAAGTCAATAAGTATTGGAAGATGGTCACTTCCTAAATTAATGGGATCCATTCTCCATAAGAGTTTTTCAATTAAATTGATTGAACACAAAGTAATGTCCAGTGCTGAAGAATTATTTCTGAAAAGATCTTGTCTTGTGTGAGAGCCGTCATTCAATAAAAAGGCATTATTAGCAGTGATTATATCTGCAACTTTATCACCCACTCTGTCGTAAGTAGGGGTTAATGAACTATCCCAAAGACTATTATGAATGTTTATGTCTCCCGCTATTAAACAGTTATCTAAATTTTGAGTAATAAGACGTTCAAATTCGTTAATGATTTCCTGAGGTCTATTAACAGAGTCATTATAAAAAGAGATGATATGAAAATCAGTATTTTTAAATTTGAGGTTAATTTTAAAAGCTTGAAAACGGATGTAATGAAAATTTGTATCAATAATTTTCCAAGAAAGTTTTTTATGTATTAAAAAACCTACACCGCCAAAACCATCCGTCCTGTAATCTCCTGTCATCAGTAATCAGATCGTAATTGTTAAAAGTTAAATTTCTTTTTGGACTTGTCCAGGTTCCAGCTGTTTTGGTGACATTATTCCATTTTGTCATTCTTTCTATATTTGAGATATGGAATTTCGATTTAATATTTTCTTGAATTTCCTTAACAGAGAGTCCGATAGGAATGTTTATAATTAGGCCGATTGAGGATGTAAAATTTTTAGGTATATATGTAGGTCGTATAGTTGTCAAACTGTTCAAAGGCATCTGATTTGACGCAATTATTTGCGTCTTCAAATTTATTAAAGATAATCTTAGCCACATTTTTGCTAACACCTGAGATATTTTTGATATTTTTGAAATTGTTTATTTTAATTGCTTTACCTAAGTTAACTAGGTTTAAATTCTCTTTACTAACAAATACAGTAGATGGGCCGGTATCTAATCGGTTATATAAATTAATTTTATCTGCAGTGATGGGCGTCATGTTTGAGTTATTAGAGATCAATAGATAAAGCTAAAGAAGATAATGTAGGAACTATTGCTTTATGGCGCATTTGCGGCGTGATTTTTATTATGTTTCCTTTTAATTTCCTTGTTGGGATTATTATCATATTCACCGTTTACTATTATGTCATTATTAAAAACGATTTTGGATTTTTTTTGTAAGTTTTGTAAGTTTTTTTTGTACTTTGTCCCTCCTTGCTTGTGTTACGTGGATTTATTATTTTGTGGATAAAAAAAACAACTATGAAAAAACTTACACAACTGATAAAAACAAACAAATCAAAAATTAATTATTAAGATATTAATTTAAATGAAATAAAAAGTAATTAAAATCAAAAGAAAAATTGATAAATTTATAAAACACTTCACTAAAAATAGAGACGCTCACAAATTAAAGTTTCGAGAAAGAAATGGTGAAAAAAAATAACCCTTTTATTTAAAAACAGATCTTTACCTCATGACACCTCATGACGTCACACCTCTCGGTCATGTTTTTTTGTATAATAGAAAAATGTAGATAACTAGCAAAGAGGTTAAACTAAAGAGGAGAAACAAAGTTTTTTTCTTTGGTGTAAACAAACCATTTAGTTTTTATTGTTGTTAAAAAGTGGTTGTGCGTAGTTTGTTTATTTCTAGTATATGGTATTTTAAACCGGCTGTTCACACGCAGTTAACACTGCAACACATCATTTCCTCGTTTCTTACCTCTTTGCCTATAAACTAACTGGAGGAGGAAGGTAGTTTATAGGCAAAGAGGTAAGAAACGAGGAAATGATGTGTTGCAGTGTTAACTGCGTGTGAACAGCCGGAAAGTCTTTCATAAATAGTAAGTAAGATCTTACGTCATTTATAATTTTATACCGTATTTTTCACATAGCCATATAAATAAAAAGTAAATTTGTACAATTTTAAGTTATTGGCAAAGAGAATAAACATCAAGAGGAACATCTTATATGAACCGAACCACTGTTGCATATGAAATTATGAACTAAAAATCTTATGAGATGAGTTATTTGATGATGCCAAACGAAATAGGATAAACCTATATTTTTTATTTGGTTTTCTCTTTCGAACAAAAACAAAAAAAATTATTTTACTATTTAAAACTTTCTCTTACTATTTCATATTATAATTCCATTGTAAAATGGAATAGATATATTTTCTTATAATAATATCAGTGATGTCGTTCTGAAAATTTTAAACGAAGTACTTTCAAATTTTCATGGAAGTATTTCTAGACAGAAGGGAGTGTACACGAAATAAGATAATTAGACCTTAGCCATAAATTTTGTTAGCTCTTTATCTATTTTACTATTAAAGCGTTTAGCTCTGTATACTGCTCGAGCTAAATAGTTTTTAACCCGGTTACAACTCTTCACGAGATCACAGATATTTTTAGATTATCGTTTTGGGAGTTTTAAGTTTTTATCGTAGAGAAGAATACCGACCAGCGAAACCGTAAGTGCAATTTTTAATTTTTAAGTATTTTTACCTAAATTTTACGTTTTTAGTGAAATTTTAATAAAATCTAATATAAAATAGAATTATTGACGCTCTGAAAATTTCTTGGGTCACCTTATTTGGGGTCGCATTTGTTTTAATAAAATAAGAGCCAAATTTAATAAATATTGCGAAACACCGCTAATTTTTTTTTTTTTTTTTTTTTTTTTTTTCCTTTATTTAATATTACAACTGATTTACAAATCATTTAGTAATTTATCTTTCTTAAATGAAGATTCACATTTGACGGGCAGTAGCCCAATGGTTACTCCCGTTTGAATTTACATAGTAATTATTTTTCTCTATCCGAATTAAATACAACTGCCCAATTCCAAAGGTTTCTGCCTTTGAAGTCTTCTTACTGCATTGGTGGTATCCAACAAACTTCGTATGTCTGCATTTTGGTGCCGAGATATCCGCTGAATGTGTTTCTTCGCATGATTTTGTATTTCTTCACTTACATATTCCATGTTTAAGTCCCTATGGAGGTTATCATTTCTAATGTACCATGGTGCGTTTACAATGCCACGCAGCACTTTGTTTTGAAAACATTGAATCATTTGTACATTTGTCTTCTTGGTACAACCCCAAAGTTGAATACCGTAGGTCCATATTAGTTTAAGTATTTGCTGATATAATAGCAATTTGTTATGTATTGTAAGCTCAGAGTTTCTACCTATTAGCCAATACATTTTCCTATATTTAATGTTCAATTCTTCTTTTTTCTTTTTAACATGCTCTTTCCATCTAAGCTTGCAATCGAGAGTCATGCCGAGGTATTTGGCTGTATTTGCATTTGGAACCGGCCTTGAATTAAGTTTCACTGGAATCCAGTTAGCTTTCTGGTTCGTGAAGTTTACGTGAACCGACTTTGCTTCGTTTAGGCTAATGCGCCATTTCTTTGTCCAACTACTCACTGTGTCGGTTGCTTTTTGAAGTTTGGTCGTTGCTTCTGATATACACTTTCCAGTCGCCAGAATAGCTGTATCGTCTGCAAATGTTGCTATGGTGGCACCTTCTGTATTTGGCATATCTCTGGTGTACAGGATGTACAATATAGGACCCAGTACGCTACCCTGTGGTATGCCTGCTGATATTCTCTTTAGTTCAGAGTACTCTTGGTTATATTTTACACGGAAATGTCGGTCTGCGATATAAGATTTGAGAATTTGATAGAATTGCTTAGGTAGATCTCGATGCAATTTAAATTCAAGTCCTTGGTGCCAAACTTTGTCGAAAGCTTGTGCTACATCTAAGAAGATGCTGGAGCATATTTTCTTATTCTCAAGTGAGTCTTCGATTATATCCGTTATTCTGTGAACTTGTTCTATCGTAGAGTGACTTTCTCTAAATCCAAATTGGTGTGGTGGAATCAAATTTCTCTCTTCTATTATTGGCTTGAGTCTCTTGAGCAGTAATTTTTCAAATAATTTTGAAATTACAGGAAGTAGTGAAATCGGTCTGTACGACTTTTTATCGTTCGCTGGTTTGCCTGGTTTGGGGATCATAATTACTTCAGCAACCTTCCATTGCCGTGGGACATATTTTAGTCTGAAGACAGCATTGATAATTTGAACCAATTTTCGTAGTCCCTTCTCGGGAATGGCTTTTACGACTTGTCCAGTAATTAAATCATATCCTGGAGCTTTTTTTGCGTTCAAATTACACTTGATCTCATTTTTTAATTCCTGTAATGTTACACATCGAATATTATATTCATCAATTTTGCTAATTGTTATTATGTTTTCATCTGCTGTTTGCCTAGGTAGCGGTTGAAAGGTGTCTTCCAAGTGAGCTGCAAATAAAATAGCTTTTTGCTTGTCACTTTTGGCCCAGGTTCCTTCCCCATTTTTAATAGGTGGCACATGCATTTTAGTTCTTTTTAATCCCTTTGTTGCTTTCCAAAGAGAGTAATCAGTATCTTTATGTTCGGTGAGACCATTTAAGTACTTGTTGATAGTTTCATTCTTAATCTCTTTTATAAGTTGTTTTAGTTTATTACATAGAAAATTGAGGATTTTTTTGTTTTCCGGGGCGCGTGTCCTTTGCCAGGTTTTCCTTGCCTTCCGTTTCTCTCTAACTAACTCCCTGACCTCAATAGGATAATTTTGATTCCTACGGGATTCGGTGTGACTAGCAGGAGAACTTTCCCATGCTGCTTGTTGAATAGTACTGTTAAATACCTCTAGTTCGTCTTCCAACTGTACCGGTGTCTTAATCGGCACTCGTAGATTTGTTTGCATTTCAATTAGTTCTTGGAATAGGTCCCAGTTAGTTCTATTATTTGTTAATTTAGGCAGGTTATCCTTATTAATTATCATTGTGCTGAGTGTCATGATAACAGGTGTATGATCGGAATATATCCCTTCGCTGTTTTCGGTGGAACATGTAATCCTCGAAGATCCCTTTCGTTACATAAAAATCAATGAGATCTGGTATTTTATTTATATCAGAAGGCCAGTATGTCGGTTTACCTCCAGAGTGGAACTCGCAGTTATTTATTCGTCCGGCTTCGAATAGCTCTTTTCCTTTATGGGTTGTAAGTCTTGATCCCCAATAGGTGTTTTTTGCATTAAAGTCACCACCAATAATAAAATTGGATCCTAGTGATCTAAAGAGTCTATTATAATCTTCTTTGTTTAGATTATAGCGTGGAGGGCAGTAGATAGAGGAAATACTGTATTCATTATTATTGTTAGTTTCAACTTTTATGGTTTTAACTTGCATACTTTCCTCTTCTATACTAGGTTCTTCATAGTGTTTGAGACTCTTTTTCACTATTACTGTTGATCCTCCTCTGGGTTTTCCTCCTGGGTGAACAGCATGGTAACATTCATAATCACGTATTTTAATAAATGATGTTTTTGTCAAATGGCTCTCCGATATAAGGCAGATATCTATTTTTTCTAAATTTAGAAAAATTTCTAGCTCTGGAACCTGTTGCGCTAGTCCGTTCGCGTTCCAGGTGACAATTCTTAGTGATCTGCTCATTTTAGTATATGAGGGCTGTTGCCTCGTTGAAGGTTTGATGCATATCTAGACGCTTATATAAAGCTTCTAGACCACGTTCTTGCTTTGCTAGCCTTATATTTATGGCTTCTATGCTTCGACAAATCCTTTCAAGGGGATTATCATTCGTAGCATTAGATGATTGCTGTACAATTTGTGAGTAACTTTTCCGCTCTGTACCAATACCTGGTGGTTTTGGCTCCGCTTGAGTTTTAGTTGGTTTCTCTTCTCTGGTAACCCTAGGGTTTTGAGGAAACTGATGCGTTTTGTTTCTTAGTCTTTGAAGTTCTTTGGCTACTTCACAGCCTCTATAATTTGCAGGATGATGCCCTTTACAGTTTATACATCTTGCAGGGGTGTTTCTACTTTCTGTACACTCTTTCGCGTTGTGTTTTCCAGCACATTTTACGCATCTTGGCTCCCGTCTGCAATATTTTTGCGTGTGATTGAAACCTTGGCATTTTTTGCATTGAGGTATTAGCCTCGTGTTTTTCTTAAGCGGTTCTATTTTAACCCTCATGTTGAGAATTGCTTTGATGTTGAAGATGTTTTCAACTTTCTCCTTTTTGTTAAACGTAAGCATGAAGAGTGGAAGCCCCCTTTTTTGACTTGATTGTTCTCACCTCTCTCTCGTTTTAGGATGTTTACTGCATCTTCTATTTGCAGATCTCTTGCCTTTAGGTCCTCAATTATGTCCTCCTTCGTACACGTTGGATGAAGGCCTCTGGCCATAACCTTAATTGCGCGTTCGTTTTTATCTTCGTATGTGAACCATTCTTTACCTTCCGCATTGAGCTTTGTTGCTAGAGCTCTATATGTGTCGGAATCTGGTGTATTGATTTTCCACACGTTATTGTTTAGTGACACTACTCTATATTCCTTAGCTGTCACTGATTTCATTATAGATTGTATACTTGCAAATTCTGTTATGCCGATTACATTAATTGGCGGAGGAGCCTTTACTTTCGGTACAACCTTTTGTTGCTGTTGCTGGTGAGTTGGTTTGGTATTAGTATCACCAGTTACTAATACATTAGCTTGCGAATGATCTCCAACTTCAGGCGAGAATTCTGCTTTTCGTTTTTTGGTAGGTCTTTTCTTCCTTTTCAGTACCCAATCTGTTTCTCTCATGAGATCCTCTTCATCAGTAGGGAACTCATTGTTATAACTAGTGTGAGTACTTGTTTCATTATAACAAGTTAGCGGGTTTTCAGAAATCTCCATTGGTTTGGGCTTCTTCAATTCTTCATTTTCTTTTTTCAGCTTTTCAATTTCGCTTCTTAATTGCGTTAAAAGTACCTCTACTTCACTGAGTTTTCGACAGAGTTCAGCGTTTTCGTCTTTCTGCTGATTTGCAGAGTTAGTATGATTGTTTGGTGATCTTAACAACATTGAACTTCTTTCGAATGGGTTTAGCAATGATTGGCTCACCCCAGAATCCATTGAGCCAGCCTCGTAAGAGGGTGGATTAGCCAACTGGGTAGTTGGTTTACCACCTGGGGTATTGTTTCCTTTTTGCGTTGAACTCATTGCTTTAAAACTAGTTATGTATCAACTACCAACCTAACCAGTACAAGTTGGTAGTGGGTCATTGAAGAGAACATCATTTGCTATGTTCTTGGTAGTCGGTTATTCCGCCGTATCTCGGTCGCCAGAGCCTCGTTAGTTAATTAGCAGGAAGTACCACGTGCAGGTGAGGTTAGCATTTGGGCTAGTATAATAAGACCATCTAAACCGGCGCCCCTTACCCCCCAAATATACCGCTAATGATACTTTGGTTGATGCCATTTATCAGAAACATTGTTTCCCTAATTTTCTTTTTTTTAGGTGGCACGTTTGTGGATGGATTTTAATATAATATATATCTGAGATTTGAGATATTAAATCGATTCTTTAAGTAGTTCCTAATATAACATTTATTAATTCCGGCTCTGGAAAATTCCTTTGGCCATATCATCCGAAGTCGGACTTCTTAATTAAACCATGGTTCAAATACAGAATATTTTTGAGTTGAAATTTAAATTAAAAAAAGATATTCACCAAATTTATTCGTATATACTTAGTTAATTCAGACTAGTTTCCAGCATCAAATGGATGGAACAAACACATTTGTTGAGATGAGAAAATAGGATTTTGACAAGATATATCAAACTCTGACAGTAATATAAAATTCTGACAGTATCTGACGAATTCTGAGATGGTTTAAAGAATTCTGATGAAATATTGTGAATTTCGACATAATACGTGGAATTCTGACATGATAGGTATACCAAATTCTAAAAGATTTATCGAATTCTGAAAGTATAAAGCGAATTTTGAAATGATATATCGAATTTTGACATATGATATTTCGAATTCCTACATGATGTATAGAATCCGGATATTAAGTCAAATTCTGAGACGACATATTTAATTTTGACATCATGTGTCGAATTTCTACTTAATTCTGACAGATATATTGAATTCTGATAGTATATAGCGAATTGTGAGATGATATATCGAAATCTGATATGTTACGCCGAATTCTGAGATAATATATCCGAATTCTGAAATATTATATAGAATACTGATATGATAGGTATACCAAATTCTAAAAGATTTATCGTACATAACGAATTTTGAGATAGTATATCGAATTCTGACATATGATGTTTCGAATTCTTACTTGATGTAAAGAAATCGGATATTAAATCGAATTCTAAGACAACATAATGAATTTTGACATCATGTGTCAAATTTCAACATAATTCTGACAAAAACATTGAATTCTGATAGAATGTAGTAAATTCTGAGATGAAATATCGAGTTACAACATTATGTTTCGAATTCTTACATGATATATAGAGTTCTGATATGGTATGTCGAATTCTGAGATGATATATCGGAATTCTGACATATCGAACATGACATAAAAAAGTGACACAACTCAAAAATTGACTTTTTAAGATATTTCGTCAAAAGTGGTCATAGTTATTTTACAAAGCGGGAGACGGCTTAATTTTCCGATCTTTTTTTTTTTTTTTGATGCTCATAGAGAATAGTACGGTATAATCGAAATTAGCATGTTTTATTTTGCTCTCCTGAAAAATTTGAAATTTTGAGTTGTCAATATTCTTTGTCACGTGCGATGTATATCGAATTCAGACGTATTATATGGAATACTGACATGATAGGTATACCAACTTCTAAAATATTTATCGAATTCTGACAATATATAACGAACTTTGAGATGGAATAGCGAATTCTGACATAATTTGTAGAATCCTTACATTACATATGAAATATAATGAATCTTACAGTTTGTATCGAATTCTGAGATGATGTATCGAACTCTGATATATGTTTCGAATTCTTACATGATGTATAGAAAATGGATATTGGGTCGAATTCTGAGACGACACATCGGATTTTGACATCATGTGTCGTATTTTGATATACCTCTGACAAAAATATTGAATTCTGATAGTACATATCTATAACGCGAATTCTGAGATGATATATCGAATTATGACATTATATTTCGAATTTTTACATGATATACTCGAATAGAATTCGGATATGTTATGTTGAATTCTGTGATGATATATCGAATTCTGACCTGAATAAGATACACATGGCGAATTTGGAAATGATATGTCGAACTCTGAGATGATAGATCGAATTCTGATAGTAAATGGCGAATTCTAAGATGGTTTATTTAAGCCTAACGCGATTCTCCGAATACCGACATAATATATATGTAGATTTCTGATAGTAACTATAAGTACTCATACTAATGGTATTATGACCGATACCATAAATCACAAATTAGAATTACCAATTTTGGTTTTCCATACACAGCCAGCCCCTCCGGCACCGAATGGAATACACACATTTGTCGTTGTGTTTTAGTGAAATTTTATATCGGAGATGTTAAGCCGATTCTATATAAATAGTTCCTAGGTTAGGTTTGGGTGGCGGTCCACAAAGACCGTAGCCATAAATAGTTCCTAACCTTAAACATATTATATCACACAAGACGAATGAAATTTCCCGCACAGCACACTGCATAAATCCAGACTTCCATACAACTTTCCAGTCTGGAAAGTTTAAATGACTGCAGAAATTATTTTACAGTATTATTTTTATATAGAAGTGCTAATCTAAGCTTAAGGAATTTTATTTTCCGTACATCGTTTTTGTGTGGTAATTTTTGTATTCAGGAGGTTCTAATCTAAATGTTTAGTCAAAGCTGATACATTTTTTTTTTGGTAAAATCAGGTGACGTCTGTCATGTTTGAGTGTATCTGAAGTTTTAAAGTTGTAAGTTGTAAAAACTCGAAATTATCTGTTTATAAGTTTTACCAGCTAACATTCAGATTCTGAAAAAAAAACCGTGTGAAGTAGAAGTAATTTAGTTCGCAAATTTTACATGTTTGAATTGATATTGTTTGCTAAAATGACTGATTCATTACTGCAAGAGAAAGGTTTTATGGATGTATGCCTGAAAATGACAGGAACCATTATAAATTGGCTTTGAAAAATGCTTTATGAAAAAGCTGGATATCTTCCAGAATATTATAATTATTGCAAGCAAAAGCCGATAACTTAAAATATTATGTAAAAGTATTATTAGAATAGCAGTTATTAGAACAGGGGAGTACAAAATGAACTAGCGGAGTACAGGAGTAAGCACTAAGCGAAAGTAGTAAAAATACTCCGATTGTACTTACTTCGACAGCACTGAATAATATACATGATATACGTATTCGTACAATGGATATTTTGTTGTCATTTTATACAATATACTCGTATGTACATATGTATTGGTTTTGCTAATAGTTAGTACTATCCTGCGGACGGAATATATAAAGGAACGATAAAAACGACGGAAAATAGAATTTTGCACGAATGAACAAATGAATTGTAAATTGTAATGCATGAATGTTCATAATTTAAAACTTGTTCTATATAGTCTCATCTTTTGCAATCATATTAATAAAAAAATTGTGAAATTCAAACACAAAAATTAATTTTGTACGCAAAAATGTACCATCAACTAGCTGTTATATTATCAATACCAATATAACTACAAAAGTTTTACTACCACCACCGGTTTTTATTCTCTTTGGCTGAGTGTATTTGAACATATTAAGGAATTCCTCGGTTGTCCTTTGCAGTTTTCCATTTAAAACCGAGCTTCTTGATGATTCGTCTTACGCTTTGGCTCGTCTTCTGGGTGATTCAAATTGAACTGCAGCGGTAGATCTTGATGGCTGGTCATTTGGTGCGACATATTCCACTACAACATCCTGCATCTGAACATGTGATGTTTATTCTCTTTGTTATTGGTTTTAAAATATGTTATACTCAAAGGTTTGATTTAAATATAAACCTAAAAATATTTTCTGTTACGAGTATTTTTCATTCATAAAATTTTAATCAAAAATGTTCAATTTTACATGGGTTCTTATGGGAAATCGTAAAATGTATCCCCCTTAAATTAAGCTTCTTTTAAAATTGGTCTGAACCTGACGGCTTGTATATTTAGGTAAAAATTGTCAAAAACTGTCGGAAAGTGGAAACAAAATATCCCTCTTCTTTCGTGGGCAAATTTTTGAAAAATACTGGTAAATTTCAAAAATGTTCAAACTGTGAAACAGTTCTGAGCGTAAATGAAGCTAAAATTTTACATTTTTCAATTTTTTTCACTGTCGAAAACTGTGTCATAAATATTAGTATATTTTCAAGGAATACAATTGATTAAAAAAATTTCAGAACGGAATACGAATGAACGGGCTTAATGTTAAATAATTTTTTACTTAAGCACTTCAAACATTTGCTATGTCAGTAACGAAGTATACCCCTAAATATCATTGATTCTTATTCTCTGACAGTTGTACTTTAACCGTAGTCTTAGTGTTATAATACCATTTAGTGTTTAGATCAACTGTACCTTATTTTCGTATTATTTACGAGTACGTACTACTGACTCTTAGTAGGATAATAATTTACAAGGTAAAGGAATTTTGATTTCTATGTATACCCAGTTTTATAATACCATACAATTTATGTAAACATTTTTGTGACAAAACGTGATAAAAATTTGTGAATGAAATATTTTGGACATTAGTTGCGCTCTACTGGGATATGCACACCAAACGTAGTGTTTAACATTGAGGGATGGATTTGGAAGCAATAAAATAGACTAGAACTTGGATAAATTGTATAAAATAAAATCAACAAAGACAAAAAGATTTTTAGGTAAATATCACAAATTTCGTGTATTATGGTTCGACGTCACATAAAAGAATTGCTATAGCGGCGCGACTATAACAAAAATCCAACCCGTAAAATAAATTATTCGCATTCTGAATTTTTATACAAATATTCGCGCGTATATCGGAATTTGAATTTTTTTTTTATTTTCCAAATATTTCCGTAGCATAAAAAAAATTGGTTTAGATAAATAAATAAAATTCACGCGATTCATATACTTTTTTTGTACTACCACTCAAAAATTTTATGTATTTAGGTACCAAGCATATATTTATGTTTGTTTATTGCTCTATATTACTCCAGCTCAGAACGTCTATACATAGGATTGTCATTGAATTGAGAGGAAAATGAAATACGGTTCTTAAATACAAACATAAAACCATGACATTGCTAATAAATCAGGCAAATACCATTTTGAATTTGCAACAAGAGATAAACAGATCAAAGCGCGAGTTCACCTAATGTGTGCTGATAAGAAAATTGACATTGTGCATCGATTTTTGATAAAATTTACAACCAATTTTAATCGATTTACGAAAGCTTATCAGTTCCTAAACACATTAAAAGTAAATTAAATGTTTGACATTTTTATGTGCTGTGCTCAAACATTTTATACGCTGATGATTTTATAATATTAATGTCATTTAATTAATGCATTTGAGATATGCCAGAAAATGATAATAAAATTACAAAACAAAAAGGTTTTGGTATCGTAAAACTTTATCTCAATTTAATGACACAAATCCCAAAGATGGAAAGGATTCGTTTTTGTGTTTCACCTTTAGTATATAATACAACAGCAACAAAATTATTAATACTTCATTATTCGGTGGAAAATTATTTTGGTGAAAAATTTGCACAGCATGAAAAACACGAGAAACGAATAAATTAATTGTGATGTTAATAGACAAGATTATTTGCTTTTTGAAAGGCGAAGATTGATTATACAATTCGTAGTAAAGTGTTTGCTTTTTCTTTTTTTTATACCTTTTTTATATTTTTCTATCTTGGGGGTAATTAGGAGATGTATTAGTTTTTCACGAAAGTTTTGTTTATCAGTGAAAATTAATTATTTTAGAAGGCCTTAAGTATGTTTAACTTTATTTTTTTTTTTTTTTGCATATTTCTTCTTAAAATAAACAGAAAAAAATAATCCAACTCAACAAAAGTTTATATAACAGCACCGTTGGTAGAATATAATTTACGCTTATGAAAGAAATATTGCCGTTGCTTTTCTACTTAATCCCATTGTGGTTTATAGCGAAAAAAATTCTAATGAAATTACAGACGTCTATGTTAATATGAAACTTGTTAGAATAATAACGGATCAGGCGGTTTTGAATTTCTACGTAATTTATTGAACTTTTTTTGGGGCATATTTTCGGAATAGTAATTGAGGTCATTACCAAAATGATTAACTTTTCACCGGAACTTTTTTTTTTGTTTTACTAATGTTAACAAGGGTCATGAAACAAATCGAGGGCGCACGACTACAGGTTATTTTTGATTTTCCATCTATATAAGGCCCATAAAAATGACAGGCATATATAGGACCCAGTGGGAAGTGGGTGATTACCGTACTCCTCATAAAACAGGTGATTACCGTACTCCTCATAATAAAATGGCGCTAAAACTAACTAGTACGATCAGGCACCAACCAACCTGCACTGTCGTTTTATTTATTTAATTAATGTATGTACATTGTACATATATTTCGCTTTTGTATAATCATAATTTAATTTTTAGTGCTTAATCAATTCACTTAATCAAACCGGTGATTATACGAGTATATAAAATATATTCCAAATTTAATTATATGATATTACTGCAATCAATAAAAGTGATAATTATCTATGACATTTTAACTAAAAATTGAGCTTATTTTACATATAATACAATATAACTGTTATCTGTTATTCATAAAACATTTTTGTAGTCATTTGTATCCTATATACAGGTAATTCACAAAAATGGATTTGTTAATAAATCATATCGAAATTGACATAAGGGAAATAAGAAAAACTTGAATTGTCTCATCATCTGGACATAAGAAAAAAAAAATTAAGAAACATAATCTCACATTAGATGTTTCCAAATTTTCAGTTATTTTCTGTAATCCATCATTTAGCCGCCTGTCATCCGTGAGTAATCTTTTACAATCGATTTATTTACTATATTGTCTCAAAAAATATCTCCATCACATATAGGCTGGAGGCAACAAAATTAGTGACCAAGTGAACCTCTAATGTTCCGATCTATTGAACTAATCATTTTTCCCCTGAAAACCTCGAAATTTCGAACGATGTAGCTTCTGAGCTGTTAACAAAAGGACATAAATTTTTGAAATGAATTTGTATGCATAAAAGTGGGAGTTTTATTGTTATTATTATTAAAATTGGTTGGAACCCACAGGAGGGTCCGCACTCAATGGGATCTTAGTGCAAAGTAGGAATTCTCTCCCAATTCACATAAGCCTTAACAAACTGAATACATTCGAACCAAGGTATAGAAGAAAGTTTCTACTCTACGCAAAAGAGGTACTAAACATTTCAAAGTAATCGAACCCCGTTAACTTGCTGCGTACTTGAGTGAATGCAGTCATCCTTGACAGAGTCCTCATATATAGATTTTTGGTGTAGTGCCACAATTGCTATTTTCTGAAATAAAGAGCAAAATTAGATAAATGTAATACTATCACGGGAGCAAAGTGGTTTGATGTAGCATCTACATTGCTTGACCAATTGGAGACAGTCAAAGTATTCTTGAGGAAGGATTGCAATTGGGGAGGGAACAGATTGTAATGCATGCTGCACGTCACCGAGTGGAGTTTTAGACAAACAATGATGGATTGGATTCTCTTACAATCTTCGAAACATATTAAACTCATTTAAACAATGATTTATAATAAACCTGTTGATGATTATTTTCAATGATTTAAGATAGGTAGACGCCAGACAAATAAGAGACAGCGTAATCTAAGTAAGGATTACAATTCCACTTGTACTCCACAAAAGTGGAACAGCATCAAAAGGAATGTGCCCTTGGAACAGTTAGGGAAAATGATTCTAAATAAGAGGAAAAACATGCCATTAGGAACACGACCCTTGTACGGAACAAAGGAGAACACAGTCGTTTTTGGAAGAGGTCACAAATCTTCCTGGAAGGGGTTACCCTCCCTCCCCACCCCCCACCCGTTTGGAAAACGAAGAACATCAAGTCACCAAGCATGGTTTTAAACCAATATACTGTTAAGCCTTTCCGCATCCGAAAGATTATTAATGTCCTCCCAGAAGTTGATCGACGAAATTTTGTGAGTGGTTCTTTAAGTTCTTTTAGATTCTTTTTGAACCACTAAACAATGTCACCAATCAGCCACAAGATTAGTTCTTTTGGCCGTATTCTTCAGCCTCCTACAGACTTCCTTAATTAATGTTAAACGCAATACACCAGTGATCTGAGGTGAGAATTGTTGTATTCGAGTTGAATCAAATGTATCGGTTGCATGGGTAGTACCACGTATACACGTTAAACATACTATTACATTCATGCATTTATGTCAATCAGACCTTAGAAATAAGAGATGTAAGAGGAGAAATAAATAAATAGTGAGCAAAGAAAGACGTGTTTTAATAACAGACATAAAACTGGCGACGAGGATAAATATGTAAAAAAAGGGATATTTGGTATACGTATAAAGAAAATAGAAAAAAAGATTATAAGTGAAAAAAAAAACTTTTAACCGTATTTGTGTAAATCAAAGACGGCTAAACAAATGGTTGGAATTTTAGAACCATATATCCAAGGTGAAATTATAACAGAATATCTGGAACGAATTAGAGATATATTTCGAATTAAATAAGCTCGAAGACGAGAAATACAAAGTGTTACTGTTGTGCAATATGATTGGTGCAGATGCATGCAGTAAATTAAGACAAACTTGTTTGCCAAAAAACCTCAAGAATTAAAATATGAAGAAATTGTGGCAAAATGTAAAACACAATTTGCTACCCGATCAAATCCTTGTACAAATGCCATAAAATTTGGTAGACGATACCAAAAACAATGCGAAACAGTAAATGAATTTGGAGTCGAATTAATGATGATGGCCGAGTCGTGCGATTTCGGGGACTATAAGGAAAAGGCAATGAGAAACCAATTCATAACAGGATTGAGGGCAAAAGGATGAAAGCAAATTTAATGGCGTTAGATGACAAATGTGAATGGAGATCAGTGCTAGATAAAGCAATTGCGATCGAGACTGTAGAAAGAGAATTGAAACAAATGGAAAGCGAAAGCCAAAGTCAAATCAATTATATTGGCAGAGAGAGGAGTTTTTGTCGAGGACACCAAGGAATGGAAGAAAGCGTTCAAGAGGAGGATTTTCAAACCATCAAAACAGAAGTGAATCAAGATCGTTGGTCATAAACACAGGAACAAGATGTTACACGTGTCAAGGTATAGAGCATATCGCAAAAGTTGGTCCGTCAGCGAAACCGAGGGGATATCAACACAACAGCCGGAGTAAGTTTAATCATTATAATAGTAGATTTACAAATAGAAATAGTAATAATTATAACAATAGTAATAAGAATAATTTTACCGAAAAAGATAATGTTTATGTTTCAAATAACCGCGTGGATGTTATTGAGGAAGGTTAAGAAAGCATAAATTTTGGAAATTTAAATTTAAGTGACGTTAATAACGATAATCGCGTAGATAATATAAGAATATTCATATAGATAATATTAGTTACAGTAACGAAAATAATGATAATGCTACCAAATCGGATAATCAAGTAGAATTAAATTATGAGGGAAACGTAAAATTCAGTAGAAAAGTTTAATTCAAAAATCTAAAATTGCAAATGTTGAATACTCGTATATTAAGTTTTTATAGAAAAATACGATTTGTTTATGGAGGTAGATACAGGAGCATGTATCAGCTTATGTACGCTAACAGATTATCATAAGTATTTCGCACATTTAGAAATTTTCGAACAAGGAATTCCACTATCCGTACTAACGGGCGATAAGATACAAGTAAAGGGTAAAATGCGCGTAAGTGTTAAATTAAATGAAAACGAAGGTTTTGCCCAAGCCGATTTAATTATTGTTGATACACTTAAACGGATGAGTATGTTGGTTAGATTTATTATTTCCGTATTGGAGAAATTTATTTAGAATAAATATGGTTTATGAATGTGTTGATGTTAGAGATTGTAAGAGAATTTATCTGTATTAGTTATGATTCGCTAATACTTAACGCACAGCACATTCTGTATATATAGAATGTAAATTGTGGTATAATCAGTCCAGTCGCCGCGGCCTGATGAGAAGATTGATTTTTTCATAATCATAAGCTCATCAGTTCGAAACTGGATTGAATTCTCTTACAATTTTCGGAACATTTAAAATCATATAAATTTGGGAAGCTTTTCGATGGCGATCTTAGTAAGTCAATAGAAAAGTTCGAGGTAAATTTGAATTTAGTTGATAACCGTGTACCGATTTTTCATAAGGCATATACGTTGCCATTTAACTATAGAGATTTGGTTGAAAAAGAATTGAGTTCATTGGAGAATGAAGGTATTATCGAGAAAGTCGAATTTGCAGAGTGGGCTTCACCAATCGTAGTCGTGCCCAAGCCTAATAACAAGATTAAATTATGTATTGACTGTTCCGTTACGGTCAACAAATTCATCAAAGCTCAGTTTTATCCTTTACCAGTTATCGACGAAGTTTTAACATGTTTAGTGGATTGTAATTATTTTATATCTTTAGACTTGAAAGGTGCGTACACACAATTAAAGCTCAGTACAAGTGCACAAAATATATTGGTGATAAATACACACAAACGAATTTTTAAGTACAAACGATTACCGTTTGACGTAAAGCCAGCAGCTTCAATTTTTTAGTCAATAATAGATCAGATTCTAAAGGACATTCCTAAAACATTTGCTTACATTGATGATATTTTGATAGGTGCAGAAACATTGCAGGAGCTGCACGGAAGATTAATGATTGTGTTGGATAGATTAAATGAATTTAATGTGAAAGTGAATTTCGAGAAATGTAGATTCTTTGTTGAAAAACTTACATACCTAGGTCATGAGGTATCATCAAAAGGGGTTAGTCCAAGCAAAGGGAAAATTCAGGCAATTGTAGATGCACCACATCCTACGAATCTAACTCAACTAAAGTCTTTTATCGGATTATTGAATTATTACGCGAAATTTATGCCAAACTTGAATCAAAAATGTAGTGTTTTTTATCGGTTATTTAAAAAAGGAGCTAAATGGCTTTGGGATGAAAAATGTATGGAAAGTTTTGAAGAATGTAAAAGTGACTATGATCCAAATAAGGAGATAGTTATTGTTTGTGATGCAAGTGATGTAGGCTTGAGCGGAATAATGTGTTACATTGTCAGTGGCGCAGAGAAACCAGTAATTTTTGCGTCAAGAACATTAACAGTAGCTGAAAAAAATTACCCGATTTTACATCGCGAGGCGTTAGCGATTGTTTTCGCAATAGAAAAATTCTATAAATATGTATTTGGTCGTCAAATTGTAGTGTATACCGATCACAAACCACTTGTAGGAATATTTTCAAATAAAATTATTTATTTATTATCTTAAAAGAGGTCAGGCAGTAGTCTTAGTTACCAGGTTACAAAGGTATTTAAATAGATTATCAATATTTGATTTCATAGTAAAATATCGCAAAGGAACCGATAATGAAAATGCTGATTGTCTCAGTCGAATCCCAATTAAAGATATAATTTCAGAAGAAGATTTAGTAGAAGAAAGTAGAATGGAAAATAATCATATTGAAGAAGAAAATTCAATTAAGTTAAATATTGAGTTAATTCGTAATAAAACTAGAAAGATACATTCTTACAAGAAGTAATTAATTGCGTTAGAAATGGATTTAATGTAAGTAATCTAAAAAGTAAGCTAAGAAATTATTATTCTAAGTATGAATTTCTTACAGTAGAAAAATATTGCTTGCAATAAAGGATACGGTGTTGAAATTGTTACATATGAATCATTGCGGCATAGTAAAAATGAAAATACTAGCACGTCGGTATGTACATTGGGAAGGTATCGATAGAGACTTGGATAAGTTTGTGAATGAATGTGAGGCATGTCAGTTAACAAGGAATACAAAATCAAATAAAACATTTACAACATGGCCGAGAATGTAAACATCCTTTTGAGCGAGTGCACGTTGACTTTTTTCATTTTTATGGGAAAGAATTTTTAATATTAGGTGATGCATACAGTAGGTGGTTGGAAGTGATACAAATGAATGGGACAAATGCATATAAATTAGTAGAGCAGTTAGAAAATATCTTTCGAATTTTCGGGTTTCCCAACACTTTGGTTTCAGATAATGGACCTCCTTTCGGAAGCGAACATTTTGGTAGGTTTTGTGAACTAAAGGGTATAAAGTTGATACATTCTCCACCATATGTCCACCATCGAGTAATGGTCTATGGTGCAATCAACAAGTGCATTATTCATGCCCAGTTGCACCCTATTGTTGAATGAACAAAAATATAAAAATTCAAATCTTTAAAAGGAATGACAAAAACGAATGAGAGATTGTTATGGACATAACATACAATGTGTTCCAGTATGCCATATCGCTTGCTACAATGGATAGAATGACGGAAATTAAATTCTTGCTTGTTCAGTATTTCTCTCTAATTATATTATGTATATTTGATTCATTTATTTAGAATAAGAAATAAATATTGTATAACTCATGTATGTATCTCTATCATCATCGCAATAATGATAATGGATAAACAATAAAGGTATGAATTAAAAAAAACGAAAAAAGATCATTATTGCGGTGACCATCTTATGGAAATTAAATACACACTAAATTTTGTATATTTTATAAAATTGTGAAAATATAAAAATAAAAACTTATAATTAAAATAAAATAAAATTATTATTATTTATTATAAATGGTGATTGTGTTTAATTAATTGGAGTCAGAAAAAAACCAAGTAGATGTTAGTGGTTTCCGAGACATCAAATTAGAACCGCGCAGTTTAGCGGTATTGTAGAGGAACCACTACAGGTCAGGCTGAAAGAGCTGTTCAGACTACTAAAGCAACATTAAAGAGATTTATTTTAGAAAATAATAGTTCCGGGTATAGTTTCGATTTAACGAAAATATTAAGAAAATTTTTGTTTAGCCATAATAATTTACCAAGTATTGAAAAAAATTTCATTCCCTCGCATAAAATATTTAGTTTCGAACCAAACATTTATTTAGATAAAATTAAAAGAAATCTTCAAACATGCAATAAAAAATACGAAAATTTAAATAAAAAAAATGTAAGATTTACCTGAGAAAAATACAATGAAAATACAAACAATATACGAGTAAATAAAAAAATTGACGCATTTATGAAAGGCGAAAATGTATGTACTTTGTTTAAGACAAGATATTAAATATGCTAAATGGGTAAAAGCGCAAATCGTAGAGCGAGAAAGCAATCTCATTTATATCATAATAATAGGGTCTATAACTAAAAGAGGACATGTAAATCAATTAAAGAAATGCATACAGCGGAGGCAATATATATAGGGACGAACTGTAATTAGAAATTTCACCTAAATCCACCACTGTATAAATTTTTAAATTTACAGTTATTTGTGTTTTAGTATTTTATATATAATATGCGTAACAGAGAACAATCTAGTGCAGTTCATTTAGAAATTTTGATTTGAAAACAAACGTTAAAAGGCAAAAATTATAAGGACAAAAGTGAAATTTAACATAATTTTTTTTAATTTTGAGGTAAAAGTGAAAAGTTTCGTAATATTATTATTGCAAATTAGGTCGAAATTTTTGTAAATGGCTAATATATTTTTTGTAGGTTATAATTACAAAATGCCACGAGGAAAACAATTAACCTTGGCGGAGCGCGGCAAAATTGATGCTTTTTATGAAAGTGGCTTGACATTACGTGAAATTGCTAGCAGAATATGTAGAAGTAAAACCCTTGTGCATAATTACGTAACATTACGAGATAATTATGGCATTAAAAAGCGTTGTGGTCGTAAATCAACGATAACTGATCGTGACAAACGAGAGATTAAAAGACTTGCAGTTAAAGATTCAATGTCTCCTGCACAGATAGGGCAGTATCTTCAACTTCCAATTAAAAAAAGGAGTATTTGGCAAATTTTAAAAGAATCGGAACATCTGAAATACATGAAACGAGATGCTCGTCCGCGACTTTTACCAAGGCATAAAATCGCTCGGTCGAGATTTGCTGACGTTTACCAATTTTGGGATGAGGAGTGGCATAATGTCATATTTAGCGATGAGAAAAAGTTTTCTCTTGACGGCCCTGATGGTTGGCAATGGTATTGGGGGGATATGGGGGTGGCTCGCTGGTGGTATGGGGAGCATTTTGTTACAAAGAACGTGCTCTAATTTGTTTTGTATCAACTAAAATGAATGCTGCTAAGTATGTAAATCTGTTGGAAGACGTTTTAGTTGATTTTGGGGATAATACGCTTGGTCAACATTGGTATTCCAGCAAGATAATGCTGCAATACATTCAGCTCGACTTACAAAATCATTTTTTGCAGAACGTGGTATTGATGTTTTACATTGGCCTGCGATTAGTCCAGATCTTAATCCAATGGAAAACGTTTGGGCATTACTTTCTAACCGCGTTTACCATAACGGCCGCCAATTTGAAACGGTTACCCAACTACGTAAATCCATTGTCACAGAATGGAAAAATATTGATCAAAGTTTGCTGCAAAACCATATCAACTCGAGTATCGATGCCTCGTCGCCTCCAACAAGTAATTATAAAAGCAGGAAGTAATACTCATTATTAGGATAACAATAAGATGCTGACATAATACAGATTAGCAAACTGTCCTTATAAATATTGCCTTCAGGAATTTTTTGTTTTATTTTTTAAAGACAATAGTTTACTCGAAATCCGAAATGTGGCATAATTATTTGAAGTTCCTTTCTTATGTATATAAACTAGAATAAAAAGTAATATGAATTCTTATTTTAAATATTCAATTTTTTAATTAAAATGTTGTCCCTATATATATTGCCTCCGCTGTATTAAAGTGCAAAAATGAAGTAGATATGGAAAATGTAACATTTAGAGAAACTAATGAAAATTGTGAACTGGAAAATTTATTAACGAGAGATTCTAACATTGTAAACTCAGAAAATGAATCGTTTGTTAATAATAATTCTGATAGCATTTTAATAAGATCAGATAGAGAACGAAGAATTCCAAAGACGTATAATGATTATATTTGTAAGATGAAGTTAGTAAAAAACAAAAAATACATAATCAATTAATTTTGTAACTTAAGGAGGGAGATGTAGTATTCGAGTTAAATCCTCAATTATAATGGAACTGTCCTTTGTCTCATTTTAAGCTAAATTTTGCCAGATTACTAATTCCCATGCATCTTCTTTAGAGTTCCGAAAGTGATTTTACTAGCTGGCGCCAAGAGGCTTTCTACTTCCTCACATAAAGATATACATTTTGAGGTTTTCCAATGAGATACATTTTTTATACTCTTTCTGAGATGTTTTATATAAATCCTAGAAATCTGTATTACCGGTCCCTTGACTTTACTCCCATGTATGGTCATTAAATTAAAAATACGTATTTTGAAAGTACTGTTCTGCAGATTTTCATGCGCCGTTTCAAAAGAAATGAAGACGCTTTTGAGTGCTGCAAATTTATCTGTATAAACCAAACGCAAGCTGTTTCACTCAAGTTGAAATGGTGGAATGCACTTTCTTCTGGAACCTTTTTCCCTTTTTTAAAACACGTTTATAGTGATCATACTAAAAAGAGAAAAAGAGTTTTAAGCTAATAGCTTTAAGCGTTGATAGATTTTTGTTAAGTACACTCGAACTTCACTCCGGTCAGCAGAACTGCATTGACTGCAATCCCAGTGGAATGGTGACAAACTGGCAATTTTATTTGTACATCCGAAGAATGGAGCCAACGTTGCACTTTGATTGGTTGGTGATTGCCGCTTGGTTTCGACTATTTCTTTACAGTTGTCTACGGTGTGTTCGCTTTACAATAATTATAATTTTAGGAACTCCTGAAATCACTGTTTTCCGTTTGATATATTTTCTTTCTCTCCTTTATGTTTTTCTACTGAAAAAGTTTGAAACATTTTTTATCAACAACCTTCTTGTAAGCACTTTCAATTTAAATTGGATACGCTATAGTTTTAACCAAATTTTAACAAAATTATAATTTTCCTCTACCAGAATTTATACTACAACTTGTTTTGAGCATGTATCAGAAAATGTCAATAGTGGGTTTTATGTCAAAAATGGATTTTATCAAGATGGATATTGCTTTCTAGATAACATTACTACAAGGATGTTGATAAAGTTAATATAATTAAAGCGAAACGTGATTTTGAGTCTCTCGTAACAAGAGATAAACAAAATTAAATATAGAATTTTCTAAAAACTTCACAATACACAATAGAATTACTAATAAATTAATGAGATCTTTCAGTTTTTAATTTCATCTTCGCTTAAAATTAATTTAATTTTTTTAAGAATTTTCTGGAAATGTTTATTTTTGCGAAATTAAAATGTATTTGGCATTTAATGACAATTCAAATTATATTAAAGGCTCCTCAATGTTTGTTGTTAAATTAATTATTGACGGATTAAATTAAAATGTCAATATACAATACATAATGTATTATCATTCCAAACAACAACAAAATTATTACAGTGTGCGCAGATTGAAATAAAATACAAAAAGCTTTTAAGTAGATTAAAAGCTGATTTTTATATATTGTTGATTTAAATTTTATATTTTTATTTTATTACACAAAAAAAAGTACAAAATTCTTTAAGCTTCTTAAAAAAAGCTCTTCCAAGTACTTCAGTCACGTTATATAAAACGTGCCGCTAAAATCATTTGAAACCAGATCAGAGTTATGTTCTCAAAGAAAGGTTTAATATATATTTTTTTTTTTACTAATACATAAAAAAAACTCATTGTAATTACCCGGTTCATCCACATTTTTGTTTATGTTTAGCAAAACTTTTTTACGTTATATATTTTCAAGTTTATGAAAAAGAAAGCGAAAAGCATTTTTTTATATTCATTTTACACAAGAATGTCTTCTTGTTTGTATCTGTAAAGATATAAAAAAAAACCGCAGTACCTTTCCCACTGAAAATCTTAATCACATTATCATTATAAAGCTTCAAAAATAAATGAAACAGTGATGTTACGCAATAAACGCTTCTAGAATTTCAATGCGTATAAATATTTTTTTAAGTGGAAATTGTCGTATAAAAAAACATAAAATTGCGGGTGCACTGGGAATTATCCTCAAAAAAAAATCTTTATTTCTTAATAGATAATGTATCCCACCCACCACCACCTTTTTATCGAAAGTATATCATTATGATGAACACTTACAAAATATAACGAAATAATTAATTCAAATATTTAGGTTAAAGTAGTTACTTTTTATTTTATTTAATTTCAATTTCCACTGAGATTTTGTAAATTCAAAAAATTTTTGCTTTTAAAATTTAATTTAAATGCGAAAATTCAATTTATTATTACAACAAACAAATAGCGTATAAAATATACATAAAATAAAACGACTTTTCCCACTTTTTTTTTTGTATGGGGTGGATATATTATATGTATGCGGATGAAAGTTATTAATTTTGTGATTTGATAGCGCAATTAGATCGATACGCAAAATATGAAAAGGTTCTTGTTGACTAGGGGCGGGGTTGGGTTCAAGTACTGTTGTTTTGTATTTTTATTTTATTTTAAATTGTTATTTCGTCAAGATTTCGCATGGAAATACCATATATAATTTGAAACAACGGTAGATGGTTTCTAATGTCGTCAATATCGCATTTACTACCCGCGTTTTTATTATTTCGCTTTTAATTGGAACTCAAATTTGATATTGATATATGTCAGTATGACGCAGATTTATTTTACATCATGGATTCAAATGTGTAACACAGTTACGATTGATATTTGAAATAATTTAAAACAACAGGAATACTTATAAATAAACTTCGACCTTTATACCAAACCTGTAATGCCGCAATGAATGGTATTTCATGAGGGTTATAAAATAGCAGCCCAAAGATTAAAATAAACCTAACAAACAATAACAAAATTCGGTATTAGTCAGTTCAGTATTACAGAACATTTCGTTAAACAAACTACATATTTTGCACAAAAAATACTGTTTTGTACTCAATGGTGAGAATTTGTAATGACGTTTCTATGCAATTGATAAAATAGGATCAGTAATAGTCCCGAAATGGAGATTAGGAGTATTTATTTTTTATGTTTGAAAAATAAATATTTATGCCTTTTTCTGATGAGTTCTTTTTAGATTTTGGTTTGGTACAAACCTTGGGTGACTATAGATTAAAACGACTAAATCTGTACGAATTCTGAAACCAGTTTAAAAAACCAAAACATTGACATATAAAAACCAGGAAAGGTTTTAATGATGTGTGTCTCAGAAGGCTTTTCAAACTAAACTTTTCAAATTTTGAAGCTTTCGTTATTTCCTCATATGTAGATGCTTGGTGAAAAGGCACTTTACGAGGTTACTTTTCGACGACTTTTCAATTTGTACGACAAACAGTTTAAATTACGTAGTAATGCTGTGTGCCTCAGAAGACTTTTCAAATTAAACTTTTCAAATTTTGAAGCTTTCGCTATTTCCTCATAGATGCTTGGTGAAAAGGCAGTCTACGAGGTTACTTTTCGACGACTTTTCAATTTGCAAGACATACAGTTTAAAATACGTAGTAAGTAATGAAAAGTTGGAGGAGGCTCAAATCACCACAGAAGACTGTCGAAAAAAAAAATGTAGCAACCTAATGATTATACACTCCGCTTCACTTAATTAAGACACCTATTATATTGATTTCAAATGTCAATAACTTCCACATTTCTGCAATTAGAATATTACTTTTTACATGCATTTTAGAGTACATTGTTGCTTTTTGAAATAACTGTAAAACAGATAACAACAATAAAACCGTTACCTCTGTTTTATTCGTTATTCATAATGTAGTAAAAAACGTGCAATTAAAATGCGTCACTTGATTACGACCAGTAGTGAATAGTTGTAGCTTATGAAAGCTACGGTAAAAAGCTTTGTTAATTAGTCTTAATTTATTATTTTTAATTAAATTTTCAATAAAAATTTTCCGACGAAAAAAAAACTTAATTTCAATGAGTCCGAAAATGCAAACCGGTTCCACCGGTTTGCTTTGCATGATGCATTTAAAGGAGGTTTATTTTGAGTTTTTTTTTCAATTTAAGATGCGTAGCATTGTTAATCACACGTCGAACCGTTGATAAGCTAGCTTTGACTCCGGCTTTTGCCTTATTTTATGCAGATAAGCCTGAATTTGAAGCTGATCGAATAACCGCCCATTTATCCGTGGCCGTTGTAGCCTCCACAATGCGTCCTTCTCTATTTTTACCATAATTTTTAATATTATTGATAAAGGATCCAAAAACGGTTTTCCCTCTATCAATTTTTTCCGCTAAAAGATGGCCGCTAATCATGAGTTCCCTTTATAGTAATTGCACTTTGATAACGACTTTTCAAGTGTAAGTTGACTTCATTATACTCTGCTTTCGTTGCATATACAAAATGCATTGTTGCTTTCCATGATCACTCCATTCGTATAGCTGTTGTGGAGTTTGAATTGATGCCTTTGTTAAACTGTAGCGATAGGCACCTGTTTTAAATGTTCCACCAACACCATCACACGCCCCTTTGCCGTGACTGGTAGGATGAAAATGCCACTCAGCTGCGATGTTAAAATCTTCTTCATCATGGCTTAGATTAATTAAATTATTTTTATTTTTATATTGTGTTATAGCTCCGTCAGACATATAGAAAATCTTTTTGATGTTCGATGGTATTACTTTTGTTATAAATTGAATCATTTTAGTTTTGAAGAGATGTTCTGCGATGCTATCGTATTCCATACAATTAGAAATAATAATGAAAGTATATAGCATGTTTCACTGAACTCCTCTCAGGATCCTTGTAATAAATGAGGAGTGTCTGATCAAAAGTGGCTATTTACATTTTCTAAAATGATATTTTTTTTCTATTAGGGAAGAATTTTTTAATTGAAATAGACCAAAAGTGGCTATTTCCAGCATGGACCAAAAATTCCCAATTTCTCTAAGAAAAATATCCCTAAAATTCTTGATTTTGGCCAAAACAAGCTATTTACTAATAAAAAGTAATCAAAAGTAAGTAGCAAAAAGTAAGATGTAAATAGCCACTTTTGATCAGACACTCCTCAAATAACGAACGGATGAATGGTCGCTTGTGCATTATTCCAGTGATAACCTTGCACTGAAAACCAGAACATGTCGGGAGAAAGCAAGACGTCCTGTTACTATAAACATATAAATACTGCTCATGCCGTTTTGCCACTGGTAACTCTAGCGACGTTTAACATTTAACCTAAAATCGTCAAAAATTGTTAAAATTTGAATACCACTTTGTACTGCGTAATAATTTAGCTTTTGAATAAAAATTCATACTAAAATTTGTTAAAGTTGCTGTCCTATTTGACATTTCATTACTTCCGTTCTCGCATTTTTTTCGTATTTTTTGTCTCGTTTAATTGCGTAACATACTAATTATGAGTGAAAACACCAGGCTAAACCAAAGATTATTAAGCACATAAATAATTGTGTCGAGACTTATTAACAGTTATCAAAACACGAAAATGCCAACCAAATAATTTCATTTGCACAAAGCTAGTTTTTCAGGACAAGAGAGAGGGCTTCAGATGTACTCAAACTTATCTCAAATTGGAGCTTTTAGATACTGCCTGGAGCCCTATTACGTATTTTCCTCAAAGGTTTAATTTCTGTAATTTTTGAAGCTTCTTGCCAGACAAGAACCAGAAATAGACTTCCTGAATATAAAAAATAGTTTTGCAAAAATTATTCTGCATTCCGAATTTTTTTGCTCTTACCTGCAAAAAATTTTATATTCAGATTTTGTTGAATTCCAAATTTTACAGCAAAACAATAGATGCAGTCCTTTAACACTGCAGGTAAAATGCTTTAAGTTGCTCTGTGTTTTAAGTTTCGCATTAAAGGAGTGAGAAAATTGTCGTGCCAATTAGTGACATAGTCAAATGTTTATGCTAAAGAGATCTTAATCTAAAGTTTTTAGCATTTACAAAAAAGACAATTGAAGAAATAAAGCGGGAATTTCAAGTACAATTACAACAAATATCGCCCAGTAGATCTGCCATATTTAGTTTGTTTAAGAAATTTAAAATATTCGGGACAGTTAAAAATCAACATCGACATCGACCTGCATTAATAAACGTTCCCTAAAATCATGTGCGAATATTTTCTCTTATTGAAGATAATCCAAGGATATCTATTTGACAACTTACCAGTGTTTCCCAAGTTTTCCGAACTAGTTCACATAAAGTCATTCGAAATTTAAAGTATCGTTCATTCAAAATCAAAAAAGTTCAAGAGTCTACAGAAAGAACTAAAGTGAATCGCGTTGAGGAAAATCTGCTTTAGTGAGGAACCCCACTTCTACCTCAAGGGTAACATGAACAAACAAAATCAAAGATATTGGAGCAGAGAAACCCCGAGAAACTCCAGGAAACGCCATTATATTGAATAGCTTTAAACCCCTGTGCCTAAGAAATTACTTAATGAAAATGCGGGACATATCGACCTTTGTACACTACCAAAAAATCAGCTTTAAATTGGCGATGATACTATACAATCGGTAATCTGAAAAAAAAAAAAATGTAAAAATCTGAAAAGTTAGAAGTTTATAATCCTTCCCTTCTAATTTACCGTTACTTTTGTGATAATTCGAAACCAAGCAGGAAAAATGAATTCGACTCGCAATAATTTTGATATATCGAAAATTCGCCAATTAGAAATTAGTAGACTCTATCTTTATAGCTTTCAAAATTGCATAATTTTAAAGCAGCCATAATTCCTTAAATATGTTAGATAAAAAGTTTCAGTTTCAAACGGTTAGGCCATATTGTTATAAGCTTTTATAATAAACTTAGTATAATAAACTTTCCAAGGAGCTTTTATTAAAATTGCACAATAAAGGTTTCTAAACAAATGTTAGTATTTATATTTAAAATACAAATTATTTAAATAACAGAAATAAACAAATTTTGTTTTTTATCACACAACAATCTGCAATGCAGAAATTTTTTCGAAGCTTTTGAGAGTGGTGTATGGGTTATGAGCTCTAACATTTTATATTACATTTTTTGGTGAAAAACTAATAAGATAAATACATCTGCTATTTTGTATAAATATTGCTTCTAGCTCTAAATACCAACATTGTGTACAAGCACGTGTTACATGCACACAAACCCAGAACATTTTCCTCCAGAGCTTTTATTGACATTAAAAAATATATTTTTATGACATATTTTTATATCTCGCAACGACGTAAAAACCAAATCTAATTTTGGATTGTGCCGTTCTGTATAATCTGTAGCAATTGTATATATTTGACAGTTTTGTGATTAAATTAAGTTTTAAATAGACCTTATACATATCTCTATACAACAAGATCATAACCTACCTTAAACTTTTTTGATCAAAATATCAACAGTATGAAGAGTAGGTAATAAATTCGCTTGAAAACTATATTTAAATTATACTCGGTTAGTTTTATTATAGCCACTTTAAACAACAATTAAACTTTATTTTTTTATTTATTATCACATAAATTTTTTATTTTAACACTAAAAAATTACCACTCATTTAAAATATACAAAATTATGTCAAAATAAATCATGAAACAGTAATTAACCATTATTTATTCAATTTTGGTCGTAAATAATTAAAAATTAATTACTAAAATTTAATTAATCGCACACGCACACACACAGCCAAACAAACATAAAATACTCGTAATTTCTTATAATTTGTGAACATTTTGTACACTAAAAAAAATAAAAATTAATATTCTGTTATTTTAATTTAATCACAAACCAAATACCGCGAAAAAAATTCTTTGAGTGTTTTATTTTTTTATTTTTAAATTTTCACTACAAAATAAATATTAAACAAAACAAAATTTTCACTCAACTAATTTTTTTTTCTTAAATAATTTATAACAAATGATTGGAATTTCGGCATACAAAACGGATAATATTCGATCGCGTCCAATCACTTCGAATATGAAAATTCAACTGAATATTGTTAACAAGAATGATTCTTTGTTTTGTTTGGTTTTTTTTTTTTTTTTTTCTATATACAAAAAATAAACTCAAGGAAAAGTGGAAAAACTCGAATAAAACAAAATATTTACTGTACTGTAGGTATAGAGGCAACAAATTTCCTGCTGTTTTACGACGACTACAAGTACATCACCGTCATCGTAATTTCGATTGCGGCTGTAATGTTGCTTTATAGTAAAAAAAAAAACGTCTTTCGTATTGTTTGAGAATGAAAATTTGTCGGAAAATTCGGTTACGTCTCATTCTCTATATTTTTGCTCTCTGTATATAATATTATAGAAGAATATTATATGCGTGTCAGAGAGGGAATTAGGAAAGGGAAATTTGTTTGACCGAAATCAACATGCAACAAGTGGTTTCGGAAATTTTATAATTTTATGGTAGCGCATGCGAAATTAATTGTAATTTTATTTCTAAATTATATTTTATTGTTACATATTTCTATTATCCTCTCCGTTTTTATTTGTATTAATTATTATTATGGATTTTTTTTTATTTAATAATTTTAAAATGTTATAATTTTTACATTTTTATTATTTGTATGGTCATGGTCAGTCACACAATGTATTCTATTCTTTCTATACATATAGGGTTGGTATTTTTAATGGGGATGAGGTGTACCGAGTGTGTGAGATAAAATAGGTTTTATTATTGAAAGCTTTATGTGTTATAACATTTCGTATTATCCTAAATTCTTAAAGGCATTTTCTTTTTCCTAAAATTTACAAAAATATACCCAAATTATTTTCTACTTCTTCGGTGGAATGGTGTCTAAATAATGAAACATTCAGTATGAGGTGAACAATGCCGCCTGACAACGTTACCTTAGGTTCAACCTATTTTGTCTACTGAGATAGATTTATAAAATTTAACGTACTAAATGTAAATGTCTCTAGATATCTCACTATCAGATTGATTTTCCAATATTACTTTTTACTCCCGGCGCAACCTAACGAGACAAATACCAAACAGTACTAGGACTTTTTCTAAAAACTCAAACCTTCAATGTCGCGAAAATTGTTTATCGAGGATACATCGGTTTTCTGTTTAAGACATTAAGATATTGATTGTAAGGTAAAATTTAAGTCGCTTCAAATTTAAAAATTAAATTGAATTTGTTAAAATTGGTTTTATTCCTCTGAAATACCGAATTTAAATAGACTCAAGCCGGTGAGAGATTGCTTTTAGAACCTTGTTTTTAAAAGCAATGTCATGCAGGTTTCCAACTAATTTTATCACTGATTTGTCAAAGATGTTGGCAAAAGTATTGCAAAAAGTTGTAAGAAGCTGTATTATTTGCGGGTGAACCAAACCCAAAAATAACGATAAGTACTTTTACATATACAGCTTAAAAGTTCACTGTGCAACTTGAAGGAATCAGCGTAGAGCTAACAAAAACTAACTTTAAAGTGGAGATTGTTATTAACGTTACAAGTCGCGACAGCAAATTTCAACAAATCTTTAAAGTTGTACTGGAACCTGAAGCAATAAAAACTTAAGGGAAACACGTAATTCCAGATGTCTACTATACAGACAATGAAATCTTTCTGGAGGATTAGACATGAAAATGCATTATATCCGCCAGTTTATTGTCCAAATTATACTTCAAAACTCTGGGAGGTAAGTTCCTTACAAGAGATGACAACAACTGTTCAATTGGGTTCAAGACGATAAACTGGATCGCAGTGGCGTAACTACGAATTTCGTCCCTCCACCTAAAATTTTTTTTAGCCCCTATAAATTCTTTCTATTATCAAGTCTTGGATTGGTTAAAATAATCTTATTTCGTGAGTTAGATTTAAAAAATTGAATTAAATGAGCGTCTATATTGCATTTTTTACGGGTTCTTCCAACCCTAAACAATTTTGAAATGCCTGTAAAGACCCCAAAGGATGTATTAGTTCGAAAAAAGCTTAAACGAATGCTTTCCAACAAAGACTTATTCAGACAAAGACAAAGACGCTTCAAATGAAGGAAACAAGAAAAGGTTTCCATGCGCTGTTAGGTATTTTTTCTAGGAAGAAAGTTTTAACAATTTATTGATTTTTATACAAATCACAATGATACATCGGAAGCTGTTTAGCAGTAAAACTGAATAAATTATCTAGAACCTGCGTTGTTCCTTAAGAAATGAGTAGTTTCTGCAGCCGACGGTACTTCAATGTACGCCAAAAGTTTAAGTCAGCCAACATCAAAGGCATACTGAATTTAAAAAAGTATTCGTACTTTAGAAGAAGAAAGAAAAAATCGCAGTTTCCCGAAACTTTTCCAAATGACGAATAATTTAATTTAATTTAATTATTTTGTATTTCATTTATTTATTTATAATATTTTTTTTGGATGTACAGACTATTTTGAGCATATTGGCTCATTCATAATGGAGTGTACAAAATTTGACTAACTTTTAAATTAAAATTGTTATCTTCGAGTTCAGGAAATATTGTGCTCATCTCCGTTCGGTTCCATTTAGATAAAACCTCCCACTTTGTAAACTTCGTTGCATATATACTCGTCCATTTGTTGTATTATCCGGCTTACTGGACGTTTTTTAGCTGTGAGGCTGTGATTACATCATGCGAGTGCGGTTAGACGTATTTCGCAGTATTTATTTTTATTTATTTTATTTATTTATTTATTTATTTATTATTACACAAATTTTAGGACATCCTATTTTGAGCAGGAGTCATTCATCATAGGGTACATAATCGATCAAAATAAAAAATGCACAAAATTAAGAATTAATTAGCACTGCCTGAAGTATAGCGTTCTGGACCTCAGTTATTAATTCTAAGTACTAAACAAATTGGACAATTTGGTCATATTGGTTGTGGTTACACAATTTGGTCTTAAATTATCCGTTCAACTCAGTTATTAGCGATGAGTACAACATTTCGGATACTCATGGTTTAATCATTTCGGATACTCATGGTTTATTAATTAACACAACAAATTAATTTAAAATAATTATTCTTAAAGAAAATACAAAATAAACGCAACTGTTTGACTCTAAATAGGACACTGTACAGTACTCACATGACGTAATTACGCCAGGAAAGAAAAATTTCCGGTTTACGGGACTTTTGTATAACAAAGGGCAGCAAAATCTGATCTGAATCTGAATGTGAATGAATTGATCACTACTAAAACTGTCGCCACCTATAGATTCCTGACGAATCAAAGTCGGTTAATGATAAAACGCTCAATATAAAAGAATTCTTAATTACAAAGACAACCAACGTACCATAACTCAAATTTAAATAAAGCAACCAAACATCTGAAAGTAACCTTATGTAAAGAATTTAATGAAGAGATACAATAGTATCTCTCTGTATATAGAGATACATCTAAGCTGAAACGACTTACAATTTCATGTCTTTCGATTCGTCTCCTGATGAAAACTGGGCAAGAAAAGAAGTGGCGCAGATAAAGCGAGCATATGTGCTGATTATGCATGACTGATTATGCAGTAATTGCAGAAATCTAATTAAATACAAACGGCGTTAATTAAAAAAGAAAATCCAGCAAAACATTGATCAAAAATAGCACCAGAGCAATATACTTAAAAATCTTCCGGAAAAATGAATCAAACTAATATTGGGCTACTTACCTGAAACCTGAAAACTTTCGCAAATCATAACGATTCCAAAACCTGTGGTAAAGATGAAACAAAAGTAAACTCAAATCTTCAAAGCAGTTTACTACCACACTCCTTAATCGAAAAAATGTTCTTCATAATCCAGCCAATTGAGAAAATCTTATTCCAGATCATCAAAGTGTCGTATCTGAAATCAGACACGGACGAATATTTCTGCTATGATACAGGTTTCACACTTCAAATTGAAACTTTTGCACTTAAATTTGTTACTTTTACATTTCAATTTGAACCTTTAGCAAATTATATGTATTGCCAATTATAACAGAACTTGGCTATTTCTATTACCGGTTTTAATGAAATTTGACATCGATAATGAATATATGGGATTCTTAAAGATTTTTAGATAAAATTCTGGAATATGGTCAAATAGGATAAATCTTAACATGTGGATTCTAAAATGATTCTTAGATAAGGTTCTAGAATATGGCAATAACTTTACAACAAGAAATATCCAATATCCTGTACTTGGCCATATTCCCTCCTCCTTTCTAACTTTATCTAAAAATCATTTGAGAATCCCATTTCCATTGGAAATGATGGATTTCATTAAAATCGGATAAGATATAGAATCCCAATAAAAGTTTTATAAAAAAAATCACAAATCCTCCTCACTACAATGGACATCATTTTTAGTCAACAGCTCACTATATTCTAATCCAACCAGAACGCCACTCCAACTCAACTTCAACTCAACCGTCAAATTGACCCTTAACTTAACCTTATAATCAACACCAAACTCAATACCCAATTGAATAATCAAACCAGCACATATAAAAAACTCATAAATATTTATATAACCTGAGGGGCTGTTTGTGAATTCGATTCGAACGTATTCGACTCTCCGAAGTATAAGATTCGTTTTTGATTTAAATAAGAAATGAACGAATCTGATTTAATTCAAACTCAAATACGTTCGAATCGAATTCGCAAATAGCGCCCAGGTATTTTGGGTCAATTCGTATGACAAGTAGCCCACCCTCTTGACGTACAGTCCAAAAGCTTTTCAAATCTTCGTCTTGACCATAGAAACAGATTGGTGAAAAAAAAATCCATGACGGACCAGTCCAGACAGACGGACGGACATTTTTTTTTTTTTTTTTTTTTAAATTTTACAGACAGGGAAAAGTAGTGTTGGGCCAATCAAATATTTCGTCAGGATTTCAATATTTTGATCTATTTAGACCGAAGTATACAAAAAGATTTACTATACAAAGAAGCACTAAGGTAAATTAAGGCATCCGAAACAAATGTGGCATATTGTCAAACCAACCTTATGGAATACAAATTGTTCAGAGGCAAGCTATAGTAAGATAACAATAAGCTAAACAAAACTAAATAAAACGTCTGATTGATGTCTTTCCACCAATTTATGTCCATCAAATGCTACGATATTTATATCGCCTTTGCCGTGAGAGAAGATATACTCTGGTAATTGTTGTTCAAATTTGACAAAATTAGCAACCCTGGTACATTGTATAAAAAGTGAAGAAAATGGGTTATTGCAATTCGAAAGTGAAATTTGCCCCAGTCATAACATCGGCCGCGTAACCTGTTGAATTACTTATTCAGAAAATTCTGAACCTATAACCATAGAATTTAATCTTAATGTACTTCCGAGTGCAGCTTTTACAGTATATATTTATTGTAGTTAGCACTGTTCTGCGCTACTAACTTTTGCTATCCTTCTTTATACCAGGTTGCGTGGTTTCTTCCGGGAGACTGGCTTCAAGTTTTAAATGGGTCGTCTTTATTAAAAATAAATTTTTTGAGGTGAATAATAGAAGTGGATATAAAATTAGTAGCCTATCACAGACAATCGTAAGCCTTGGCATATAATTTAAAAAAATTCAAATTAAACATCAAAAGGAAAATATTCGAATAAATAATTTTCTATTAAAATAAAACAAATGCGATATTAAATAAATAAATAAAATAAAAATAATTTAATTTATTCATACAATCCAATAATCAAATTCACTCTTGCATATGCAATGCTCGACAGGCTTTTATAATTTTCCAAAGATGTAATTTTAATTAAAATCCACTAACAAAATTATACATATAATCTGTGTCTGACGGCCAAATTATAAATTAAAATGTTAATTAAAAAATTTTCCTCTCAGATACAGTAGTAATCGTCTGAATATACATATGTACTACATACGATTATATGAGATAACTAAAAATGATGATTAAATTTGTATAGAAGTAGGTTGTATAAATTAAACACTCCTTGATATCAAACCAATATCACTTATCATTATTATTGTGTGTTGCCGGTAATAAAAATAAAAATAGTTTGAGAATGTGTAGTAATAAATAATTTATAGTTTTCTAAATATTAAAGAGACGGAAAATTGTAATAACACCAATAAATATTGATATATTCGGAAAATGTGGATTCTCTCTGCCGCCTGCAATGCATGTGTGCCGTATAAAACAATGTGTGGGCCCCCGTTACGTGTTTAGTATTTTTTGATGTAATTTTATGAATTTAATTAAACATGATATGATTATTGCAAAAAACAAAATAAAAAATAAAAATAAAAATTTAATTTTCAACAATACGTGGTTGGTTCGGTTCGTATTGTATTGATGGTTAAACATTAAAATGTTGTAAAATAAATCGAGTGCGGCTTTATTATTCGTTGGTTATATTTAATTTATTTTTATTATTTAATCGATTGTTGATATGTGGTTTTATGGCACATATTTTATAATTATTATTTGCGATTTTTAATTAAATGATATAATCGAATAATTGGGGGTGTCGATGTTTTGGTAGCTCTCAATGCAAATCTATTTTAAATTGGTAAAAACTGATTAACTGTGGTACACGCTAATTCCAGAATTAAATCGGTTTTAAGATTGTCTACTTTTTTATGGGAATACACATTTTAAGGGTTTAGTATAATAAAATACTTATGGCAGTAAAAATTTACAATTACGTTGAGTGGTTTTTATATAGCATTATTGCTGTACTTAAATTCTGTTATATTTCCGTAAAATTTTCATAATTCAAGGTCTCCCATTTTATGTTTAACTCAAAACAATTAATGAAAAATCCAATCTGGATTAGATTAATTTTAGTTTAGTTCGATCCAAATAAATCATAACCGTGTGTTTATGTTAAAATTTTATAAATCGTGCTAAATAAATATTCAAATACAATAATATCGATTTGTTATTTTCGAAAACTAAGTGAAAATAAAAATATGTACAGATAATTTTAGACATGAAAATATGTTACGTACACACAATTTTTGATGGGCAATAATTTTCCAGCATAACAACTATTAATCACAAAATGTAGTATATACCATACATGTGTACCAAAATAAGTATGTATATCTACCATATAATATAGATTTTCCGATTAGACATTTATATAAATGGGATGGAAAAACAATAACGACTGTACCATTAGTTTCTTCAGTATTTTATCTGCTGTATAAAATCTGTATCAGAGTACGAACCACAATCAAAAAGTTTTACAAATAAAATAAAAAATTTATTTTATGTTTACGTAATTTTTACTTCACCATTAATTTTTAATTACAGTTTATTCTGTTCGGCTTCTGAATTAAAAAGTTTTCGGATAGAGCTTTTTTGCTTAGTAGGATATTAATTCTAGTCGGATTTGCTTTTTTTGAGCCTTGAGGATTAATATTTTACTGACAATATTTAGTGAAAAACAAACGTAAACTTCTAAAACGAAAGTGGCGGCGAAGTAAAATCGCCGAATTAAAAATATTTTGGCCTAACTTTTCGATTATATTTATAATAAAATTAATTTTTTGTATTAAATCATACTAATAATAATATGATTTTTACAGGTCATTGCTGTTGAGGGTGCCTAAAACAAAATCAGCAAACATCATAGTGTCTCATCTGCGTACATCACAGGATATACTCATATTTTACATATTAATTAAATACAAATGATTAAAATGGGTCACAGTCGTTATGATTTATTGGAGGACAAATCTAACCTATTTGGCTTGAATCGATTATTTAATCGAACATCTGAACGCATGCAACGACCGTGTAATCTACAATAAAATTTCGCATAGCATTAAACGATTTATTTAAATGTCTGCGTTCATCTATGCAACAATTGCTGGAATGCTTACTGCAAGAGTTCTTTTTGGCGAAACGCCACTTTAAAGAAGATTGATGGATTTAGTTAGGAGAAATTAGTGCCTGTGAAATGTGACTCGCAACGACTCTTCCAATAAGTAAAAACCCAACACAAGTTACGAGATATTAAAAAGTACATAAATTAAGGGAATTAAACCCAAAAGTAAGTCTAGACTTTACTATCAGATAATTGCTAATTGGTGTGTGGGTTAAACAAAACTATACGATAAATTGGTTCAACAATATCTGTAAGATTTGCGGTATAAGCTGCAGTACGATTCATTGTAATTTCTGTGGCCTGGCTTAACCTGTATTAGTTCTTAATACTGACATGCACTTATGCGGTGTGCCTCGATTATTTCGTCAATTTTTTTTGACTAAATTTTCGATTTTTCATGCCAGATAACGAAAAGTCTCCTCACGAAATTACTTTTCAATTTAGTTGTCATTTATAGAAAGAGTGCATTTATAATGATTAAGCATTAAGTAAAATTGAAATTTGCGGCACAGAAGAATATAATAAAAACAATGTGTACTGGCTGTGTGTACTGTACAAACTACTACTGGCATGTAAAATGTGTAGAGTTAATCGCTGCAAGATTTGAAGAAAACTTCAATTGAGTCTTGTAGTGATATACACAAACTAGGTAGTAACTTTTCTCAATCTGTCACTACACAATCTTGGCGAAATTGGGTTATAAAGTTTCAGTGTAATTTAGCAATTATATTTATTAAATCAATACCGTAGCTTTAACCTTAAAACCAAACAAAGTTTGACAAAATTTTCAATATCATTCATATAAACCGAATGAAGCCTGATAAACTTAAAAATGTTATTTATAATCGGGTTTATGTGTGCCACCAAAATTTTCAAATAAAGATCACGAAAGCGAGTAGCCCGCCCATTGCCAACAATGATGACAAAGGTTTGGCTAGCCCTTGGAAGAGGCCCCTTAATTACCAAGTTAAATAACCTTAATCCATATGAATCGTTCGTTTAGTAAAAGTTCTACAAAATTATTTTTTGAAATCGCACTCAATACTCAAAGGTCAATATGGGTCTTTGCCAACAATTTCATCGAAAGTTCTACAAAATTATTTTTTGAAATCGCACTCAACACTCAAGGGTCAATATGGGTCTTTGCCAACAATGATGACAAAGGTTTGGCTAGCCCATGGAAGAGGCCCCTTAATTACCTAGTTAAATAACCCTAATCCATACGAATCGTTCGTTTAATAAAAGTTCTACAAAATTATTTTTTGAAACCGCATTTCAAGTAATAGAAAGTTCTACAAAATTACTTTTTTGAAATCGCACTCAATACTCAAGGGTCAATATGGGCCATTGCCAACAATGATGATAAGGTCATCGAAAGTTCTACAAAATTATTTTTTTGAAATCGCACTCAATACTCAACGGTCAATATGGGCCATTGCCAACAATGATGACAAAGGTTTGGCTAGCCCTTGGAATAGGCCCCTTAATTTTCTAGTTAAATAACCCTAATCCATACAAATCGTCCGTTTAATAAAAGTTCTACAAAATTATTTTTTGAAATCGCACTCACCACTCAAGGTCAATAAGGGCCCATTGCCAACAATTTCATCGAAAAATCTACAAAATTATTTCTTGAAATCGCACTCAACACTCAACGCTCAATATGGGCCATTGCCTACAATGACGACAAAGTCATCGAAAGTTCTACAAAACTATTCTTTTGAAATCACACTTAACACTGAAGGGTCAATATGGGACATTGCCAACAATGATGACAAACGTTTGGCTAGCCCATGGAATAGGCCCCTTAATTATCTAGTTAAATAACCCTAATCCATACGAATCGTTCGTTTAATAAAAGTTCTACAAAATTATTTTTTTGAAATCGCACTCAACACTCAAGGGTCAATATGGGCCATTGCCTACAATGATGACAAAGTCACCGAAAGTTCTACAAATTATTTTTTTGAAATCGCACTTAACACTCAACGGTCAATATGGGCCATTGCCAACAATGATGACAAAGGTTTGGCTAGCCCATGGAATAAGCCCCTTAATTATCTAGTTAAATAACCCTAATTTATACGAATCGTTCGTTTAGTAAAAGTTCTACAAAATTATTTTTTAAAATCGCACTCAACACTCAAGGGTCAGTATAGGCCATTGCCAACAATTTCATCGAAAATTCTACAAAATGATTTTTTTGAAATCGCACTCAACACTCAACGGTCAATATGGGCCATTGCCAACAATGATGACAAAGGTTTGGCTAGCCCTTGTAACGAAGTTAAAGATGACTCAACTATATTATCCAAATTTTTGATTTCAAATAAAAATGGAACAAAAAAAAAGTCACTTCGTTAAAGAAATAAATACTGGTTTCATTGCCTTTGTACGGTCATTTAAGTGCGGCTAATGCTCAGGAGCTTAGGGGTGAGATTTTCAAAGGATGAACTCAGTCCTTGTTAGACCGTTAATTTAATTAATTGCAAGATCATGAAATTCTGACCACAACAGAAAAATAATAATTAAATTAGTGAATGGAAGAAAAAAATTTAGGAGTCATCATCATCATCAACCATAGAGTAAACACACATAATCCAGTATATTGCTTACAGCAAGAATGCAAAACAGTAAGTATTAATGAGAAGCAGAAAATAAAATTAAAGGTATGCAAAGAGAGAGAGAAAAAAAATTGTAAGTAAATAAAAAGAAAAGGATCTATTCAATGAATGATTCAAAGAAATTCAATGTAGTATCAAGTTTCACAAAAAAAACTATTATGTGTATTTAATTATTGCTTCATTCATAAATATCCAACATTTGAAAATTATAAATGTAAATTTGAGAAAAGGCAAGAAAATTAAAGACGTACGAGTATGTACTTATATACAAATTTCAAATTAATTCTAATAGCCTGTTCTAATCCTAGTCTAAACTTAGTATGTACCTATTCTAAAATATAACCAAAAATTACATAAGAAAAAAAAATTAATGATAATAATAATTATGATAATAATTAATAATAAAAATAATAATAATAATAACAATAAAAATTAAGAATTATAATAAATGTATATGTATAATAAAATAGAAAATAAAATCTTATCTTGACCAAGTTGCGTTTAATATGGTGAATGTTGCATGTTGAATCAGCACATTGAACATTATGTTATGTATAGGTTTTTCAAATTAAATGAAACCATTTCCAAATTGAACGAAACTTTTTACAAATTAACAGAAACCTTTTTCAAATAAAACGAAACCATTTCCAAATTAAATGAAACCTTTTTCAATTGGAATGAAACTATTTACAAATAGAATGCAACCTTTTATATAAATTTGATAGGCTTTGAGTTAAATACTGAGATTTATGAAGGATAATCTATAATAACTGTTTTCCATAATTAAAAATTCAACAAATTCATTTTTATTTGGCATTCGATTATAAATTCAACACAAAATTAAATATATATACATATATATATTTCACATAAGATTTCAATAAAATCGAAGGTCAACCCTAAAAAGTTACGGCAATATTTCGCCTGCCGCTGCAGCAGGGAGTGTCATCATCATATCCATTATGAAATTCGAAGAGTCTGCAGATGTTATTGAATTTACACTGTCCCTTATAACTTCTACCATATTCTGTTCCCTTGTTGAACCCAACAAATTTCTAGCATTTAATTTAATTTTTGAAAATGCTTGTTCAATTGGGTTCAACATGGGGGAGTACGGTGGTAGAAACCTTAAATGATTTCCTGAGTTTTCTATTATATTCTTGACCTGCGCAGTTTTGTGGATTTGGGCATTATCCATTACAAAATAATACTCAGTGCTCTCTAATTTTGCAACGAGTTCTTCAATGAATTCGCAAAATTTGTTTGAATTACACGTAGAGTTTGAAATTATTTTGTAATGGATAATGCCCCGATCCGTTAACCCTGCTATCAAGGTAACATTTCGACCTCTTATTGTAGGAAGGATAATTCGAGCAGGTGTATTTCTCTTCGAACGAGCGTGTCTTCGGCGTAAATGGAGGTTAAAGCCGGATTCATCGATAAAAATTAATTTATCATGATTCTGATGAGCCCATACTGAAATTATAGATATATATTACTATATTGTTATACGATATTAAAAAAAACACATATTTACCTGAAAATTGAATTGCATATTCCTTCCGAAGGGCAATTGTCCGTTCCGAATTCATATTCTCCAACTCTAGGCTGGCAAGCTTTAAAGTAATGCGTAGCTTGCAAAGACCGTTCTGAAGAGTTGATTTGCATATTACAACATTTTTTTCTAAAAGCTTGTTCTGAATCATTGACAATGCTGCCCCCGCATTACATTCAACCACTTCCTCAATTTGACTTAAAATTTCTGGTGTCAATTTAGACGGCCGGTTTTCTCCCCTCTTTTTTTGTATTAGATTGCAGTCGCTTTGGTTATAGCGGCGAATTATAGTTTTTGCTGTGTTTAATTTTATATCAGCGACATTAGCTGCTTCTTTGAGCGTCTCTCCTTCCTCAAACAATTTAATAAGAAGTTTTTTCTTATCCAGCGAAACGCCCTGATACACTACGGTTCGACGATTTATCGGTTGGACCTCTTCGTCTTAATTGAGAAACGGTTATGGTTAAGTTGTCAAATTTATATATATATTATATATATATTTATACATGTTTATTACCTGAATCCGATGAACTCATCATTGTTTAATATTAAAATATTTTTACGTAATTAATATCAATGCACTTATATAGACTTCAGACAATGAAATGAAATTTATTGTATAAAATATTACAACCCACTCAAGTTTAACAGTAATTAGAAACTAACTTCGTATTCAAATCGGATCCTAGACAATAGCAATAATTAGGTTTCAAATTTCGGCATTTACAGTTACGGACAAAAAAAAAAATTGTTGTTGCCTTACATTATTTTTGTTGCCTTACATTATTACGACCTACGTTGCCTATATGTAAAATGAATTTTTAATTATGGAAAACAGTTATTATAGATTATCCTTCATAAATCTCAGTATTAAACTCAAAGCCTATCAAATTTATATAAAAGGTTGCATTCTATTTGTAAATAGTTCCATTCCAATTGGAAAAAGTTTAATTTCATTTGAAAAAAGTTTCATTCCAATTGAAAAAGGTTTCATTCAATTTGGAAATGGTTTCGTTTTATTTGAAAAAGGTTTCTGTTAATTTGTAAAAAGTTTCGTTCAATTTGGAAATGGTTTCATTTAATTTGAAAAACCTATATATCCATATTTTCAATGTTGCATGTTGAATATCGAAAATGGATCAATTACACATTATATTTTAAATGTTGCACGGAAAATATTGAATTTAGCTATTCAATGTTGCACGTTAACACCGGCGATTTATAGTTTATTATATGTAGTGTTATTAGTGCATTTATGTTTTTTTTTTTTTTTGTTTATATTAAGTTTTAGGGTATTATATTTATAGTATATAGATTTTTCGTTGTTTTATAGATTTAGTTTTATTTAGGATTGTTCGGTATTTTTATTTTTATTTAAATTTTAACATATCACTTTCACTGTTGAACTTCGCTGTGTATCGTCTTGTTAATTGTAATAACTGTGTATAACTTGGTACCAATATTTAACAAAGTAACAGACTTTAATTATAACACTATATATTAATTAAAATGTTCGATACGGAATTATTACTTTTATTGATTAATGATTATTCACTTTACGATCATTCACATCAAATTTTGACTTGACATTATATTATGACCTTTTGTAATCATAGCTGTCTCAAAAAAAAAAAAAAAGAAACGTTCTTGAGGCTATGTTCGGAGCACATGTTTATTTTAATTTATAATTTCTTTAACTTAAGTATACCTAAGTATGATTATGTACATATAAAGATCATATAAAAGTTTGCACTAAACCAAAGTATTTCTTAAAAATTACACATAAATATATATACTATATATAGTTTTTAGTTTAATTTATTTTTGTATATATGTACATTAACACAAGAAAGAATGGTATGACCATTCTGGCCAGTTATAACCGAACAAAAAAAAAATGCCGTTTATTACACGATAGTTCTAAAGAATGTTATTTTTTTAAGATATACACCAATTTTTTTCCAATAGATATCAACTCAAAAAAATAGATTTAAACAAAAAAAAAAACTAAGATTAAACTAATCTTTTCGACACAAGATTAATGTTTTAAAATTTTAATATTTAACTAATAAATTTTTAATTTTAACTTCATTAGAATCCTTTCACAAAAAAAAAAAAATAATAATAATACCGACCGATATCATTGCAATTTACTTTTCAACCCCAATCCAAAAAAAAAATCTGTCCCACCTAAATTAATTAACAGCAAAATTTTGCAACATACACACAAAGTAAGCAGATATATATCCCAATGTTATGATAATACACACTTTGTAATCTGTATTAGTACTAAATAAATCGATTCAATCATATATTTTGAATTTGTAACACAGTGGTAACCAGTGCTGCGTTACACCCTTGGAATAGTCCCCTTAATTACCTAGTTAAATAACCCTAATCCATACGAATCGTTCGTTTAATAAAAGTACTACAAAATTATTTTTGGAAATCGCACTCAACACTCAACGGTCAATATGGGCCATTGCCAACAATGATGACAATGGTTTGGCTAGCACATGGAATAGGCCCCTTAATTACCTAGGTCAATAACCCTAATCCATACGAATCGTTCGTTTAATAAAAGTTCTACAAAATTATTTTTTTGAAATCGCACTCAACACTCAAGGGTCAATATGGGCCATTGCCAACAATTTCATCGAAAGTTCTACACAATTTTTTTTTTAAATCGCACTCAACACCCAAGGATCAATATGGGCCATTGCCAACAATGATGGCAAAGGTTTCGCTAGCCCATAGAATAGGCCCCTTAATTACCTAGGTCAATAACCCTAATCCACACGAATCGTTCGTTTAATAAAAGTTCTACAAAATTATTTTTTGAAATCGCACTCAAAACTCAAGGGTCAATATGGGCCATTGCCAACAATGATGACAAAGTCATCGAAAGTTCCACAAAATTATTTTTTTGAAATCGCACTCAACATTCAAGGGTCAATATGGGCCATTGCTAGCCCCCAATACTTGAGACTTCGATTCGAACTTATTTTAGTCTTCGAAGTATTGGGATCTTACTTGATTGGAATCAGATTCATTTGTTTCTTATTTAAATCAATTAAGAATCTTATACTTCGATGAGTCGAATATGTTCCAATCGAATTCACTAATAGGCCCCCTTAATTTGAAACCGTGACCGTAGATTATCTATATCGTATTAAGTTTAGATTTTAATGTGAATTATGATTGAGACGATCATTTTCTTCAATAGAAATTCACTTTATCATAGATTTACCTAGTGACGCAACTTGTTTTGCATTTATGTATGAATGTATATATTGTAACCAATACTACCGTGCTAAGAAAAAAAGTCCTAAACGCCAAAAGTCGAAAAATGCGTTAGGCATATTTAGATTCTGCAAACAAATACCTATTTTTCTGCGTCATAAAATCACGTTATTTAATAGTTAACAAAAAGGCAAATGTGACTTTTTTTCTTATCATGGCAGAATATCACTCAATATAAATCTAGGAGGCATTGATTCGATTGTTCGTAGGACAATTTGCTATTGTATTGTTTTCCGAATATAAATTTATGTTACACGACCGTCACAGAATTTTGTTTCAATATTCTTTTGTTTTTTTTTCGATTCATACTCTGCCTAAAAAAATTTCACTTCAATAATACAAAACAAGTGCCCTCTTTCAATTTTTTTTTTTTTTTTTGTTAAATATCCATCTGTATTCTGCAATCTACATCCAGCCAAATTGATTGATTGATTGATTGCGATGTACGATCAAGCATTAAGCAAGTCTCCCGTATTATAAATGCGAATACCACACCACTATACCCATGTTGCAACACGACACCATAACTCTCCCTTACCAAGGAAATATGTACCATCCATACTCAGCTTTTCATGAAGCCAAACATAGCAATATTTCACCCCGTAAAGGAAGGTGCCACATCGATAACCACATAAGTCTAAATAGTTGTGATATTCGCCCCTGGCCAGGCCGCCGTCGTACACCTTTTTACATATAACAAGATCGAGGGGATGGGAAAGGAATGTTAGCAACAAAGACTTAACCCGGTTCCAGACACCTAAGTAGTTGATAGTTAGTAAATTTGTTAGTAATATATTTTTAGTAATTTATTTAGCACAAGACAAAAATACAATTTAAAGTTCATATACTGCTCCAACCTGTAAGAAGACACAATGACAACACAAATTTCCTGGTGCCGCAAACTCTTCTTTCTGAAAAACCTGTAATCAACTATTATTATTCCCTCCACCATTTTTACCATTGTGAGGGGAGCGAGATTTTGTTCCATCATCATGTTCCCATGCGGTCACCCAAATTTGTACTAACTGTAGGTAGTGTTTCTTGACGTTGTGGTTGAAATCGTTGCGTCTCTGCTGTCCCTGCAACTCGCGGTTATGCGACAAAATTATGCGGCTAATGAAAAGGAAATGCTCGCCATAATTTGGGCGTTAACATCTTTGAGAAATTTCCTTTACGGATCAAAGAAAGTGAAGATCTTCACAGACCACCAACCATTGACATATGCCCTAAGCAATAAAAATAACAACTCCAAGATGAAACGTTGGAAAGCTATCCTGGAAGAGTGCAATTATGAGTTAAAATAACAACCGGGAAAAACACCAATCACTTCCGGAATAAACGTAATGTCAGTCACACAACATAGCGACAAAAGTTCTCCGGATGATCTGGTCCTCACAGTCGAAACTCCAGTTAATGTATTCCGCAATCAACTAATTTTAAACGTAGGCGAGGGAAGTTCATACCAAATAATAAACCCTTTTCCAAAATATTCCAGGCACATTATTACACAAGCAAGTTTTTCAAATTCAGACATTATACATTTTTTAAACGTTACCTTAATCCACTCACGATTAACGGATTGAAGACATCAGAACATATAATAGGAAAAGTTCAAGAAGTGTACCCAATACATTTCAGAGACTATAAAATTCGATTCACTCAGAAGATGGTACAAGATATTACGGATGAAAACCAACAAGAGGAAAAAATATTATCTGTCCATCGATGAGCACATTGTAATACTGAAGAAAATCGAGATCAAATAATCGAAAATTATTACTTCCCCAGGATGACCAGGAAAATTAAGTTGCTGGTCAAACGTTGTGTTATATGCCAGAAGAATAAATATGAACACCATCCCAATAAGCCTATTATTACCCCAACACCTATCCCTAATTATCCTAGACATACGCTCCATCTAGATATTTACTCAACAGAAAATAAATTGGTTTTACCGGCAATTGACAAATTCAGTAAACTCGCCTTCTGCAGACCGTTAAAATCCAGAGCGACAGAAGAAATCAAACAACCACTTAGAGATAAACTCTTTTTCTTTAGTGTACCAGAAATTGTGGTAATTGACAATGAAAAATCCTTCAACTCGAATTCCATAATATCAATGATGGAAGATGGTTTAAACATAAAAGTCTTCAAAACTCCCCCATACAAAAGTGAAGTGAATGGCCAAGTGGAAAGATTTTACTCGACACTCTTAGAAATGATGAGATGTCTAAAGGCTGATGGGGTAGAGTGAACTTTTAATGAACTACTAGAGAGAGCGATTAATGAATATAACCACTCAATCCACTCGACAACTTGCAATCGGCCAGTGGAAATATATTTTGGCAGAATCCCTAACACAGATCCTGAACAATTAGAACAAATCCGACAAGATACCATACTAAAGATAAAACAAAAGCAGGAAACAGATCTGAAATACCATAACAAAAACCGTACCCCGATCAAAACATATACCAGGCAGGTCAAGTAATCTATGTAAAACATAACAAAAGATTAGGATCGAAATTAACAGAACGATTCAAACCCGAAATAGTAACGGAAGACAGAAATACAACAGTTATAACGGAGTCCGGAAGAGTAATTCACAAAAGCAATATTAAATCCTAAGAAACAAAAACTTATTTTTATTACAGTTACGCCTTAAGCAACGCATTGGCAGAAATTCAAATTCTTGATTTCACAAATTCTCAAATCATCTCAATTAGCACAGGTCAAGCAAAAATACAGGACGGAAACTTCAAATTAATCCATATAATTGAATTTAGACAAACACCAAAATTACATAGACAGAATGCAATCCATACTAGACAAAGAAATGACAATAGATCACCCATTGCACCCCTATTTGAGGCATGAACTCTCGGAATTACAAACATTACTGGACAGCCTTAGAATACATAAATCCAAACGATCCTTAAACTTTATAGGTAGTGCATGGAAATGGATAGCCGGAAATCCCGATCACGAGGATTTCAAAGTAATTAAAGATAAAATGAATAATGCATTAGAGAATAACAACAACCAAGTAGTTATAAACCGATTGTACAATGAAAGAATCAATAATATTACAAAAATGGCTAATTTAATTATTAACGAAATTCACAAAGAAAATAAATTAAACGACCCATTAGCATTAAATATTCAATATAAATTAAAACTAATGAAAGAAGAATTGGTAAATATTAAGTACGTAATTCACTGGGCTAAAGCAGGGATTATAAATTCACTCGTTTTATCAAATTCTGAAATTAAATTAGCCATTAATACACTGGAAACCGAAAATTTACCATATAGTACTCCCGAGGAGGCGTTAGATTTCGCTAATATCAAAATCATTAGTAGCAAATTGTGTCTACTTTATATTGTGTACATTCCGGTAACAACTCCAGAACTATATGATAAATTATTGGTCAAACCGGTCAGAAGAAACGATAAGGTGACCGAAATTGAGTATCAAAATGTCATTAAAAATCACGATAAGATTTATAGTATTATTAACGAATGTAAAACGATCAACTCGCTTTCAATATGTAACCAAAATAATATACTAGACATAAGTAATTCTTCTTGTTAACCCAACTTGCTCATAAGTCGACCTTCCAAAATGCAAACACAACAACAATCAACATATTCAAACAGTTAACGAAATATCGGAGGGTCTAGTTCTACTGAATCAATTCGATGGGAACATCAAAATTAATAACGAAACTCAGAAACTCAATGGAACATATTTGATTAAATTCAGCAATACTACCTTGTCAGTTGGAAATAACATCTACATTTCTAAAGAAAAAACGACCATTCAAGTACTTCCAGCTATTCTACAGCCGACGCCGGAAGAAAGTGATTTCAAGGAAATACTTTCATTACAAATGATGAAAGATATTCATATAAATAATATTCGTTACATTGGGCTCCTTAAAAAGGAGGAGCTGGGGATCATTCTCAATAGTCATCATTTTGGGAATAGCGGTCATCACTACAAAATATACCAAAACTAAGAAATTACGAATCATTAATACAACGAACCAGAGACGCCTCAAACGATAACACCCAAAGGGGCCTCAGAGCATAGACGGAAATTTCATGAAACACCGTTTTTCTGATGGTTCGAATGTGAGCATTCGAACTTTAAGGGGGAGGAGTTAACACGCGTAATAATTAGGTTTCCCACAAAAATACAACGTGATCATATTTGTCTCGTTGCATTAGCAATGACAGCAAGTTACACGCGCATCCGGCATAATGCTGAGTGAATATTCTTGACGACATGGTTTAATATTCTACATATTTTTAATTAAGCAAATTGTAATTAGAAAATAAGAAAATAATCAGTTGTAATTTCGATGTTAAACAAATAAGTTAAAAATAAAAATTATTTTTTTTAACCAAAAATCAATAAAGAATTTAACTTATATAAAAGGTGAATATTAAATAAAATAAAAATAGAATGAATTTAACTCTAATATTAACAACAAGTTGTTTATTCTCAATAACTAAATAGACCCCACCCGTGGTAATCTATTAGATAACTGTAAATCAAGACCATATTAAATTTACAATTTAAGTACAAGAGTCTAAGATTTTACACTAATATAATAATAATTAAACTTATTAAATGTTTTTTTACAATCACTTACCTGAGTAGAACGGTTCAAATCAACATTTTGAAAATTATTAAATGTCCGATCAACTATCAAATTTTTAACTTTGATTCACTATAAAAAATCAATTTATTCACATTTTTCACACATCTACACGGTTGAAAATTTTAGTATGATTATAATAAGATTTTTGTATTCATACAAATCCATAAAAAAATCGTACAAATTTTATATATTCTGTATTTATAAAACTAATAAGTAAAAAAATATTAAATTGATATGTTATTCTTATAAAATAAAATAGTATGACGTCATTAAATTTAATATGATGTTTGTGTAGTTTTTATATAATTATTGGTATAACCTTTTTATATGCTTACCTTATTCATTTAATAATTGTAACTTATCGAAATTAATAAGACTATTAGTGTAAAATTAATATGAGGACTATATAAACTTTTTATAAGTTAACCGTATGCATTTTATAATTTGCAACTTATTCCCAATTAAATAAAATAAATGTATAGATTTTATAAATATAACAATATTAAAATAATTTATATAAAACCTCCATATAAGTATGTTAATTGTATTATTAAAAAATTATATACATAAGTCTTCCTATTTATAAATATAATAAGACAATTTGCGTCGTCAATAATAAAACACAAAAATTAATTTTAATATTTTATTATTTATTTTATTTAACATCTTTTAAAAATTCAATATTACATTAATTTTTGAGATTCTAGTTACAAGAATATACTTTTTTAGATTCTAGTTTTTAATAATATAAAGATTAGTCGTCCTGCGCGACCTGACCGCCTCATATGTGTTTAAATCAGAATTATTTAACAATTTAATACAAACTAAACCTTCTTCGTAACTACCTTTTTCTATTTCGTAACAATTATATATCCCATCTAGTACTTAATACTTTCTCTAATGGTTGAACAAAATAGTTAAAAGTTGCAAATGTCTTTGTTCTTTTAAATTTCGGTTAAACACTTTTAAATTGATTTTGGAACTGTAATTGAACACTAATTAGTGCTTCATGTACGTACATATTTTGTTCGGAATAATTAAAACGATCCCTTATCTTTAAAGAAAAATCGTCTAGAATACCGGAAGCATGGTTTAATATTTTAGTGATAGTTGTATCAGGTAAACCTAATGTGTTTAACTTTGACACAAAATTTATTATCCCATTATTTATTTCAATATTGTACTCTTCTGAACTTTCCGGAACCTGATATTGATTGATCTCACACTGGGACACAGGTTTGGGAAAATGATCGGTTACATCCATATTCTCTAAGTTTGATGGAATAGGTACTGAAACCGTCGCTACGTCGGACATTTTTGTACATGTTGTATTTGTTTTGATGCTTTTGGATTTGGAACAACTTGACACATGTTTTCTGCTTTATGCTTTCAATTAAATTTTCAGTAAACACACATTTCAATTGTAAATGTTTTGATTCTTGCAGGCTATGTATAAGTTTTAAATGTTCAAATAACTTTGACAAATTTGATGTTGACTTTTTACATACGAAACAAAAGTAATTCATTTTTTTATTTGAAAACTATTTGAAATAGGATTACCAAATCATATTTTGTTCTATCGTTCTTAACGATATATACTAAGGATTAAACTCCATTATTAATGTCTCTAGGTTAAGGTAAACTTCTTTGTAGAAGGGTCCAAAATAGTCGAAGATTATCAATAATCTATTGCCGAAATTATATTTGTAATACCACCAACAATGGTATCAAATTTGAATCGAGCACTACTAGATACTGGAGTATTTCCGCTTTATTTTGTCCCAAAGCTACTATATAAGGAGCTTGATTCGCAGACCCTTTGACGTACTCAGCATTAGTTTGTCCGGTCTGAGAATATAAATAAGTAAAATAATTAATTATTTTGAAAGTAAAATTATTAAAAAAATGTATAAAATTTCTTACATGAAAAAATCGAATCAGATTTTGAACAGCTTGTTCATCTGAGGATCTACTTAGTTTCTGTCTGCCGGATGGTGAGGATGGTAGCAATCGAATCAAATTTAGGAATGTTAATGTAGAGGTATTCCAATCTGAAATGAAACAGGAAATGTTTTAATTAACTTATATGAAATTGGTCAATACATAATTCAATATTAAATTTTAATTTGCAACTTTTTATTACTCGTAAGTTTCAAAATATGTACATAATTATCGATACATAATTATACTCGTATATGAAAACAAATTTTTTTTGGTTTTTGTCACTCTCTTATTGTGATATTTTTTTATTATTATTAAATTGAATAATCGCTGATAAAAACGTAATATTTTTACTTATTAGTTTAAATATTAAATTGAAATACGCGTTTCGGATTTTCGTAGGGGTAAATCCGAAACGCGGAGTAAGGAGTAAAATCCGAAACGCGAAATTTCAATTTAATAATAATAAAAAAATATCACAATAAGAAAGTGACAAAACCCAAAAAAATTTTGTTTTCATATGTATATAATTTTCAAAAGTGATATTATTAGTGCACGATAAACACAAAAAATGTTAAGTATCGATACTTACCTAGATTTCGGTCGAACTCGGTATATAACATGGATTTTCCCGAATTTCTCACAGCCGTTATTATATGTCCCTCGTATTTACTCCATGCTTCAGATAAGCTAATGTGGCATTGTGGGAAGCATAAATTAAAATCAAATAAGATCTGAAAAAATAAACCAAATTCAACAGCATTGCAAAAGTAATTATGTACTTACTAACAATTAAATGTTTACCAATTCTGGATGTATAAAATAATAAGGACTGTCAGATTTAGGATGGTAATCGGCTTTGTTCCGCTGTTCTTTTCTAAAATTTACTGTAGCTTTTAGTTTCGCTTTTAACAAGGCAGTGTTAATTATCTGTAAATATCGTTTCGCCGTTTCGTCGTCAATAACTGCCTCTTCTGGCTCTTCTATTTCAATTGAATCAGGGCTAAAATGGGATTCCAATTTCCTTTTTTTCACTCGGTCGTCCTTTAGTTTTATTTGGAGAAAGCCAGTAGCTTCACAGTTAATTAGGAGATTCTAATAGCAAATAATAATGGAACATGGTTGAAATATGTACAAATATTTTTAGTTTTCAATAAATTTAATTAAAAAATAAATTAAAATCAGTGATAAACTAACCAATTCGTTTTCTCCGCGACTTTTTAGACATGGAAATAAATTAACAGATGCTTTCGCTGCAACAGTTTGTTATTCACTTGAAGGCTTAAATCCGAAGATTTCTTGAATGTAGTTGGCTAATATGGAAATTATTTTTCACCTTTGAATCTCTGTTAAATATTTATTTTGCTCGTGTTCTGATAAAACGGTTAGTCCTAAAGGAGTGTTATGGATGTAAGTCCTTAATGCCTAAATAAAAAAAATTATTTAGTATTAGTAAAATTTTTATATGCTTACAAAGATTTTATTATTACATCGGAGGTTACCACAATCCCTGATCATATAACCGCATTTGATTTTCGTAATATTCCATCATTTTGTATATCACGATATTGATGGTTTAATGAGTTACTATCGTCATCTATAAAGTTTTTTTGTTTTAACTCTTAAAATAAAACTGGGATGTCGGTAATAATATTTTAGATAATCAATAAATATTTCTTCATTAACTTCAGCTCCGTGAATATTCTCAAAGTGGTCAAAGTCTTCAATTGAATAAATTGTATTTTGTAAAGCTGTATTAATCGAAAAAGTTAAAATGTAAAATTAAATATAATAAATTACGAGATTAGTATTTCTGCTTGTACAACTAAAAATATTTTTTGTATGAATGTATAATAATAGCTTACCCGATAAGACAAAATCCAGGTACAGCAATTCACTCATTTCATTTACACAGTATTTATTAATTTTTGAAATTTTAGGTTCACCATTTATATCGAATGTAATAAATATATTTTCTTCGGAATTCATGTTGAACGAAATACAAATAAATAATAATTAGCTAATGTATAAAATACAACAGAACACAAATGTTCTAGGCTCACTCACTGGCAAGAGTCTCCTTAAAACTGTTATTGAATTATGTTACAGGTGTAAGAAGAATTTTGCCAGTTTTGTTGCATATGTACATCGTTCAAAGACGTATAATAATATAATAACTAATTTTTTTAATGTTAATATGTTTCACTACAGCTTTTAAACTGTTTATTTTACTGCAAATAGTCGAGTTTTGCTTAACATTCACGAACCATGAAAAACAGGTGCACGCGTTCAAAGTAAATTCACTTTGCTTTAAATTAAAGAAATTAATAAACTAGCTAATTGTATATTATTTTACACTATTTTAATTTATATTAATTTATTTATTTATTAACATATTTAATTTATGTATATTGATTTCACGTCAAATTAATAAACTTAAATTCACTTTGAACTTATTATTAAATGTTATTATTGAAGTATTAGATAAATTAACGTCCACTCGAAAACAATATTATAATTCTTATGTAAATTATTGTATATTTGTAAAGAGGAACACGATATTTCCTGTTCTAATTATTTTAGATGAAATCGTATGAAATTTATAATGTTTTCGTATCAATGCATGATTTTTTGGTTTTTAGTTAACGGTAATTTTACATTTCGTATTATTTTTGTATATAATTTATATATTTTTCATATTAAAAGATATATGAATTTGAATAAGAACTATACTGTTAGGATTTAAAAATTTGTTTTATACGAAGTGGGCTTATACTTAATACGAATATTGTGTAACCTGAATTTATAAATTATTTCTTATGGTTTTAAGACAATATTATTATTAGATTTATATGAAAGTCGATTTAAAGTTATTTGACTATTTTATAAATTTCAACGATAAATTGAATCTTATGAAAATTTAGACGAAAATCCGTATAAACAAGTTTTATAAGAAAAATGTATTATTTATTTTTGGATAATTTTCAACCGTGTAGATATAGTTTCATTGAACTAACTAATATGTGTGTCAAATGTGTTTTTAGATTTAATTTAACACACATATTTTTGAATTTCGACCGCATCACTTCACATCGCAACGATGCACCTTCAACAGACTGGTTCATATCCCTGTAGCATTAAGAATACCGTATTAATATCACTAACAAAAAATACACAAAATTCACTAAAATCACAACATAAACGGTAAAAATAAACGTTTTGAGTGTATTAATGAAACACATCATAGTTTATATTTATGTTGAACTGTTTATTATTATTATAAAATAAATGAAACTATTTTAATTTAATTTGTAAATTGCACAATAAATAATGTGACATGAGTATATAGTTACAGGGATACACACTCCAGCAATCTACATCCAGCCAAAAGCATTAAAAATTAAATCAATAAATGCATTAGTCTTGTTGTACGTATGTGAAATGCTGTTATAACCGATTTATAGATGAAGGAGCGTACCAGATTTACCAGACACTATTGGAAGCAGAAACAATTAAAAATCTCAAAGATATTACGATTTATCTATTAGTCGTTGGGTAGTCTCCGATTTTTAGCACTAATAACAATAACATGTATTAAGGTTTTGGCCAACAATTTGGCCCCGTCTAGAAGACATATAGTAGAACCAAGTAATTGAGCCAGCGTATTCACTGCCCTTTATTTTTAACTGCGCCATTCGAATGATTTTGCGATTTTACAGAAATTAAAAGTTCTCTATTGCTATATCATCGTCATCGTCATGTTTAGCGCCAAATATCACGCATAAGACTGGTCTCTTGAATGTCGTTGTTCGGCTACACTTCGTAATCATTCAACAACGTTCAACCCCAAGTAAAAGAAGGTACGTGATTAATATTCTGTACAACGTTAGCTGAATGATGTTTGCAAGAAATTCCATCACTTCCATGTGTATCTACTCGTAAAAAAAATCCAAAATTTATAATCAAAAGATAAAAGAACATTTTGCACCTTTAGTTAGATCTAAACTGCATTTATCATGTTTCCTTGACAGATATAACCTAAGTTAACTCAGATTTATGTGCATGAAAAACTAGGAACGCAAATTAGGGCAGAGTTTCGTTAAATTCAAATAAACTCAACGAATCTGTTCGTTTTAATTAGATTCTAACTGTGGGTTTCCACTTGCGATGCCTTTGCGAATATATAAATTTGTCCACTCAACCAAAGACAAATTTACAATACGATTCGCAATCAAAAGTATAGCCGTCATGCCTACATCTTTTCCATTGCGAATTTTGCATTACAAAAAATGTTTGTTTAGGAAAATTTTCAATCCCGCGATAAACAAAGCAAGCTGAAAAATTGTTCCTATGTGAATACTTCATTGTTTTTATTATGATTTTTTATTGACGTCTAGAAACGCCTAAATTGACAAAATTATTTGGTAATACAAATACAAAATGTCTCTAATACAGTGACATCAAACAAAAATTTCCCTTTGCGAATATTCGCAAAGCATCCAAGTGGAAACCATAACCGTAAATTTGTTTTTTAATCAAAATTGTGTTTCGTATATTTTTATTAATTAAATTACTTGTTACTTGGTTTTGTTGCGTATTGTTTACTTCTGTAAGCCTAACCCTGTACATAGAAACGATACGGATTTGAACCGCCGTGTTTTCACCCCAACGAAAAATGCACCTGTTTTAATTCGGTACAGCGACAGAGTGATAGCAGATGTACACTTTTCAAGAGTATTAATACCAGTGCTGTCGCTCTGAAAACTTTAAACGGAGTACGTTTGAAATTTTCAGCGGAGTATTTCAAGTCAGAAGGGAGTACAGTAAATTAGGATAGGTTAATTTGCTAATGTATTCACAGAAAATCGTATTTTGAGCAAAAAAATTTAAGAATTTTTTATAAAAATATTTAAATATTTCTTCTATCACATTCACAAGTGGATAAAGTCTCAGCCTGCTTATGTTGCCAATTTGCCGTCTTATTTAAAAAAAAAGAAATCGACACGGGAAGAATTTTAAGAAAATAGTTTATAATTCACTAAGTCAGTGTGTCTGCGTGGTAGTTTTGTTTTAGTGAGTTTTACAGCTCGATTGAGGTTAGGGGCTTGCCCCACTTCGTTCGAGGGTTGATTTGGGTTATAACAGAGTCAGCCTGATAAAAAAAATCAACAGGCTGCTTCAGGGTCGGTGTCGGTCAGTGATGTCGCTCTGAATACTTTAAACCTAGTACGTTTTCAGGGCAGTGTTTCTAGTCAGAAGGTAGTACATACGAAATACAATAGTTAGACTTTAGAGACATAAATAATTGTTGGTATTTTTTGTTAAAAAAACAAAATCACGATCCAGCAAATTACACTAAAATTGTTTTTAATGTTTGAGCCAAATTTGAATATTAAAAGAAAACTGGTTTAGAGCTATTTATTTATTTTACTATTAAAGCGTTGTGCTTCTGTGCCACAACTCTCCACGAAATCACAGATATTTTTTATATTGTCGTTTTGAGTTTTTTAAATTTTTCTCCAAGAAAAGAGTACCGATACCGATCAGCGACATTTTTCATTTTTAGTTATTTTTAACTAAATTATACGTGTCAAATGGAAATTTTATTCTAAAGCAATTTTAGCTTCGAACCCTTTTCATTTTCAAAAGTGTAGTTTTGACAGATATGCGAATTCAGACATGTCAGAAATGTCATTGTCAGATACATTAGTACGTACCTAGGGTGTGACCAGGTCAAAAATGACTAAAGCAGCAGCTGTATTCTGAAAAAAAACGTAACTTGGTGATTTACTTTTTTTTTTGACTCCACGTTTTTTTGGTTGAATTTTTGAAACGTTTTCTCGTTTATATGACAAATAATTCATTCAAACTATGATTTGAAATAAGTAAACAAAGACAATAGGCCCGATTCTGCTTCCTTAGTGGTTTACCCGTGCCGTCGTCTGTTCGCCAAAAAGTACATTTTAGTTATGTACAATTTCTTAAACAGACTAAAATCGTTGTTAATATCACGATAATTTGACAGAAAATTTTTATGTTTTCCAGTATTCTATGTTTTTTTGATGTTCGTAAATGTTCCTTTTATCGGAATAGGAATTTGACAAAAAAAAAACGTTCACGTTAAGAGAGATCGCGATACCCTTTACGTTTTTATTACTTTTTTTAGAATATAGCTGCTGGACGAAGCCTTAAAAAAACAGGACAGTTATTAAGCGTCGAAATATGTTGTGTATTTGATTAAAAAAATTGCTTATAAAATTGGTTTGGTGGCGACGACTGGTCACAAAACATGCACTTGGTGAAATCTCTTCTAAAAAACGTTTAAACTTGCTAACTTGATTCTTAATTTGATGGTGATATAACTAATTCATTGATCATCAAAAATGAAGACACTATAATGCCACTTTGGTTATTAGAAAAAATTTAAGGAAATTAGATTTGCCAAAGAAAAATTTCTTTTTTACTTTCATAACCACCCCAGGTCTTTACTAAATTTCCGGGTTCCAGCACCAAATGAAGCATGTTTGCCAATGGATTTTAGTGCAGTTTTATACCTAAGTTATAAAGCCGATTCTATCTGCAGTTCCTAATATAAAACAGAATTATTCACACTCCGAAAATTTATTGGGTCACTTCATTTGAGGTCGGATTTGATAAATAAAATAAGAGCCAAAATCAAGAAATACTGCGGTATATTTTGTAAATTCTATTATTTTATGGCCTCAACTAATTTTCTGCCATAAAGCAGGGCTGGAGTTTTTAAAATTAAACAAGGCCCAACGGCAAGAAATATTTTGGAACCAAATTCGTGATAATGGTATTATGATCGACACCATACACAGTCAACCCAGGCAATTTTCTTCGCCTCCAGCACCGAATAGAACAGACATATTTGTTCCTATATATATATAAAGAGTAAACATTGGGCCAGTCATTTGAGTTGGAGTTCAAATTAAATTTTATTGAAATTCTTATTTTTCTGATTCCTCCTGCATTTTGCAGGAGGTATGGTCACCCTATTCCTACCTAAATCCAACCAAGGCGAGAGTGAGAATGTCAAAATAAAACTGAAAGATAACCTTGCTAGACAAGAAAGATGCAAGGGAGACTGGATTTTATTCAAATTGTAAGCAAAAGATTTGAGAATATTAATGTCAAGGCGTATTGGAATGAAATTTCCCTTATCACACTGCATAAATCCAGACTTGCATACAACTTTCTAGTCTGAAAAGGTTAAATGACTTTATAGAAGGATTTGTAAGTAATGTAAATCCAGACTTCTACACATCGTTTTTGTACGGTATGGATAAATGGCCGCATAATTTGTCGTGCAGCATAATTTTTGTATTCATGAGGTCCTAATCTAAATATTTAGCCAAAGCAGATAAAAGTTTTTTGTTAAAATCAGCTAATCTCTATCAAGTTTGTGTTTATCTGGTGCCCCATACAGAGTCTGAAAAAAGTATTGTGAAGTTGAGGTAATCGAAATTAGTTAAATTTAGTTCGCAAATTTGACATTTTTAAATTGAAATTGTCTGCTAAAGTGACTAGCACATTACTGCAAGAAAACCGTTTTATGGGTTTTTGCCTGAGAATGACTATTTTTAGTGTAGCAGTTATTAAAACAGGGGAGTACAAAATGAAATAGTGGAGTACACGAGTAACCACTAGGCGAGAGTAGTACAAATACTCCGATCGTATTCACTTTGACAGCACTGATTAATACTCTTTCTTATTCGTTTTACGCGTTTCTCGACCAAAAACAAGAGCCCGATTTTAGTTTTAAGCCCTCTTTCAAATATATTAAAATGCTTGTGGGCCATAAACATATAAAATATTTAAGACTTACAGGGGAATTCATTGTTGCCCCAAATACTACGTTCATAAAAAAAATGCTAAAAAATAATTGTCCGATGAGTAAAAAAACTTACATAAAAATAATTTCTTTAACAATTTTGTCCAGAAAAAATAGCAGAGTACATACAAATGATAAAGCGGCGGATACGTTTGTATGCTTGTAAGATCTTATATCGTAGAAATCGTGTGCAAATTTTTAATTTCAAAAAAACACTAACTTTAAAGAAGCTTTTTGAAAAGCGGGATATACATAGTTTCGACCGTTCTGTATTGTTTCGCTGAACAATAAATTATTTAGATGGTAAAATTTGATTAAAATTTAAAATGGCTTATTCCTAGTGCAATTTACGTTATCCATTGTGAAACCGCAAATTTTAAAAATTTTTGAAAAATATTCTTTTGCATTTGAAAATTATCTGGTCAGTCTATTTATGTATGTACGGTACAGATGGAAAATTATGTTAACAGATTTAAATACGGTTTGTTGGTTTGTTGTTTCGGTGGGCAAAATTTTACAATCGATATTTATCCCACATCCCAATGTCCAATAGAGCTAAAATTTTGCAAATGGTATCAAATGAAAGGGCTTGACGAGTAGAAAACGATACTTTCAGTGACGTCAGAATAAGGTGGTCATAAGGTGGTGGGGCGGCCGCCCCAAGATAGCAGACCACCTATTTCTTCACAACTTCCTTGACATGGGTATCAAATGAAAAGGTTTGACGAGCACAATACGTGACATCATTCTAAATTCAATATGGCGGATGCTCACCTTTCAAATTTAAAAAGATTCGTTTAAGACAAAAAGTAGAAAACAATAATATGTATGAAATACGTTTTTAAACAACCACGCATATATTCAAGTGTACTAAAACGTAAAATATATTTCTTTTAAAATAAAAGCATGGAAGCTTTTCCTTAATCAACAATGAATCTCTGTCATTTGTCAATCTCTGTGGGCTTTAAAAGCATCATCTAAATTGTTGAATAATTCAACGCCTTTATAAAATATACTATTTTCAGTGAAGTTTAGTTTGTAATTTGGTGGGCGGAATTTGTTGGAACTACGGGTAGCTCTATCTGAGATTTGAAAATTTGTAATAAGATTTACGTTACATTTTAAAATAACCATATTTCGTGCTAGAAATTTTTTTTATTATTTATATTAGTAGTTGGAGAAAAATATCATGGCGTCCATTTTTTTCGCTGATCTGAAATTTTTAAGTGGATACTGGCCAATATCGTTTATTTTCTGTGGTACTGCACTCTGATTCTTTAAAAAAAAATAAGAATGTATAAACGCGAAAATTAACAAACTTTGCGGTTCCACACTTAATTTTCAATGTTTTTCGATGGTCTATTACTAAAATAATGTTGAATCAATGTTGCATTATTGCAGCTTGATCTTTTAATTCAAGAGCAGTAAATAAGAAAGTCAAATTGCTAACAAATTCCAAATACGGGTGTCACCGAACCTTGAAGGCTTGCAGATTAAAATTATCTCCACAATTATAATTTTTACATTCGACGTAGATCTAATCCAACAATATTATCGCGGCATATAAAATACTTCAATGAATTTACATATGTTTATATAAGCAGCACTGATAAATAATACTCACAATATAATTATTCAATAATTTAATTACATTCGCACAACTCAAATAATTACAATTAACAAAATGTAAACAAACGAGCAAAAAATGTATGTCTGTGATAAATAAAAAATTTCCCAAAAAAACATGCTCCTATTTTATTAATTAATTACAGTTTAATTTATTCGACCAAACGTAATTGATGCATGCCAGTAAATCCCGCAACAGAAATAAAACCGCCAAAAGATTTATGATTCTTTGGAGTTACTGATTTATACAGGTTACTCCAAAATTGGTATTAATTAGTCGTAAATAGACGGCCAATTTGTCTGCTGTCGGCCATACCAATTAGGTCAAATAAATCAATTAAAACTTAAAATTAATTTCAAACGATTTGAATAATTTATTTGTAAATTGGTTCGAACATTATTCCATATAAATTTATTTGTAATTTATTGATTTGGATATTTTATAGTGTGGCACATCACATTTTTATATTATTTCATAAACTATTATTAAAAATCTAAATTATGATTATTACAACTTAATATGTCACTACAACACCTTGTAATGGGTGTATTTTTTAAGACAATGACAACTACTCTAGCTAGTACTGATCAGATGATTTCTGATTAACTCGCTTTTATAACACAAATCTTCTAAGGAATACAAATGTTCTGAGGAAATTTTAAATTTGTAACAAAAAATAAAATTCCAATAAAAACGCGGTTGGTCTTCATGGGAAGACAAATGTCTGATTAATAGCCAATTTAAAATCTATAAATCAGCTTTAGAAACGAAAAATCCTTATTGTACGTTCTTATATCATTCTCGTCCAATAAATAGTTTTTATTGACCTGCAAATTGTCATTTTCCAAGATTGTCGACGATACATTCTACGGATAGTAGAATATAGACGATCCGAAATATCCAGGGCAACAATATAACATTTTTTGAATTGACAAAGATTAAGTGTATTCTATCGCAACATGGTGAAGTGGAGGCGACCGGATAGGAAAACGATGTTTTCCCTCAAATCAATTTATTGTCTCGAAATATCAAAAATTTTATAAAAACTAAATTATTACGCTTTAAAAATCATGTTCCAAATATCGTTGAATGCATTGTTACATAAAGTTGAAAATGTTAACAAGTTCATAGAACTATTATTATACTCTATACCATATACATAGAATACTCACTACACTATATTTACAGATAAAAACTTTTTGCTTTGATATTAAGACAAAATAACAAATGTTGGTTTAATGAAAAAGTTTAACAGAAATAAAATCTTAAGACTTTATTTTAGCTCATGTACATACATATATACATATATAACAATCTTGTAAACTTGCATAAAGTTAAGTTTTATTGTGATAATAAATTGAATTGTTAAATTAGCTTTTGAAAATTGTTGTGTTTTATGTTGTTCATATTTAATTATGAATATTTTAAAAAGTTACTCGTCTTTTCTTTTATATATACTTACTCGTACGATAATTATAATAGGAGAGTTTAACCAGGTATGCAAAAAAAAATTAATCAAGTTTAAGTTTGTAAATTTTTAAAATGAAATTGGCATCGTCTTATGTAATTTTTGAAAGAAAGTTATTTTTAACCGCTCGCTCATTCGTACATAATTCCGAAAAATGATGGCAAATTTAGAAACTAGAGCAACCAGATATATTAATCTCGAGAGCTTTTTAATTCTATTCCTGCATTCTATTCCTGCACTTTTAAAAAGCTTTGTTTTCTTAGAAGGTTCTAGTTTCAATATTCAAAAGAAAGTATAATTCTTGGTAGAGACATTAAGAGAAAAAATTCAGGGTGTAGGCTGTGTCGTCTACACGGCCGTAGGAGTTTTGCACGATAACGTTTATAAGAGATGAGAGAAATGGTACAGTGTAAGGGTTTATTAAAATAAATCTGTTTATTATTAGTATCATGAAATGAGGGTATAGCAGCAGTGTAAAAATGATTAAGTGATTATGTACCGGGCACCGGTAGAAATTCACCGGTAGTGCGGTCAATCATTGTAAATCGCTATTTTCTAATTTTTAATTTTAATTAAAATTTATGTAGAGATTGATTATATTAATTTAAAATAAATTAAACGCCACCGTTTTTGACGCAAAAATCGTGATAATGTTATGCGTGTGGCATAAAGCCTAAAGACCAATTCAAAATTAATCAAAATTTTACTTAATAAATTCGTTATTGAATGAAAGGATTTTAAAATCTAACACTTATACTCAACCCTGATTCAATTTATTAGTAACTCATCATGTTTGGTTTTTCAGTGGATTTTTCATCTTTGATTAAGCCAATAAGCCATAATAAAATTAAACACGGAAACAAATGTGTCGAACCGTGATCACCACAAGCGAATATTGCTCTAAATCCGTTTTTGTTCCGTTTATCATATTATGAAAAAGAATGAGATTAATTTCCAGTATGGAATTTCGTTAGGCTTAGTAGATATTTTTTTTCTAATTGATACATAATCAGTAGAGCTGCTGATTTTGCAAAGCTCGAGCTTTCGATCTCTTTATTAAGAAATCTCTTTATCTCTTGAATGGTAAGTTACTATTAGAAAGTATTGTTAAAAAAGTTTGTAACTCTTACCATTCAAGAGGTAAAGAGATTTCTTAATAAAGAGAGATAATTCACGTTATAAAATTAATATTTTGCGATCAAAAACGCTTGTACTCTAAAAAGATCGAAAGCTCGAGCTTTGCAAAATCAACAGGTCTAATAATCAGTAACCTATAGAATATCGAATGAACTCGAAACATCAAAAAAATCTCAAAATCATCTTCCAATTCTATAAAATTCACAGAAGTAATTAAAAAACAAAAAATCTTCAAAATTCGTGTTACCGAAAATGTCAGCAAGCCTAGGAAATTACAAATAAACAATATAATCTTTAACCTCGAAAAACTTCGAAAATTTTAATATTATCGAAAAATTTGGAACAAATCGAATCACAAAGAACAGAAGAGATTACAAAGAGATTTGGCTGCTGCGAGTCTTAGACCCTGTTGTGAAACTAATTAAGACAAATAGAATTAAGATCATAAAAACGCATAAAATCAAAACATAATTAATTTCAAATAACATTGTAAAACATAATTGATATTGAAGAAACAATACAAAATATACATAATACTAAAAATACGGAAGCATAACATATATAGCAAAATCAAAACAAACATGACACATATTACGTACTACAAAATTACGTAGTAAGTAAGAAATAAATGTGTACATATTACATTGAACCCAAAAATATATGAGTACATGAATAATATATGCTCTGGATTAAAATGCAAACATTTCGTATGTTCTATATTACCAAAATATGGAAAATGATTACACGAACAAATTTAATTAAGCATATCATCACACATGTACGTATTGCGAAATAAAATATTTATGCCCCAGATTAAAATATATGTTACTAAAAGTATATTAAAATTGTTATTGTAAATCAATAAAGAAAAATCGGTATATAAACTATTGATTTTTGAAATTAATCATGAGTCGATTTATAAATTACAACCGAATGGGTTAGTTCAGCGGGTAGACATAAATCTAATCTCTGTAGTCAATAAAGAAATCCTTATCAATAAAACTTTAAAATAATAAAAATCCACAACAAGAATTTTTCAATTAAAAGCAGAAGAAGCGGATGTAGCAGATCATCTGACCAGTAGAATTAAAAACAATTGGTGAGTATTACTATCGAATATTATCCCCAATATTCAGTTTTAAACCATTTCCAAATAAACCTATCCTCTATTATATCGATATAGCAAAATCGATATAATATCTACTAACCAAGGTAGCATGATCTGGCAAAATCATATACCAAACGACTATCCTTTGTGAACCTCAGTTAACCAGTGCATGGCAAAGCACGGAAATAAGCGAACAAGAGTCTTCGAGCTCACTAACTTATTTCATCTGAGGGCACATTGAGACGTCATAGGCCCTACTAACAAATTAGGAAATTTATCATCACTCTACACCTAACCATAGAGTGAAGATAAATATAGGTTGACGGTAACATTAAACAACAAATATAACACTAAAACAAATATAACATTTACACCAGTTATAACATTCAACCATTTATAACAACCCTAACAGCAAAAATTTCCTGCCCCTTAGTGTAAAACCATCAGAATAATTCTCGGTCCCTTCAAAGGAGCATCAGCCAAAAATTAAGGTGGCTGGCATACGTTTCTCATTTTCACAATCGGACCACCGAACAGGCGTAGAAAGTGGCATAAACGAAAGTAGGACCTCGTGAGAGACAGCTACCCGATGGAAGAATCAAATCACACTCGATCACCGTATCTGGCATTCTCGTTTGTTGGGTCGAACTATTTTATAGTTTTCCTCGCCAGCCAAAGGTGATAATTGTTCTTATCAGCGATTTGTATTGTTGTTGGCATAAAGTGAGCAGTAGCCTCCTACTGCGATCTTCGTTGAAAGCTTCATAGACACAGAGATGACGGATTCTAGTTGAACTCCTTCACCTTTTCCTACTGTGTGTCTCCTGAAACAATGTCCCCCGAGTCTGGCTTCTAGCGGTGAGCATGTATTTGTATGTCTGTGTGTGCCTCTGAATAACAATAGTACGTCATTGACGTACCTATGCCAATAAATTATATTGTTTTTGTACGGATTTATATTATTCAGTACGTATGTATTTTCGAAAAAATTTAGATATATATTGGCTAAAGTACCTGACAGTGGACTTCCCATTGGTAATCCTTCTGGTTGCGCGTAAAACTTGTTGTCATGTTTAAAATAATTCATATCTGTGATTGTGGTTAATAATTTTATGATCTCGGATATTTTGTTGGCTTCTACGTTATTTCTTCGTAACAAATCAGCTATTATAGACAATGTAGCTTTCACTGGAATGTTGGTATACATATTAACGACATCAAATAATGCATATTTGGTACCTGCCGGTATATTTATGGATCTTATTTTGTCGACTAGTTCAATATTGTTCTTAATTGATGTATTGTTTTGTAATATTATATTGTTACTTAACCATCTATTCAAAAATTTTGCGATTCTATATGTCGGTGAAGTTGTGAAATTTATTAATGGACGTATAGGTGTATTCATTTTGTGTATTTTAGGCAAACCTGTAATTAATGGAGCACTTGGTTTGATCATCTTGTTGTAGTACATCTCACATTTATTTAATATTTTAGACGATGTATTGATGACTTTATTGATTATTTTTAAGAAATTAACAGTTGGATCACACTGTAACTGTTAGATCCTGTTATTTCGGATATAATCGTTTATTTTTGTTTTATATTCCTCTGCGTTCATGATTACCATTGTATTGCCTTTATCGGCAAAGAGAAAACGTTACACACAACCACGTAATTGACTCTAAACACATTTTTTATCAACGTATACACAACACAACGAATATCCAGTTTAACGAACGAGAAATTAAAGTGCTAAATAAAGGTCTAAAACATAACATCACTCTCAACTAAAAAATAACATAAATGAGCGAAATAAACACGTTGAAAATGTTATACTAAAAACAAATACAGAGCACTAGGATGAGATTCGTATTAGGTTTATCAACTAAATTGGAAACAAAGTAGTAAACACAACGCAACAATACCAACATATAGCTGAAAATAAAACCATAACCAATATTAAGAAAAAATTAGTGAACAAAAATGCCATAGTTACAAAAGCCGATAAAGGCAATACAATGGTATACTACAGAATATAATAAGGATACCAGCATTATACTAAACAAGATACTACACAAATACGGTTACAAAGTGGCGTATACAACAAAACATAAACTTATAAATAAACTTAAAATGGACATAAATCACCAAGCGGTTGATACTGGCGTTTACAAATTAATATGCAATAACTGCAATAAGTTTTACTTAGGGCAAACGGGCAGATCATTCAAAATCAGATTCAAGGAGCACACAAACGTAGTTGGGCAGCCACATATAAAATCCAATTACGCACTACATTTAACTAATGAAAAACACACGTACACCAGCTTGGACATAAATTTGAATGTAGTGTGCAGAATGCATAAAGGGCAGAATATGGATAGACAGGAGGAATTGGAAATATACAAACACAGAGATAACCCGTTGTTACTAAACGATAAAATTAACACTAAAACAAATAAGCTGTATGATCTAATATTGAACAATCACCAACACCACTATAATAATTAGCATATATAAGAGTTGTACTTGTAATTTTTTGTAATAATTAAATAAAGATTGACAAAGGGATCCCGAAACCGGATATATTAATATATATTTTTACTATCACATAAAGAAAGCTTATTTTTTATTGTATTTTCAAATAAATATTATTATGGTAAAAGTGCGGTAATCTAAAATGGAAACATCCCATTGTATGAACTTAAAATATCATCGTTTAGTAACAACGTTTTAACTGAATTTTAATATTTAAATATAACCTCCTGGTAACCTCTCGAATTAATTGAAACAAAACAAATACAAATAAAGAACCTTTTCAGAGAGCTTTACAATTCTAAATAGCATAAAAAATATATAGGATCTCAAAATTTGTACCCCAATTTACTAAAATTTTACCATGGTGCAAACAGAACAGTCTTGTTTTAAGGTCGCCGTTGCCATACAATGCGCGTATCCAGCAAGCTGAGTTCTCACTAAAAAATGTAGACATCACCCACTAGATACAAAATCACAACCAAAAAATTATATATGGTCTACATATTTAAATAGATATTCTATAGTTTTGTTTGTTCCTCCACTATTTCTTTTACCAAGAATATCCACAACATACGCTACATTTCAAAAACTCACTTAAATACACTACTAATATAATCCATCCAGGTTGGTCAGGATGGGTGACACAAAACACAGGTTGGTCAGGATGAAAAATTCGATTTCTACTTCGGAGATTATAACGATTGGAGGCTTTCTCATGCGCAACTTTAAGGTAATGAATAATCTGATCCCGGAGCAAATTCAAGCGATTTGTTTTGGATGTAACATGGATTTCGTTATCATCTTGCGGTGATAATAATTTACGGATTGCATAATCAGATCCATTCAAAGACATATGTTGCCCAAAGACCAAATAGTGTGGAGAAAAATGAGTAACATCATGCTTTACATTTCGAAGTGCCGCAGAAATTTCTGACAAATGACAATCCCATTCGTTGTGACTATTATCATCCAGATAGGAACGAATGCTTGCTAGTAAAGTCCGATTTACTCTTTCTGACGCATTACTTTGTGGCGAATAAATGGGAGTACGAACGTGACTAACATCATATTTTTTTAACAGATCTTGAAATACATTAGAAAGAAATTGTTTACCGTTGTCAGACGTGATTACAGCAGGTACTGAAAATAGCAGGAAGATTTCATTCTCCAAAAATGCACACAGAGAGGAGGCCGAAGCTTCACACAGAGGTTTAACGAGAACAAATTTTGAATAATGATCTAACACGATTGCGATACGAAGTATTGCCCCTTTTCGAACGAGGATATGGTCCCAAAAAGTCAACGAATAATTTTTCAAAAGGCCTGGTAGACACCGTTTGAGAACCCATAAGAGGTTGTGTACTACGGTTAACAGATTTATTCATCTTGCAATGAAGACAATTAGAGATAAAAAGTTTAGTTTGTTTAGCCATACCAGACCAGAAAAATTGTCGTTGAATTTTTTCTAACGTTTTTGCAATACCCATATGCGCGGAAGTAGGAAGAGAATGTGCCAGCTCAATTAATTTTGTCGTCAAGGATAGGGGAACTACTAATTTCCATTCGGATAAATCAGTCGAGGTATAGCGCGAGGCATAAGATGGTAACATTAAAAGTTTATTGTCGTGTATTTTGAAATTATGTTCACAGTCTTTCAGTTGTTGAACTCGTTGAATTTGTTGAAGATATTCGTCATCCTGAAAAGCTGACGAATTGAGATCAATATGTAGAACCGAATTGTCACTAGGAGTATTAAGGCTTGACACATTTCCTTGCATAGCGGTTGCATTACCAGTGGCCCTATTCTGGCTATTCCCTGGGAATTGGGAATTGAACTATTTTGACAGTATTCTAGCAGTTTGGAATTATTTTTTCCAAAAGTGTATTCTGGCGATTGGGAATTTTTATTGTAGGGATAAAATAATTCCATTTTATGTAAGTTTTGACGTTTATTTTTCCCAAATATTTTTTTTGGGAATTAGAAGAAACTGTTTGTTTTATGTATTTTCAAAATTTTATTTACAACGTAGTATCGGTAAAGTTTTTATTTTATATGTAGAAAATAAAATTTTTAAATAATGGCGGCTGCAAAATTTGAAATAGTGATTTTTCCCATTGGATGATTCCCAATTACGCCAGAATACACTTTTGGGAATTGGGGAATAAAAAATTGGGAATTATTGAAGTTTGGAAATATAGCAATATTTTTCCCAATTCCCAATTCCTAGGGAATAGCCAGAATAGGGCCACAGGTGGTGAAGAATCATTAATCATAGTATTTTTAGTAACAGCCTTACTTTGTTCAGGATCCAGATCATCTGTTGAGTCAATATAAAAAGATCTTGAGAGGGCATCAGGAACAACATTCACCGATCCTTTACGATATCCGATATCAAACTTATACGCTTGCAGTTTTAAACTCCAGCGGGAGTCTACCTGCTAAATCTTTTTGGGACATCAACCACCGGACACTAGCGTGATCGGTATAAATCGTGAACGGGTATCCCTCGATATAGGGCCGAAATTTTTGCACACTAAGTACTGCGGCGTAACACTCAAGCTCGGTTACAGAATAATTGCGTTGAGCAGCATTTAGTTTGTGTGAAAAAAATTCAATGGGGTGTTCAGCGCCATCCGAGTCTAACTGAAATAAAACACTACCCACACCAACAGCACTTGCGTCACACTGAATATAAAACGGGCGCCCATAATCAGGATTCGCCAAAACAGTAGCAGAAGATAAAGCCAACTTAAGAGCTTGAAACGATTCCTCAGCGTGAAGGTTCCATTTAGATTTTGATTTCTTTCCCGTTAAGTCAGATAGTGGAGCAGCTAATGAAGCGAAGTTCTTAGTAAAACGTCGGTACCACCCACATAATCCCAAGAAGCTACGTATCTGTTTGGTTGTTTTAGGTCTCGGAAATTCGCTAATTGATCTACACTTTTCGGGATTGGTGCGAAGGCAACCCTCACCCACTAAATATCCCAGATATGTAACCTCTTTTGACGCAAACTGACTTTTTTCCACATTTATTGTTAATCCGGCATTACGGAGTAAATGAGCAATCATTTCCAAAAAGTTCAAAATGTTCGGACAAAGTAGAAGATGTAACTAAGAGATCGTCTAAATAGACAAAGACTCTGTCGTGAAGTTGGTACGGTATTACCCGATGCATCAGGCGGCATAGTGTTTGGGGAGCATTACACAACCCAAATGGCATGACCTTGAAATGATACAAGGGACGACCAGGAACCGTAAACGCCGTCTTATCTCTGGATTGTGGGTCAAGAGGGATCTGCCAGAAGGCATCTTTTAAGTCGATTGACGAAATATAACGAGTTTGATCCAATCGACTCAACAATCCATTGATAAGAGGAAGCGGATACGCATCCCTGACCGTCACCTTGTTCACTTCCCGGGCATCTAAACACAAGCGCACTTGACCATTAGCCTTTTGCACCATGGTAATAGGTGAACACCATGAACTATGACTCTCCTCAATCACGTCCAAAAATAACATGCGATCTAGCTCGTCATACATCAATTTCTGTTTCACAGGTGAAACCGAATAAAAGCGTTGTTTCACAGGCTTGGCTTCACCGACATCAATAACGGTGAAATACTAACGTGGTTCGACCAAGGCCTAATTTAACACTTGATGGAAATTTCTTTACAATCGTAGAGAGCTTGCTGTCATCTTCTGGAGAGAGCCGATGAAATTTCGGAGAGACAGGTAAATCCAAAGATTCAGTTATATCACTCAAAGCAGATATCTGTGGTGAAATTCCAAATTGATTCCAAAAGTCGATCCCCAAATACAACGACTGCTCTAAGGTAGGTACTAAATAGAAACGCATATTATGACGTTGAGAATTAAACTGAACCTGAGCATGTACATAACCAATTATTGACTGTTTTTGACCACTGGCAGTTTGAATGGAAGAAGGAAATTTATGGAATTTAAAATTGGTGTCACTCAACAACTTTTCGGAACCACAACCCAAAACGCTGACACTCGCTCCACTGTCTAACAGACCTCGGTAAGGAACATCATTAACAAGGATATTGGCATAAGGCCGTTTATCACTTGTTGTACACTTTTGACAGTAGGTATTAATTAAGCAATTTAGCACACTAAAAATGTACTTAGTGATCGAAAACGTCACTTTTAATAAATGAAACCCTTCAATCGTAAAGATAAACTAAAAAAACGTTGAGTTTTTATTTAACTTTACGAAACGTTTAATTTGTGGTTTTGATAAGGCAGCTTCTTAAACCTTAAGTTTTTTCCAAATTAAAGCAATCATTTACCCATAGTTAATAAAGCGAAAGAAACTAAAGCTTTTGTTACAACTGTAATGTAATTCTAAGTGGAAAATAAAAATTGTAATAATTTTGTATTTGCAAATTTTATATACTTCGTACATAGCGTAGCGTACAAAAGATAAATTTTTTCTTTTTAAATTGCTAAACAAAAGAAAATAAAATAAAAATAAATTATCATAAATTAAATAAACAGAATAACAAGTACCAACAACCAAGGGAAGATGTACAGTTTATTTAACAATAAACAAGAATATTTGAAAAGCAAACATGGAAAAAATTTTCATCTTACGGTTAAATGTTTGTTCAAAGCAAAATTCTATAATTTTATTCTTACAGAATGGCAAGTATAATAAGAAACAAAATAAGAAAATTGTTAAAATCAAAATAATTGCATTTAGAAAACTTTTTAATGTTATTGAAACTAAAATGTTTTCAAATTTCTCATTATGAATACGGTTTTTTTATTAACCCTTTGAATGTTCATGTTATTATTATGCCAACCAAACCATGAATTGTATAATACTAATATGTTAATACAAAGAGATTAATAAATTGTGTATAATCATCGCATTTTCTTGTAGGTACGAACACGTACTATGTACCTATACGAATAGCAATATGATTAACGCGCTAAGCCATATTTAAAATACAAAGGATTTATCGCGTTCATACATACAAGAACGAAAGGATTAATTAACATTTAATAATTACATAGCAGTATCATGGCTCGAGTTAAATACATTTTTATACAAATCATTCGTTCGTTTGCACAGAGACAAAAAAAAATTAAAACTTAAAAAAAATTGTATGTATAAGTATACGTTCACCAAATTACATATTTATGTTAGAAAAGCAAATTTGTTCACAATTCAATTACCTTTGTAAGAAAAAAAATTTTCATTTGAAGTTATGTTGTACTGATTATAATGTGGTATCTATCTAGGTCTATGGTGTTGAGCAACACGAAGTTTATGAAATTAGAAGACGAGTTTTCTTGGTGATGTTATTATAAGAAAGAAGTTAATCTCTAACACTAGGGTGAATTTTTAATTGGTGAGAAATTTCAATCACTCTTTAGTCGAAACGCAGCTGCCTCATATGTACATGACCAGAACAGCTCACCTTTGGTCCCCTCCCCCCTTCTTCCAATAGACGCCAAACCACCATTTATATGTGTAACTCTGCAAGTTCCCACAACTCGAAGCTAAGGTCGAATAATCCTAGAAATGTCGAAAAACTTTAACCCGGAAAAATTCGAATAATTTTTATATTACGCGAATCTCGATTGATCTCGAACAATTTCAATAACACCGAAAAATCTGGATTTTAATGAATTATTTCGGAAAGCCTAAATATTGTAACAAAATCAAAAGATTTTGTTAGCAGACATGGAAGTAGCGGTCTGATGCGGTCTAGTAGCCGGCTAGAGCTCGTGGTTGTGGCGTGGGGTTTTCAGACATAACTTCCATGCTTGAATAACCGCATGTTTAAAAAAAAACAACATTACAAAAAAACTAGGAAAAAAAAAAAACGCAGACTACCTTTACCACGTTCACAGTGGCTAATAAAATAATAAGCAGGAAGGAGCTCGCGAAGTGATGACGAATTCAACCCCCGGCGATCCCCACCATGACTGCCAACGAAACCCCCTTATCATCGGGCCGCCTACCGGGATGCCGTCTCCACATCGCAGCGGTGACCGATGCCGATTAAAGATGGAAGGGCGCTTCGCTGACAGACCTAGTAAGGCTCCCCCGGAGCGGAAAACGCCATCTCAATTCGAACCCCTCATGTAGCGTGCCGCCCTCCAGCACAGCTTGCCCTGGAGGAACGAACGACACGCCCAGAGAGAAGTGGATTCACCGACCTACCCATGAGAAACCCGGCCTACCCGCCCATCCCTGATTCACACCCACCTACTCACCTATAATAGTGAGTGGTGCGTAAATCAGGGCCTGCCAGATAAATAATACGAGAGAAAATCAATATAACGGAACAAGGAAAAATTCGTAATCAAATTGAAAAGCAAACCAAAACAATTAACCAATTACAAAAAAAAAATTTAAAAAAACCCTCCAGATTTGATGATAGGTAACAGTAAGGTCGGTATAGCACGAGGAGCCTGAAAACCAAGGTTATTGTCATATAGCGGTAATATAATAATAAAAATTGCAGTCAAACTTTAAGTAAAAATTAAAATTAATTAAAATAACACACAAAATGTTGATACTTCAGTACAAAAACTTTAGCCGTTATAAAAAATGACTCTCTTCAGCATTCACTCAACGAACATTGACAGTATACTAATCAATTTCCTTTTAAAAATTTTAAAAAGATATCACGTGAAAAAATATGTCACGTGATCAAAACAACCTGAATATATTGGCTATTGGATATATCGCTTTTTGCTTTTTATTTCGGTATGAAAATATCGGGTTTTGCATTTTTTTCTAAAGTTACAATGCAATTAACACTGTAATTATGGTTCTTTGCAAATATTCATTTCTAAATTCGAATTCTACTATTCGAGCTACGTTCAGTGATATGCATAATTCATTTTTGAAAAAAAATGGATTTATCGGTTTTTGCATTTAGACCCCTTGTATAATCATGTTCTTCGAATATACTAAGATTCTTGAGTAACATCGAACTATCAAATACACATCAAATACAATCTCAAACTTTTTCGAATAATCTTGAAAATCTCAAATAACCTGACTGTTTTGAAACACCTAATCACCAATTAAGTATCGAACATCACGCATCCCGTTGCCATACTACACTCCAATAATCTCGAGAAATTTTAAAAGTTGAAATTCGAGACAACAACAAAAAACACGATTACTAATTGCGAAATTAATTTGGAATTTGCAATTTCCTTATATATACAATAGTTTTTCAAAATAAACAAGGTTTACCGGTAAATTAAGTTTTTATTTACCATTTACCGGCAGTAAAATATATTCGTTAAATAAGCGCAAAAGGCTTAATTTGATTTGTAATAGGTTGAATTTGAAGTACAAAAGAGCTAAATTTCGAGTGCAAAACGTATATTACAAATAAGGGTGGCCTACTTTAAGCTTAATCTGAACTACCATCTCTCTAATCTTGACTTTGAACTAATATTCGATTTGGGCGGCAATGGGTGCTGCAGGTACCTAGTTACAGCACTGCGTTTCACGCGCTTAGAGCCGCAACCGAGTACCCATTTAATTTTAAAATGCTCGTAATTTTTTTAATTTTTAACTTACTGGGTTCGAACCCGTCGACATTCTAAAAATTACTAATTTTTAAAAATTTTCAAATATAGGACCGGAGTTTGTTCAAGTTGAGATTTGTTTGCGTTAATATTTGTACTATCTTATTCTACAACTGGATGCCCCGAGTAGCCAACAGAAGAAACTCTTGATGTACATATGTATGTTTGAGCCAAAAATAATAAAAATAATTCACTTTGATTAAATATTTTACAATGGCAATTTCAAAAAGAAGAAAGAGATGAAATATTATTTAACTGGAGATTGTCTCGTTTTTGTTAAACCGGGCATAAATGGCACCTTACCTTACAATCGTTGTTATTTATGTTTAGCGCACACTGATTTTTTTACATGCACTACTTGATTTCCGCCAGGACCTTTGTTTCTTTGATTTCGACCCAAAATAAAGACAGCATATCCCGGATTGTGAATTATCCTATCGCGAATATCTTCCCACGGTAATAATTGCAAGCGCTTTACCGAGAACGCATTTAATACCTGAACGTGATTTAAAATGTCTGCATCAATTTGTGACTAATGCTAGAATAATAAAGTGTGTTAAACGTAACTGTATCGCCAGGTCCTTTAAAAGGAATAGGGCCGAAAGGCCGAAAGGCAAAGTGTCGAAAGGTCGAACGCCGAAAGGCCGAATGTTGAAAGCCGAAATGTCGAAAGGACAAATATCGAAAGGTCGAAAGGGTCGAAAGGCCGAATATCGAAAGACGAATTTCGAAAGGCTGATTGTGTCGAAATATGTTTCGAAAGGCTAATTGTGTCCGTTTATATTTTTATCAAAATTTTTGTATAAAAATGTTTAATAGTAATCGCTTTAAATGTTAAAATCTTCTTACGTTTTTTTTTTTTCATATAATTAAAAATTAATTAATATATTATAATTAATTATTTATAATAAAAAAACAAAAATAAATAATTTTTTTTTTCCGACAAAATTTGAATATGTAATATGCTACATATGTAGGTGGTTTGGCGTCTATTGGAGGGGGGGATCAAAGTTGAGTAGATTAATCTACCAGCTCCGTAACCTTTAAGTAGGGTGCGCATCACGTGAGCTGTTCTGGTCTTGTCATTAGGCAGCTGCGTGATGGGTACAATTGTGTAAGGGGTAACCTGTGCACAATTCGCAAGTGTACGTACTGCCTCCTCGTGGCAACCACTGGTAACTAAGGCCACTTGGCACATTTTAGGCCATTTGGCACAGGCCAAAGTACGGCGCTAAAGGAGAAAACCTTGACAAAAAACCCTAATCTAAGGTGGAACAGCATATGCCGAAAGATGAATGGCTGATAGGTTAATCAGCCCAAAATATGCGGACTCTGGATACCAGGCACCCTCCAGTTTTATTTTTAGCCTTCCTGTAGTATAGCTGGGTGACCTACAGGTGATTTGCAATTCCCAGCAACTCGTAAGAGTAAAATCAAACGGAATACGGGGCAGGAGTAGGAATATACGGGAGTGGCACAACCCTCTCGAGGTCCTTGAGCTCCAATGCTACCGTCTTTCTAGCGGAACTACATGCTGTAGTAAACATCTAGGAGGGAGAGCAATATGCCCAGATAGTATGTATCACGTACCGGGAGGCAGTATTGTCAGGTTCATTAAGAACCTGAATATTGACTGGACGGATAATTAAGCAGGGGCCAGCACAATAGATCTTTTAGGTCGCAGTGCGAAGTGGCTGATCGCCCGCATGGCCCCCCCAATAATAATAATAATAATAATAATAATAATACATATGTACATAACACGCATTTCCAATTTATTGAAATTATTTTACATTAAGAAATAAATTCAATCATTTTAAATATTGATTTCAATCAATTAAGTGAATGAAAATTTAATGAAAATTCGGCCTTTCAACCTAATCGGTCTTTCGGCAGTTCGGCCATTTGACCCATTCGGTCTTTCGACATTCGGCCTTTCGACCCATTCGGCCTTTCAACTCTTTCGTCATTTCGACCCAATCGGCCATTAGACATTCGGCCTTTCGACACATTCGGTGATATGACATTCGGCCTTCCGACCCATTCGGCCTTTCGATGTTCGGCCTTTCAAAATTCGGAATTCCAACATTCGGCCTTTCAATATCGAACGCTTAGAAAATACTTATGCGAATTTTACTACTAAGGTTGTTTGCCGTAAACATCTTCTAAGCCGCATCGCACGCAACATTAATAATGTTGAAGAGAGAAGTAAGAAGTCACCGTTCAGATATGCTCTTAGTTATAAAATGGGTTAAAGGAGCAACAAAAACAAAGGAGCCATAAACTGACGCAAATAAAATGCAAATATTTTTATTGCTAACAAGAGAATTTATTTGTGGCTACCCAGGCAGTCAATTTTAGAACAACGTAGACTTCTTTGGCTATACATATATATACAAGGGTTCAATTTAATCTAAGGAAACAAAACTGTTTTATTGTTCTTTTTATACAAAAGGGTAAAAAAGGGAGACATACGATTACACAGTCAACAAAGCAGAAAGATAACAAACGTTTTTGGCATGAAAAACAGAGGCAAAAGCTCACTTTTGACCCCTTTTATAATAATACTAAATTTTGTATCCGTAAACAAAACTTACTTAGGGGCCGAAAATTGGGATAATTTCTACTGTGTGCCAGTTAAACACTTTCAATTTTGTTGCTTGGACAGTAATTTACTCAAAAACTTCAATTGTTACAATCGCCTTACTAAAATGTCAAACATATTCCAGTGTGACCGAATGTAGAGCAAAAAATTTCGCGTAATCATTTCTCGTTGTTTTAACAAGATTTGAAATCGATTTTTTCATTAAGGCTTCTGAATTCTCAATTATAAAAATAATGTTTTCAAATTGAAAAGCTTATAAAAATTCAAAATTTAAAGTTAGCTCTGAAAATTTTTACAAATTCGAAATTTAGACGACCGCATATGGTTTGGAATATTAATTACGCTTACCAATTTAAATAAAAAAAAAATCCCCAATCCCTAGACCCCCCTCCCCTCCCCCAATAGTACCATAAGCGAACCTGCTGCTCCAAAACAAGCATTACATTCACACTATCATACTGAACGTTAAAGTTAGAACTGATGGCGACAAATGTATTGCAACACTGTGGTCTATAAGAACTTGAACCTCGGGTGATCTGAAGCGGCTCTTCTTAATTAAATCTCTGTACGAGTAACTCAACTCTTTCGAGATTGAACTTTGCATTGATGAATCAATGTTTTGGATTCCTACACAATATGTTAGATCCAAATATTAAATTGTTCAACTAAAAACGCTGCCGCTTATCTGTAGTATACAATCACAAAAAAACAAAATTGTTATCTGTTCTAAAGGCCAAAAAGGTTGAGCATCACTGATCTAGTGGCTTAGTAACATTCAATTTATAATTTCAACTGTAAAATATCAGGTGATTACTGAGTAACCAAAAAAAAATTGCTTAGGTAACGAAAAGTATTTCCTCACCTTGTATAATTTACATTTTCATCATATCCATTCATTTTCCCTATCTTTTTGAAAATATATAATTTTCTATTTTCTTAATCAATTTAATTATAATTAAGCAGAGTAAAATTAATTGTGTATATACTCAATTTTTTTTTTGTTGTAATTTATCAGATTACATCACAGATTGTTGTTGTTGTTGTATGATGAAAATATGGTATTTTCCTCAAGTAACTGATTTTTAATTTGATTGTTTCATTACGAAGACATTTAACTAACGAGGGTTGCAGATATGTGTTAATTGGATTTAAGCAAAAAGAACTATTATGTGGCCGTATTAATAATTAATTCCTGGAAGGGTCGTGAATTTACTTTTTAATAATTTTGTCATTGTAAGAATAACGACTCAAAAATTGGAAATCTTAGTTTAGGAATCGCACGGCAAGTTAATAATTACAAGATTAACAATAAAGACAAACTTCTCAAACCTGTGCAAAACTTAAATTTCTAAAACAGATGTTAACATTAAATAAACCTAAACAAAGTATGGGCATTAAAACATAAGTAACCTAAACAAAGTATGGGCCAAAATTAAAATAATTTTGGCATAAAATACTGTTATGCATGTAGTTTAAATGTGAAAGCCTGCTGCACTAAGCTGCAATAGTATTCACGAGGAACTTAGTGCTTTATTGGTGTATTCATACATGTGGCATATTTTGGAACGCACTACACTACACTAAGCTCCACGTGAACGTGATATAATATTCCAAAATTGGTTGGTATATGAATCTTTTAGAAGGCGTGAGGTATTAATATAGTTTGGGCCCCTTTGAAATGAAATGCAATATTTATCCTGCAATTTAAAAGTAAGAATGTTATAACTCTCAGAGCTAAACTGTGTAGAAATTCGCTTTGCAATACGGGCGCCCCTAGTTCGATTCCTATTGGTAGCAAGAGGAAATTTGCCATGACTAGGGGTGTTGTGTTGTAAATGTAGTGTTACTAGCTAGCTTTCCTTCGAAGGACATTAAATTAACTGGAAGAGTAGCATTATAAAAATAAATAAAAATACAACGGTAATTAATTATTTTGGCCATCTCAAGGAGGTGACAAAATTTGCGACGAGGATTGTTTGTTTTGGTTTGTATACTGCAACACCTACGACGGAAAACGGTTAGCCGAGCACTTATAACGGCATACCAAAGTGAATCAGGTACAAAATTATATTCTAATCGATATATTTGAGCAGAAAATAGACGCACAATTAGGCAACACACAACAACTAATGGAAACTTTGGCTGAGCCGTGTTATTATACGCTATGACACAAATTCAGATCAAACATTTGATGTGTAGTATCGTCGTTATAGTGAACTGTAATACCCTAGACAGACTGTGGTTTAATAAATCCGATATAGCTAAATTAGTTTAAGTTTCTATGCAAAAACAAAGGGATTAGTTAAATCGAGGTTGACACACTGTGGCTAATCTCGACAAATTCACTAAATCGGTTTCATTAAATCCCAGTGTGTCTAGGGTATAAGAATCAAAAATTTCCGATGACGCGCAGTTAAGATCAGATTATGTTTGCGGAACTTTGAGACATCATCTCATGACAGACTAAAGGAAAAACTACTATCATAGCACGTATGCAATGCCACTCAGTAATCCACGCAATCTCACAATCATTGGATCATTCCAACCAACTAAATAAGTTGCACGAACTATAGATTGTTCATCAAAATATCTGTTAACTATCAAGACCGAGGTGTAACACCAGGTTTCCATCCAAAATTAGAGCGAGGAGAATTTAATCAAATTTCTTCATACTTACCATTCCACCGACAATCGATAAGCGTACGAGATAACATCACAGGCCCAATTATTTTTGGGGGCTTATATAAGTAACGAATTGAATCACCTAGAATCTGCTCCAGGGCGAAGTTGGAATCATACTCCAGAGCCGGAAAATCAATTCAATCGTCACCTTGAGAACGTCAGTTTGATCTAAGCGATGGAATATATGCGAAATTTCAAATCCTCGGCCGGTGACTTTGCGCTACAGTGGTGAAAGTATGTCTCTTCAACAAGTTTGGCGCTTTCAAATGAAAAATTCTCTATATTGTTTTAAAAGTAAATACAAATTTTATTTATTAATAAAGTTAAATTTTACAAAATTCATAAAAAAACACAAAAAATTAATAATTATTATCCAACGACGCATACGAGGTATTTTCTGTAATTAAACTTCGCGCTAAATTTCGGGCACACGCCAATCTCAATATTTTGATCAACTCCTCAATTGTCTCTATGCGCTTCTCATTAAAAAAATATGATTCCTCTTTTGGATTTAAATACAATGTACTCTCAGAATCCCCTTTGGAACTGATATCTGGTTGGATTACATGACGTTGTTTAAGTAATCGTTTTTGTTTCTCAACTAGTGGTGAGAGTTTTTGTTCGATATTATGAATAATGATGTATGTCTCTTTTGAAGAGATTAGTTGATCTTCAGATTCTAAAAATGGGATGGTGTCGGCTAATACTGTTGGCCAAAAACTGTGAATAAAATAAAATCCGTTAATATTTAAGTGCTATAGTCGAGAATTAAGCGACTTACTATTCTGGAGTTAGTTGTGAAGCTAACAAGTTAACTAATAATTCAGATGATTCATCATATCGCTTTTTCACATATAAATCATGGAAATCGTGGTACTTCACCAAAAATACGAGACGCGGTGAAATTAACATTTTCGGTCCGATATTTGATAGAATGTCTTTACACAGCATGGTCCCAGTTTTACAGTAATTTTTTAAAATTTTATCAGCCAATGACGTAATTATCGAGTAGTCATGTGATCTTAAGGCCCATTCCAGCGCATTCCCATATCGTAAATTTAATAAACTTTTCGACACTAGAGTTCGACAAATCTCAATTTCAAGATTCTTCATCCCTTTATTACGTGCTAGCGAAAGTATTTTTAGTGCGTACTTCTCATTCTTTGGCGGAATTTTAGATACAAATATCTCCATTGCGGCCAATCCTTCCTTGGAACAATGTTCTAGATAGTCAATACCGAACACCCATAAAGAGTCTCTTGACATTAGTGATGACCCGAAATCGAATAGTAACGATTCTCGAAGCTGTCCGCTTACATTTTTATGACTGTCGTCGAAAATTTCCAATTGCCCACAGTGATACAACAAATCGGATAAATGTACAGCAATCCATTGATTATCGTTTATATTCTGTATATCGTGTAACACTTGATTCATATCGTTTTTCATGATATTCAGAATAACGTTATCCAGGAATTTTAGTGACACGACGTTACTTCCTTGTGCTTTAAACCAACGAGTAAGCCAACTATTTGCAAACGTTCCCAGTTCAAAATGTTTGCAGCCGGGCTCGGTATAGAATATAAATCCTGGAAAGAATTCATACCAGGATGTAGATTTACGCGCAATTTCATTCCAAGCTGTTGTATTCCCGGTGGTAAGTTTTATGATTTGCTCGAGTTCGGGTTCGGTGGACAAAATTCCTGAGGCCAATTTTGAATCGGTATCATTAAGCCAGTACTGCCATTGGGATTTAAATTTCTGGAGGGACAGACCGCATGTTATATTGAATACAGGCATTTTTTCTAGAATATCATCGGCATTTTGGAATGAATTCGTATTGTATGACGGATGTAGCCGCAAAAGAGCACGAGCGATTTGTTTGTTTCCTTGGATGATCAATCCCCGAACCACGTTCCAGAATTCTTGGTTTGAACTTGCCTCGACCTCGAATTGCAAATATTTAGCTGCTTGACATTCATAAGTTGGAAAATGGAATCGGTTCCATTCGAGTAACTGTGGTACGACTACATTCGATGGCGTTGGATCAATATATAGGATTTCACATAAATGCCAAATACATTCGATGTAGTAAAACACTGTGATATATATTTGGTAGTCCTCTTTGGTCCGTTTATTATCTCGCTCCTCGGGCTCAACAGTAGTAAGTTTATCCTGGAGTTTTTCAATACAGGCTCGAATCGTGCTTCTATATGTTCGTGATATATTAATAAACTCGGCTTGAGTTCCATTTTGTTTCAAGCGTTGAACGGAGACAAAAATGCTGTTGGCCTCTCCAATGAGGCTACGTAAAATAGGTTCATTGAATATGAACTCATTCTGGAGATGATGAATATTTACTGGATACATGTTATTGTATTCGGTTGGGCGGTCTCCTTCCGAGAATTTAGTATGTCGATATGCGTGAATCGAAATGTTGTGCCCGCTAACCCATTTTGCAGTTATTCCAGTTTTGGTGCATAAATTGTCCGGCACAAACTAGAACAGGAAATTTATGTTAAAAAATAGTATTAAAAATATAATTTTGTTGAAATGAGCATCAAATATGTTCGCAAGCCAAAGTTTAATTTATCACAAGCAAAACTTTGCCGGCGCCGATAGGCGAAGCTTCAAACTATTTAGAAACATTTTGTGCCTTGTTTTGAAATCGTTGGAGTCGGAGTAGCGAATTGTATCCTAATCCTAACTAAACTCAGTTTATAAAAAATCACTCTTAAAACCAAAACTAAATACTTACAAAGGTTGGTACATCTTCGTCAACTTGATTCATTTTTAATTTTATTTAACCAAAATTAGCAAAGCAGACAAACCGCTTTTAAAATGTCTAGGTTATGTTTGACAATTGACAATGACAAACGTCAAAATTTAAAATGTGTAATAAAATGGCGTAAAAATTGCATATTTACAAAATATTAGTTATGAATTAAAGTAAAAATGATTTACTTTAAATTTAATTAATTTGTGTACAGTTATAATATTACAATACTAAATTATCGAAGCGGTCATAAAATTCTAATTTCTAACTAAATTCGTACAGCTGATATTATAACAGTAAACTGCAATGGTAATCATCGATAATAAGGTTTACTATCTTATCAGCCACGTTGGAACTGTTGACGAATGACATATGATTTGCGACAACTGGGACGATTAACCAAACGTAAAATTAAATTCGCTAAAATTATATTTATTTAAATTAATTAAACTACAATTGAATAATAAAATTTGAATGAAGTAAGTATGAGCTAGAAGTTTAAGAATGTGTTTTACATGTAAATTATGCTCGTATAGTGCATTTTATTAGAAATAATCGTGTAAATATTTGTGTTTTAATCAAAATATTTTTTATTTTATTTTTGGTATCAAATTTTTTTTTTATTTTTAAATAAAAAACGGTACGTTTATCTAATGATAAGTAATCAAATTATTTATAAAACTATTTCAAAACGTTGTAATCTATTTGATTTATTATTTGCCGGTCTAATTTTATTGTCAAAGTCGTGGTATCCCCACATAAAATTTGCTGACATCATTCGGGTTTGTTGTTTAGGTTATTAGGGCAATATGCTAATCCGATCAAAAACCTTGTTGTGATGTACGCTTGGGATTATTATAGTTTCTAAATTTTCTTATAGGTTATAAACGATGCGAGTAAAAGAGCTTCAAAAAACTGTCAATGTGGCATGGTCTCCAGACAAATGTTCGCCAATACTTTTGGCAGCTGGGACAGCCGCTCAACAGCTAGACTCTACGTTTAGTACAGAATCGGTATTAGAACTCTACGATGTGAGTTTAAGTACTCCAGGGACAGACATGGTCCTAAAAAGTGTCCAGCCAAGTTCAAAACGGTTTCATAAGTTAGTTTGGAGTCCCACCGGGATGGGAGGAAATCACGAATATGGGCTTATTGTCGGTGGATGTGATGGAGGTCATCTACAGATATACTCTGCTGCTAAACTACTAAAAGGAGAAGAAGCGCTGATAGCCCATCAAACAAAACATACCGGACCAGTTCGTGCTATCGATTTTAATCCATTCCAAGCGAATCTTTTAGCTTCAGCAGCTTCGGAATCAGAAATATTAATCTGGGATCTAAACAACACTACCACACCAATGACCCCTGGTACCAAAACTCAACCATTCGAAGACGTACAATCAGTTTCTTGGAACAAACAAGTCCAGCATATTTTGGCTTCAGTATTCGCTGCCCGTTGTGTTATCTGGGACTTACGTAAAAATGAGCCTATAATCAAATTAAGTGATTCACAATCCCGGGTGCGTTGGCGTTCCATGGAATGGAATCCAGAAGTAGCCACTCAACTATGGTTGGCTTCCGAAGAAGATCAAGTTCCAGTTGTACAACTTTGGGATTTGCGTTACTCATCTGCTCCAGCCAAATCGCTTCAAATTCATAATCGAGGCATTCTAGGTTTATCGTACTGTCCAAAAGATCCAGAAATGATGGTGTCATGTGGCAAGGACTACAAAATATTCTGCTGGAATCCAAAATCTGATCTTCCAAATGGTGAAATATTATCAGAGTTAGCCACTTCCAAAAATTGGTATGCCGATATAGCCTGGTGTCCTAAAAATCCAGCCCTAATCGCTACTACCAGTTTAGACGGGGTTGTTTCATTATATTCATTATTCGGGTCGAACACCGTTGAAAATCAGCCACAGAATAATGAAAAATTAGCCGATTCCTTCCCTGGGATGGATCAATTTGCAAATGTGCCTCCACCACAAATTCAAACGCAAACAAAATCGGAACCAGTTGACCTCAAAAAGCCGCCAAAATGGTTACGAAAACCAGTCGGAGCTTCATTTGCATTTGGTGGTAAACTAGTTTCGTTCTCGAGCGCTACGGCGAAACAAGTCTCGATCACCCAAGTCACCACCGAGTCTCAACTTACGGAACAAGCTGATGCACTGGACAATGTACTCAAACAGAATAATTTACCGGATTATTGCCGCCAACGAGCTGATCAACAAACAAATCATAGCCAGCGGCTTCTATGGTATTTTATAAAGTCCAATTTTGAACTTAGCCCGCGGGCCGAGCTCCTCAATCTGCTAGGCTATGATATGAATGACATTAAGGCCAAATATGACGCTGTGCGGTCATATGATCTAGCAGAACAAATCACCAATAATGTGAACGACATAAACTTAAATCAAAATAGCGATAATTTATTTGATTCGATTGCAGCGGGATACAAGGAGACCGCTAAGGCTGAAACAAAAGCGCAAAAAACTTATAGCCTTAAGGTCGGTTCGGATCCAGATAGCCAGATTACAGAGGCTGTAATAACAGGAAATTTAGAGGCTGCTGTTGATTTATGCATGGAACACGGGCGAAAAACTGAGGCTATCATAATTGCGAATAGTGCCGGACCTGAGTTACTCAAGAGAACGCAAAATCTGTATCTCGCCAACAGTGAAGCTTATCTATCCAATGTTATTAATGCTCTTATTTCAAACGACTGGGAATCGGTGGTAAAACAGTGCTCGATCGATTCATGGAAGGAAGCTTTGGTGGCGGCGCTAACACATTCGACAAATGAATTTGCGATACTGTGCGAAAAACTAGGCGATCGACTGGAAAATGAGTCGCACGCCGATAAATCAATGTTAAAAAATGCTATCCTTTGTTATATATGTGCCGGAAGTATTGATAAGCTGATTGAGGCTTGGAAGAAGGATAACGATAGTGAAAGTCCGAATATCGATCAACTACAGGAATTAGTTGAAATTATTGTCCTGCTACAAAAAGGGATTCAAGCTAGTGGAAAAACTGTCGATATTTCAGGCAGAATGGCCGATATTCTTTTCAATTATGCTACGTACTTAGTTGGCCAGGGAAAGCTATACTCGGCTCTAACTTATTTGGGAGAATCAACAGACGAACGATTGGTCGATTTACGTGAACGAATTTACTACGCAATCGGTCATAAAATGCTACCTCAGCAACAGAAACCACAGTATTCACAAGGGCAACGGAATGTTCGATCAAATAGTTCGGGCTTCGTGCATCCATCTTTCCCAGCGGCCAACCCTATTCAAAATACGCAACCATGGAATTTTAATTCACAATCAACTTTTACACCAGTGCAGTCAGGGCCTATTAATCCACCACCCGCAGCTGTAATTCCACCTCCAACCAACGATTTATTAGCTCAACCACCGCGACCGTCAAGTGTTAGTGGAACACAAGGATCATCTTTACATCGAAGTAAATATGTATTGGATCCATCGGTATCATCGAATCAACCAGGAGGTGGTCATTCTTATTTCAATCCATCAACAAATTATGGCCAAGTATCAAATCCTGTAGCTCCAAGTCCATTCTTCCAACCACAACAATCTAATCAACAGTCGGCTTTTTATAACCCACCTGCACCCACCAATAATTTTTCGGTTAGCCAACCACAAATGGGCTCAGCGTTACCACTACCACTCCCACCCGTCAATAACACGTACGACAGTAATTACATATCATCTCAATCGCAAGCATTTCCTGAACCACCACCACTGTCCCAATTATCGCAACGTGAAAAAAATCCAACACCACCACCCGGTTGGAATGATCCACCGGCCTTAAGATCCCGTTCACGCACCACATCAATATCACAGGTAAGTTCATTTGATTATTATTCGTGCCGGTATATAATACAGATTAACACCGATTTTATTGTATGTTCAACTTCAAACTCAAAAGGATCAGTTTTTTGCGCAACACGCTGGTACCCGAAAATGGAATGAAGTAATAAACGCACAAAAACACGCTAAAGATAAATTTTGTAGTTCGAAGAAGGTTAGAGAAGTGCTTTGCGTTCGATTTTTAATTTTGCATTACGATTATTTTTTGTCTGTTTTCACCCGATTTAAATTAACTACATAATTGCGGAATTATTACTCTCCCCACTCTAAAAATCATCTTTAAAAAAAATTTAATTGAGTTATGTAGTACAACAATATCAGAAATTCAGAACCAGAGAGATTCAGTAATATTTTCGCATTTTTGAGTTTGAATTGAAAATTTTATTCCATTTGCATGAAACTAGGTGAACTCCTGCCAGCGCACTGAAACAAACTTTGTGAACTTAGAACCAATCTTAAAGACTCATAATTATGGTAACATTTATGTGTAATTCTAGGATCAGAATCAAAATATTACGGCTCCAATAACTCACCCAATATTTGGCCACCAAGAGATTAACTCAAATGTTCCTGGAATGCAACAGCCACCGACAATGTATGGTATGGGCGGTGCCCAAACCGATTACAATAATCCTACAGTGATGCAACCGTTGCAACAATCACAACTTCCACCAACCGGAATGTATGGCCAACCACAACAACAGCCGCAGTCACAACCACCACCACAAACTTATAATTTCAATACGAGTGGTTTTAATGCTAATCCAGCTGGATTACCGCCGCAACATAACCAGTTACCAGGACAATATGCAACTCCAAGCTTTTTACCAACAATGGTTCAAAATACACCAGCACAACAACAATCGGCTCCGATACAAAAAGCAGCAGAAGCTGCTGAACCAGTCGCAAAGAGGCCAATACCCGCCGAATATGCTCATATTCAAAAAACATTCGAAGATTTACGAGTTCGTTGTATTCAAGCCGCAAATAATCAACAATTAAAACGTAAATTGGATGATGTCGCAAAGAGATTAGAGTATCTTTATGATATGTTACGAGACTCCAGAGTAAATAAAAATTTCAAGAATATTTTTTAGAGTTCCACTACTAATTCCTAAAATTTTTTTTATTTTCAGTTGACACCAAATACCTTAGAATCGCTAAATGAACTCGTTAAATTAGTATCCAATGGTGACTACAATAGTAGTATCGCATTGCATACGCAAATGATTTCCGGGTCCGATTTTTCACAAATTGCTAGTTTTATGCCAGGAATCAAAGTGTTACTACAATCAGCAACGCAGATGCAAGTTTATCTAAAATAAATTAGCATGTGCGATCAAACGTTAAGAATTAATATATTTGCATTATAACAAAATACTTATTACTAATTTTTGTTGTTTTATTGTCTAATTAATTATTATTATTATTAAAAGATAATTAAAAATTCTATATATTATTATTATATTATAAACAAACAAACGAGAATAAAAAATGAAACAAAATATTTCCAATTATTTTTTAAAAAATTTAACTTTTATTCATCAATCATCATCATCAATTGACTCATCATCGCTTTCGTCATCATTCTGATTATCAACTTCCATATTGTTCTGCTCGTTATCATCTTCTGATTCTTCCCACTGATCATCAGAACTTGCTGAATCATGAACCCCCACATCACTTGTCTCTTTCGACGAATCCTCATCCTCATACACTAAAAGATTTGGATTTTGAAGCGCATTATCATCATTTTTCTTATTTTTAATTTGATTTGTCAATAAATCAAGACGGCCACGTAGCCGAGATAATGTTTGTAGATTATTTATCCTTGTTTCGATTATACCGATACATGGTCCAAACCGATCGAATAGTTCTGTTGTACCCAATGCCATTAGTTGACTGGCATGCGTTTGGAGTAGATATTTAAGCCATATAACGGCAATTTGTATACTAGCCGATTTTTTTCTCATCAATATGCATAACTCATCTACTAGAGGAGTTATGTACTGTGGAGGAAGCCGTTGAAGTGTTAATTGGATAGTGCTCTCCTCGCTACACTGGAACACTGTACGAAGCATACTAGAAATATAAAATCAAATTAGTTGACTAATTCGCCGTTAATGACGTTAATAAATTTTTACTTTGCATCCTTACTATGAAGCGCTTGGATCAACAATTGAGCCATATTCTTTCCACCAGACGATTTTTCACTGACATTTTTTAAATTTTCCAATCGTGTCTCCATAGGTAGATCATTGATTCGCGTCTTTCGATTAAACGAACCCTGATTATGATATTCCACCTGATCATGTTCCACAGATGGCACCAGTACACCAGTATCCTTTGATGCCTTTTCCTTCTGTTTCTTTATCTTCCGCGGATCTGCACGTATCTCAACTTGATTCCGTTTCAAAATCGATGGCACAATCGACTCAAATCGCAAAAATTGTTTGTCACCATAACATAAAAGGATCGCATCTGAACCCTGGTCTAAATTGGCGGCTATTGATGGGATTTGTTCGACCAATGCCGTTGAATCCGATACAATTTCAATCGTTACTTTAGGTTTTACTGGTTTTGTGACTTTTAACTTAGCAAAGTCCTCGACGAAACTGTGAATTACACCACTTCGAGTGACTGCCCCGATTCGTAGATTATTTTCATTGATTACGGTATTCAAACAAATAGGTACATCTTCCATTAAAAATGTAGCAACGGAATTTGTTTGGTTTTTTTCAGGATTCAAGCACCATAACGATAAAATTCGGTCAGAGCTTGAACCAGACAGCGCAAAGTCGGTTCCATTAACATTGAATGTGCTTAGTAATAAGATATTTGAAATGTGACCAGTATAAGTTTGGATGAGCTCCTCTGTTTCCAAATCCCAAAGTTTTATTTGACGCCCAGCAGTTAAGAGTCTATTGGATTGGGGTAACAACAGTAACGAATATGGGGTTTCATTGCCAATTTTCATTGAGGAAATTTGATTACAGCCTGATACACTCCATTTAATAATGTTGAAATCAAAGCCGCTCGTATAAAGTGAATCAGCGTTATCATAATAAATTCCGGTAATCACACCCGTATGACCATTCCCTTTCAGCGAGTACTCAATTTCACCCTTAGCATAAGAGTAGAGAACGACTTTTCCTTTGGACGTGCCAATTGCAATAAAAAGATTGGCTTCACCGACATTACTTGATCGGCGCTTATTAATTTTCTACAATTATATACAAATTTATAATAATTTTCAATTGAAAAAAAAAAAAAAAATTTGGTACCTTCTTTGATGTCACGGGGTTCACACTTTGAATCCATGTTAATGCTGTACAATTAGCATTTGTGTTTGTACTTATCGAATAATTTTGTTTTAATTCACTTGTTTCAGTATCCCAAATTAATAATTGACCATTATTATTTATTACAGCAAATAGTTTTCCATTCGGAGAGAATTCCAACACGTGCTTTTGATTTGCCATATTTCAAATAAATAAATTTGTACACAAAATTTGACAGATCTTGAATTGTTCGAATTTCATGCTGATTGAGGTTTGCTGAGTATGTATGTTTATATTTTATAATGCGGTTGCCGGAAATTTGATCGAAACACCGGGTTAAGCATTTTGCATAGTCATTTTCAACTATATATTATTCTTTACTTGGACATGAAATAATTTTCGATAATACCGCAGATTTTTTTTGCTAAATTTGTAGTTTTTATGAAGAATTATACAATAATTTTTGATTACGATGAAAAGTCTTTCGATAAATCATTAAGCACATAGGCTGAATATGCTATAGTTTTGTAATTGTCAAAACATTAACCTAACCTAAAATTTATTTTTTTTGTGTTCCAGCGAAACGTAAATTCGTGTTTTCAATAAAAAATTGAAATTATTTTCTAAATTTGTGCAAATACGTTTGCAAACGGTTCAATGTGTTCACGGCCGCGTGATAAAACATCTGAATGTGACGATATGGAATGGAACGCTGAAGAAGAGATTCAATTATTTTTTGCCCTCGATGGCCTAAAACCTGTTGGCATAAACAAACATTTTTTTATGGCCTGTATCTGTGATCGCCTCTCTAAGGCATTAAATCGTGATATATCTACGGACACGATATGGTCACATTTAAAATCTATGTATAATTTGAAAATATTAGACGAGCTCGAAAAATTGCCATTCCCAAATAAAGTCGAAGATTTTGTTTTGCCTGAAACTGAGTTTAGTGCTTTAATTAGTAAAAAAAGAAATGAAGTTGAGGAACAATCGAAGGTGGTCAAAACTGAAGGTGCAAAGCTAGCGGACACGAATGGTGCACCTAAATTAGGTACGTTTTTCTTTTTAGTTTACTACGATCGATATAAATTAGGTAGGTTGTACATTATCTAACTTGTCCGCCTCTCGATTTCAGGTAAACTACAAATCCAACAACAAACTAGTAAAATTATTACGAATCAGCTGAAAGAGATTGATAAAAAAGTGGCCGCCAAAATAATGACCGAAACGCCGAAGCGAACTCCAAAGCGTACCCGTGGATCAATGTCACTCGAATCGAATAGCCCATCAACAACACCGCCACCAACTCAATCGAATAAAAGACGACGAATTTAAAATTCTATGATTTCTATAAAGAAATATCCATTTAATTAATATAATTTAAGGAGCATTTATGTTGCACATAATATTAAAACCAATTACATAAAATTATATTTTGTTAACCCAAATCACGTAATTCTATGTCCACTTATTAAGTAGTTCCAATACCTACCAATTGGTGTAATCAATGCGATTTTTTTCTTTTTTTCAAAAATACGTCGGTTTAATTTTTTAATTTAAAAGCCAAAATTATTTTGTTGCTTTATTGAACCTAATGTTTCTTGTTAATTAATTTTTATTTTACAATTCCAAAGATAATTTTTCTTTTTTATCCAATAAATATAATTATAAATAATAAAATGTATTTTAGACACAAAAAATAAAATTAACAAAAATGTTTTGATTTGTTTGTTTAATACGCCAGTGATTTAGGTACGTTTTTTGTTTTTTTAATTTGAAACGCCATTGTCGTTTTGTGTTTTACCAATTTGCTTTGATAAATTGGATTAAACCATTTGTCGATGAATCATGTGACGTAACTTTATCATTATTTGCCAATTCGGGTTCAATCGCCTTGGCCAATTGCTTTCCCAATTCAACACCCCATTGATCGAATGAATTAATATCCCAGATAACACCTTGTGTAAAAATTTTATGCTCATACATCGCGATCAATACGCCCAAAGTGAACGGAGACATTTTTTTAAAAACAATGGAATTTGTTGGCCGATTACCGCTGAAACATTTATGTGGCAAAAGTTTACAAAGTGCTTCACCAGTCATACCTGATTTTTCCAATTCACTTTGAGCTTGCTCCTTAGTTTTTCCGGACATTAGCGCCTCAGGTTGAGCTAAGAAATTAGCAAGTAAAATTTTATGATGTTTACCACCCGAAATTGGATTATGCGTTTGTGCTGGGGCAATAAAATCACATGGAATTAATCGAGTGCCTTGATGGATTAATTGATAAAATGCATGCTGACCATTGGTTCCGGGTTCACCCCAAACAATTGGGCCTGTTGTATAATGGACACATTCTCCACCTTTTGTTACAGTTTTACCGTTACTTTCCATATCACCTTGTTGAAAATATGCGGCAAACCTGTGCATATATTGATCGTATGGCAATAGGGTATGTGTCTCTGCACCATAAAAATTCGAATACCAGATTCCTAAAAGTGCCAAAATAACTGGAGCATTCTCACTAAATGGCGCCGTTTTGAAATGATTATCCATAAAGAATGCACCATCGAGTAAGCTCTCAAAATTTTCAAATCCAATGGATAATGAAATTGACAAACCAATCGCAGACCACAATGAGTAACGTCCTCCTACCCAGTCCCAGAATCCAAACATATTATTCGCATCGATACCAAATTCAGTCGCTTTTTCTTTGTTTGTGGAAAGTGCTACGAAATGTTTTGCAACCGATGTGGGCTGAAAAATATAAAAAATTTGCGTTAGTTGAAAATTTGTTTTATGATTTTACAGTAGTTACATCATTTGAAGCCGCAAGTAGCCATTCCTTAGCCGATGTTGCATTAGTAACAGTCTCTTGGGTGGTAAATGTTTTCGAAGCAACAATGAATAGTGTCGTTTCGGGATTCAATCTTTTCAATGTTTCGGCCATATGTGTACCATCAATATTCGATACAAAATGGGCGGTCACATTCTTTTTAAACGGTAATAATGCTTCTGTAACCATTAGAGGACCCAAATCTGAACCACCAATACCAATATTAACACAATCGGTTATACTTTTACCAGTATAACCTTTCCATTGACCGGATAAAATTTGATTTGTAAACTCTTTCATATGGTCCAAAACTGCTTTAACATCGGGAATAACATCTTTACCATCGACAAAAATTGGTGTATCGTTACGTTGACGTAATGCAATATGGAGTACCGCACGATCTTCAGTAGTATTAATCTTTTGGCCGGAGAACATGGCAGCGCGTGTTTCCGCTACTTTACGTGATTCAGCCAATTGAAGCAATAGCTTCCAGATTTCATCATTAATACGATTTTTGGAGTAATCAATTAGAATATCGCCATCCTTGGGTGTTTTTAATGTCAAACTAAAAATAAATTAAACAAAAATATAACTTTAAACTTGAGGTTAAACTATTAAAGTATATGGCCAAATTATTTTTGATTAAAATTTCCGGATACAAAACTGTAAGTTACCACAAAACAATTGGTTTAGTTGCGGTTTAACAAATTGAACAATAACTTTCCAAACAATTTCAACCGAGTGTTACGTTTAATTTCAACTTTACCAAATAGGTATTACAAAGTTGTTTTCATAAAATATCACGTTTTAAATCTACTTTATAGTTAGTTCACTTGTTCAAACATTAAACGTTCACAAATGCATAAGCAAAAAACCTAATTATGCTGAAGGTCATTCAAATGTTTACTTTCTAGTTGATCGCAAGGAATCAATCGTATAAGCGTTGAAAATCAAGTGATCTCAATTGAACGCGTATTTTAAATTTCCAAAGTCGACTTACGATGTAAAAGTCAAAGGAATGTAATTTTATTTTGTTTTTTTTCCAAAAGCCATAATTCTCCATTGAAATATGTAATTGATAATGACGAAAATAATATGTAGTATCTACCCATCTATTTATGGAACGATATAATTGCCTTATCACGCTCAACAAACCGTGTAACTTGCAACACAATAATTTGCATATTCTGACGGGGGAAAGAGGGACTTTTGACCTTTCGAAATATCTTTCAAGTTCACACTTTTCTTGATTTGTTAGAAAAATAGACTCGACAGAATGGTACAATAACTTTCTTCTTTCTTATCATCACACTTACCTGAATTTGTCAAAACGTTTTGGATCCGCTTCAAACATTGATTTAATATTAATTTGTGGCCCATTGCTTTTATAATAGTTTTCAATTTGTTGCCAAACAGGATCGGATGTAAGCACGGGTTGCGACATTTTAGTAATTTGTTTAGAAAATTTATAAAAAGAACTTGAAAGTTTATTTAATAAAATATTAGGCGACAATAATTTCGATCCTTTCACTTTAATGTACCAGCGGCAACTAAACCAAAAAAAAAAAAATTAGTCAATGTCAAATGAAAAACTTTGGGTACTTTGCGTTGCGCACTGTATAAGAAATTGTGCGAGATTGCGTGCATTTTTCACACAATGTGCTGAATATAATTTTTTTGAATAGTTATTTTATTTTTCTAATAAATTTTTGATTTAAATTATAATTTATGAACTAATCAAGTATAAATACTTAATAAATAATCTATTTTATAGTCAAATCTATATAAATTAGTCATCCTACATACCGAACGCGTTTGTATTTTGCCACGCTGGTTAAGTGCAACTGTATTACGCTGAATATGGTCACTTTTGAAATTCATTTGTGTAAAATCATTTTTAATAAATTAAGTGGTAAAAAATATAATTTATAGCACAAATTTAATTTAAATAACTAAATGTGTATAAACTTTTAATAATTCGTATATAATTTTGGTAGAAAACCTACAAATAATTAAAATTTTTAATTAAGAATTTCAATAAAAGTTTGAGAACCTCTACCACAGGAACCATTCTTTAAAATTGAATTCTTTTGTAAAATGATTTTATTTAATTAAAAGATATTTACTTAAAAAATATTTTTAAAATACAAGATAGTATTTATAAAAAATTATTTAATTTAGTGTTTTAATGATCATTTCTAGTAAATACATTTTTTTGTTTAAATTACTCCGATTATGATTCGAAAGCGTCATTTATAAAACCAAGATGTCTACCACCTTTTTTTATTGTGTTATTGTGTAAATCGACGTTTTACATAAAAAAAATTGATTTTTATTGAATAAATAAATGAAATAAATTATAAAATAGTGAATATATGGACTATAAATTATAAACTATGTGTGAAAATATAAATGAAATCGTGAAAATGTTTTGTAAATAGCGTAAACATTGTATAAAAACAATAACAATAGGATTCTTGACATTTGTCAAAAATATAATTGCATTTACGTATTGTGAATTTAAAAGGTGATTAAAAATCATAAATTGTTTATTTTTGATAATAATTGTGGCTAATTTATACAACTAATACGTTAAAAGTGTAATAATATTTACAGAAATATATTGTGCTTTAGCAACAAGTGGCTGACTGGACCTAATCTCCAACTTGTTTTTCTGTTTTCTTCTAGATTACGATAAAATGGTTAAATAAAAGGTTTACTTATATTTACTAAACATTATATTATAATGTTAAATGTATAATTTAGGCCATTTTTAACACTAAATTATCACCCTTAATGGTGTTGAGAAAAGAGAGGCCACCCTCTGAAGCAGGGAATAAGAACAGTAGCAGTCTAATAAGCAGTACTATAAAAACAATGTCAACAAATGAACAACCTGTTAATAAAAGGCAACGAATTGAAAATTCCAATGAAAATGACGAACATGAAAGTGATGAAAATTCGAAAATTTCATCTTCATCATCATCGTCTTCAACATCCATAAACCAATACCAAGATGGCGGACATGATGAATTGGATCGGAGTTCATCGTCCATGGGACATCATCGTAAATTGTTGGGTGAGAATGAGCATAGTTTACAGAATTTGCTAAATTATCCGAATATAATAAAATTGGCACAATCGACAAGTCTCGTTTTAAGACCAGTTTTGGTTAATGCTAATAACGATAATGATATTGGGATATTTCAGAATTATCTGAAAAATCAATGCCTTTGTAGTGCCAGTGAAAGAGTACTCCGAAAACCATTTCAAAGTCACTACAGTAACGATATAAACGGAGCTAAACGAATAGCCCCTCTGACCGAATGGCCACAAACAAAATTACTGCAATTCCTTTCAAATTTACAGCTATTATTCGAAATTTACTTAAAACAGAATCAGAAAGGTAATATATGCGCCCGTATCATGGATGTATGTGATGCCCTTATTCGGAACGAACATAATTTGATAGACGAAATAATCGATTTATGCGACTACAATAATCGTTTTGTAACATTCCTAGCGGGCCGAGTACTATCCTCATTCCTAGTGATCAGCAAAGACAGTATGGACAGTAATTGGCTGAAAAAAATAGTAAATAATTTATTCCTGTTCGAAACACTGGATTATGTCGCTGTGCGAAAAATTAGTTTTAGTTTAGATATAATTAAACGAATAGTTGAATGGAAAGATGTTGAAGTACATCCGCTCGATGCGATCCCCGATGATAATGTAAACGATGAAAGCGAACATGTTCCGTTGCCTCCAATAGAAACAAACTATTTTGCACAATATTATACACAAAACAATCCCGGAACCAGTAGTAGTAATAATAGTAGCAGTAGTAGTGGCTCTAGTAATAATCGTAATTTAAATCCTCATCCATCCACATCACGAAATCCACCACCACCTTCATCATCATCAGGTGCCGATCAATTAACAACAGACTGCCAAATAATAGCCCTAACCGATTCCGAAAGTTTTGATACAACACATTTGAAATGTGTTACTATTCAAATATTAGAAAATAAATGGCCCGCACTCGTAAAAAATATGAACTCCCTCATTATATCTCAGTACGATATGAATACGGCGGAAAATTGTATAACCACCTTCCTAACTCTGTGGGAGAGTATAATAAGCGTCCGAGCGAATTTATCCGTAATTGAAACGTTACCATTTTATGCCCAACTCGATAAATTTGCCCTGCTTCTGAATCAAAGTCTATCGTGCACAATTTATAAACAAATTTTAACTCTATTTAATGAAGCACTGTGTTATGGTAGCACACTAGCCTTACAAGATTTACTTCCCGAGGAGACATGTAACTTGGCCCATCAGGTTGTAAGGCATGTAAAAGATTATCGTATACTAGATTCCTTGCCGAGGCGGCAACCTGAAAACCATGTTGGTTTAATCGAATACATTGGTCGCCCGCTGCGTTACCTAAACGGAACATTTGACTTGATACAAAACGAAATGCACGGTTCGTACGACACTGTCGATATGGATCGAACACTACTACAAAAAATGGTCTTACTAGTATTAAAATCTGTAGCTGTAACCGTCAAGGAAATTCGATCCGATTCATCAGACAGTTCAATCGATAGTACGGATTACGATGCCTTTGAAGATTTACGTCAAATTGTGCGATCGATTCGAGATGTATTGAAAAAACTCGAAAATTTTATTAAAAATACACTGGAATTCCATCCAGAGAGTCATTTTAGTAAACTTCTTATTCACCTGTTTAACGATCAGGATGATTATTTAATTGAGGCGATGGTTTGTACCCTGGACGTAACCGCTGGTATATCATTTCGAAATAATGCATTCCCCGAACTAGTATCAATGCTTAATCCAGTTTATACATTTTTAGAATTCTTAAAAATGATATCGAATAGTGCAGATCTTCTACTTGATCTGCTCGTTAATAATGAAACATGTTTCCTTCTTTATTTACTCCGATTTTTAAAATATATTCGTTTAAATTGGTCTATGTTTGTACAGAGTTGTCGCGATTGTGGTATCGGGAATAATGTGCTTGATGATTCGATGGGAGTTTTGATTCGTTTGAGATTAAAAATAAGTCGGCTGGTTTCAAAGTCACTGTACCCATATGATATATCGCCAATACTGAGATTACTTGAAAGTTGTGAAAGTTTATACGAGGGGAATGAATTAAGTTAGGCTTTAGCGGCGACGACGACGACGACGGTGAAGGCGGCATCCCCCGATTTATTTTAAATTATATATTATTTTATTTAACTCATGTGTCCTCAAACAAGTACAAGAAATTTTTATTAATTATTAATGTTTTCAATTTAATTTTAATTATTTTATAAATTCTTAGAATTAACTTTATATTTATTTTAATATAAAATTTGAATTATTTTCTAAATTGAAATTGGTAATGTTTAGGCAATTGATTCTTAGTCGGTTGGTTCCGTGGATTAATCTATACAGAGGTAGATCGTCTTTGAAATTTTGCGTTTAATTATTAATTTAATAAAAAAAAAAAAATAATTCTACACCTTTAAACAAATAAATTTACCAGTGAAATGCAGCTATTTGTAATATTTTGATAGTCCGTATTTAATCAAATATTAAGAACCTACTGGTTTAGGTCCTTGTTAAAAATAAAATTAAAACAAAAATTAAATAATCTTGCCCATAATATATTTTAATAATTAAAAATTTTATAATTTGTACAGTATTTTTGTTGTCTAGCTACTTGTTCCCGAAACGCAAACCAAATTAAACATTACATAAATTAAAAAAAAAAAAAACAGTACAGAATTTGAAATAAATAATAAACTTACAAAATAATTAATTAATTAAATTATACACAAAACCAAACTACGCTTTACATTTTATAATAATTTATAATTTAATTTTTGTAAAAAATATAATTAAAAATTTAATACATAATTAATTTGTAGACTGATCATATTTTAAATTTAATGATATTTTTATTTTTATTAAAATAACGATTTTGTACATTTTATTAGTGTTTGACTTGACGTGTTACGAAATAAATTTGGATTTTTTTTTTTTTTTTGGTTATTTAACGTAATTTCCCACCTTTGACCATAATAGAATATAAATATAAACAATCTGAGCACGTCGAGCTCTTTCATAAAATACAATTGAAAATTTATAAAAATTTAAACAAAACACTTATATATAAAAATAATTGAATTAACTCTTTTATCTTTAATTATTAATAATTATAATTTATTAAATTTGTAAAATTAGGAATTAATTTTTAAACATTTTTTACAATAAACTTAAATTTTTATTTAAATTAATTTAAAGTACTATTTTATGAATTTATTAATTGTTTTTTGTATATAAATAATAATATAGTTTTTATAAAAAATTTAAAAAAGTATTAAGGATATATATAAATATGGATTTTATATAATTTGTGCCTTACAAATCAGAAATGTATTACATACACAGAAATAAAATTTTTATATTTTTATATATTATATATTTGTAAAAATAATAAATAATGGAATTTTAATTTTTTAAATTCTTAAGAGAAAACACGTATTAAATTTAAGTCTAAAAAGGCTTGTTCAAGGTGAGCAGCGACTAATTAAAGCTTCCGGAAAAATAGTTAGAGGAGCTCGGCTTATTAGCATTGTTGCGAACGCGGCATCGTAAAAACATCTACAGTCCTAACCAAAATTATTTGTACCTACTAAATTTTTCATGCAACGTAACACAAACAACTTTAAAAATTATTTAAATAATAAACTTTTTGAAAACATTAATTTAAAGTCAATAAATTTAATTATCGTACTTTATTTTTCAATCAAAAAATTTTTTTAATTTTAGTTCTAAGAGAAAATACAGTTAATTTAGTTTTTGCCAAAATTATTTGTATCCACAAATTTGTTCTCATTATTATTTGTGTAATATGGAAAAACTCAAAAATAAAATAGCAAATCAATTAAATTCAAAATTATTTTTGGCTAATTAAATAATTTTACAGTCACTCATGTTTTGTATGCATATGGTCAGTTTTTGTTTATTCTCTATAACATCTCGCAAATGGTTCAAACATTTGTTGTTAACAACACTCGATTTTCTTGGTACCTTGATATAAATTTGTTGGTCTTGTTAGATCATGAATATCTTCCACTTTAACTTAAACCTCCGCACGTTTGAATCGAAAGACTTTTGAATAATTTCGTGGTAATGGCTCTTATGTATGGGAGCATTATCGTTTTGAAGAGAAAATTGAGGGCCGACTAACTTATCATAAACCAGGAATGTTACTTTATGAAAACCGAAATTGAACATTCTCCTTGAACAGTTCGGTTTGTACAGCCGGGTAACCTTTTATTTGTTGCCCAAGGGAAACTAACCGAGTGTCTGTATCCAGTATCCACACTAATTGATGCTAGATGTTTATGTAATAATAAAAATATTTACAATATCATATTAAGATAAAAGCGCACTAATTTGGACATAAAACAGTTCTCTGTAGATCAAAGGACTTATGATGCCGCTCACGTTTCGTTTCCTGACGGTATATCATATTCCGTTTGTGTGTATGCCCTATAAATTACCACTATTCAAGGCCATAGTTCAATTTCGATTTATTTCATGAGATAACATTCCTCCGCAATTTGATATAATTATATGTCTCGGCCAGGGCAGGCTTTCGATTTAAACGTGCACAAATAGGTTAAAGTTAAACTGGAAGATATTCATCTGGATTAACAAATTCTGTTTTTGGGGTAAAAGTGGTCGCGATATCAAAAGAACTCCTAATATTTTCTGGAAGAAGTGAGGAATGGCCCCTATTTATTAGTGCGTATGAAACCTCAACAAGCACATGCAACTTTTCAAATTATGAAAACCTAGTAAGACTTCAGCGGTCGTTGAAAGGTAAAGCATTGCTGTCCGGTGCAGATTACTATTACTATTTGGAAGACCTACTCCGATTACTATTTGGAAGACCCGAATTAATAATAGCCATGGCCTACTTACCGTTTACCTGATACGAGAACTTACAGACAAACCTCCGGCACCAATTAAATTCAATTAGGCAATTTATAAGCAGACACTACAGCACGTTACACTAGCGTCGTTGAGTTCAAGGTTAATACAGTTATCATACGCGGCTAATGACGTAACCATATTAACGGATTTTAACCAGCAAACGCAATTTGAGTCCAAAAGTGAGCGACGCCCGAATAAAATGTCTTCATTGAATACCCACATACCCACCCCAACCTGCAATCAAAAATGTCCATCACTACCAGTGTGTAACAAATTTATGGGCCTAACTCACAACGAGAAATGGTTAACAGTACGTCAGCACAAACTCTGTCGAAAATGTTTATATCCTTCTAGAATATGTGGAAAGAACAATTGTGAATACCAACATCACAAATTGCTTCATATTGATAGGAACGACGAAGAAAATCAAAGAAAAGTTTCAATGCATAAGACGACAAAATCGATCAGTTTATTTCGAATTGTGCCAATCGTTATAACGAGTTGTAAAACTATGTACCATCAATTCCTTTGCTTTTCTGTATGATGGATCCTCTACTATATTACCACACGTAGTATGAAAGAGTCTCGCAAATGAATTGGGACTCACTGGTACGCCAGAACCGATATATTTGAAATGGACGGGAGATACCCACAGAAGAAGAACACAAATGCTTATGCTTTATAATATCAGCTAACACAAGCCAAGCTCGAAAGTAAAAAAAAAAAACTGGTGCACATACGGTGAATCTGTTGGACCTTCCAAAACAGTCAATATCTACCAAACATATTAAAGAAAATTATCAACATCTAAAATACATTCTAATCGATTCTTATGAACAAACCACACCACATCTGCTGATTGGTCTGGACAATTTAAAATTGCAATTGCCATTAAAAGTAAAAGAAGGTAGTGCAGACCAGCCAGTTGGAGTTAAGACTAGAATGGACGGAGGAAAGAATGAATACGTGACATTGAAATGGAATGATGAAAGAATATTTTACGTTAGAGAGGTTGTGAGTCAAAAAACAAAGCCATTTAGAATCAACTTTTGGTCAAAGAGCATATGCCTTACCCGAATCAAGCACAGTGAAAAGGGTAGACCGCTATGAAGTGGAACTTCTTTGGAAATACAAGGACATGAGTTTGCCTAATAGTCTTCCAAATGCAAAAAGACAATTCGATTGTTTTGAAAGATCCTGAGCATGAAAAATCAATAATATAAATATCCATTTTCCTGGTGCTAAAGCGGGATAAATTCAGTAAGATACGCATTGTTTGGGATGCGGTAGCTAAAAAAAATGAAACCTCACTGAATGACATGCTCTTAAAGTGGCCTATTCAATTAGCTTCCCTATTTGCAGTGTTGTTAAGGTTTGGCGAACGGAATGTGCCAATTTGCTCAGATATCTTAGAAATATTCCACCAAGTAGGAATAAAGAAGCAGGATCAACATTCCCAAAGAATCTTGTGGCGAAATAGAAATAATGATATGTGGTGGAATACTGCAACCGATAATTTCATATCCGCTGGCCTACAGTAAATCGAACAAGAACTATCTGTCAGCAAATCGCCGCTCTATAAAGCACCAAGTACTGCATATAATGATGACCATTTTTGATCTGCTTGGAATGATGGCTTACTTTATAATATATGACTATGCCATTGGATATGTAATCCACCAGCTGCTCCTCATATAGTAGGAAGTTTGAAACGGTTAATACGCTCCGTTAAGACTACTTACTCTTCATCAGATAATGCCAATATGAAATCCGAAGAAAGAAATCCTTCAAAGTATGCTTATGGAAGTGGAAAATATCATCAACAGTCTTCCTCTGACATATATACCAATTGACGATGAAAATGATGAAGCCTTAACGCCAAATCACTTTCTCCTCGGCTCTTCAACTTTGCCAGGCGCACAAAATGGTTCTAGCTTGTTAACCAAATTGCTCAAGGAAATGTCGTCACTGTGATTGACGAAAAAAATCCATGAAAATATTGCCCTAAAGGACGAATAATTCAGACATTTGCGGGAAAAGATGGTTAGGTGAGAAGGGTACAAGTTCAGACAACATTTGGAGTATATGAAAAGCATGCGTCCACAAATGCCGATACCACAAACGATTGTAAGTCGTTAAAAGATGATAACGTACCTGCGGGAGTGTTGCAAACGCGGCATCATAAGAACATAAATGCGGCAAGCTTAAACTTATACAAAAGTAAGCGATGAATGAAACTTTGTTTTCTGATTGGTTTCTGGCTTCTTCTTCATGAATTGTGTAAAACTAACAATGCATTAGTTGAAGCTAACAATATAAACAAGCAAATGAATGATATAATTGCTTGGATGTAGGAGCGTATGAAGACGCCTGAAAACGAAATTAAAGCTCTTAAGCCAAGCGAGTGCATCTGTTCCACTCCTAACCAGAATACAACTCAACAAGAGTACCATACTGATGAAGAACCTAGAGAGGACGCAGCATTGCTATTGAACTGCAAAACTCAGACGGAATATTGTGTGTTGGGGGTCGATTATCTAAAAAGCAAAAACTTCCAATTTTATTACCGGGTTGCTCGTTTGTGAAAAGCATAGTCGGTTATTGCATGACGGACTTCAGGCTTTATTGTACAGTATTCGTTTAAACTATTGCATAATTGGCGGTATAAATTTATATCCTAAAATTTACAATGAATATAAACGTTTTTTTCGCGTAAGACCTAAATATATTAATGAAATAATGGCCGATTTACCAGTAAACCGAGTTCAAAGTTCTAGACCATTCTCAATTGCTGGCATTGATTGTCTTTGTCGGTTTGTATCTCGCCGTGGATTATATTCTAAAATAAGGGGGGCTATTTATGAATTCGATTCGAACTTGTTCGACTCTTTGAAATATAAGATCCATATTTGATTTAAAGAAGGAACGAACGAATCTGATTCAATTAAAATAAGAATCCAATACTTCGAAGACTCGAATACGTTGGAATCAAATTCACAAATAGCCCCTCAGTGTGTGTAGTTACAAGTCGTAAATTGTCGTAAATATAGTCGTTACATGCATGTTTCGCAATAGCGTTTTTCTTATAAGTCGATCTGATTTTGTCAGCTCTACCCAGCGTTCAAGGCACCAATCACCAGTCTAATGTGGTGTTACCAGTCTAACGTGGTATTACCAGTCTAACGTGACATTAGAGTATAGATTAATCTTCGAATTCCATCAGACCATCCAAATTATTTTAAAAAATAAGGTGCATTCCTATTTTGGAGTACTGTTTTTGTTTTGTTGATATTTCTAACGGTAAAGGGCTTTTGGGATACTGTTGTGGAATTCTAAGTCTCTCTTGATCGTTCGGTGGGATTTTACGAGTCATGTGAGTAAAAACTTTAATTCTTCTACAAAATCGGTAGGTTTTATCTTGACCCGTTAGGGGTCTTTGTACATCTGGATCATCAATTCTAATTCACACGGTTTCATAAATTTATTTAATAAATGGTTTTTCACTCAATTTGCAATTGAAAACAAATTAATTTTGAGTATCTTGAGTTGCACGCAAGTTTCAATTTGACAGTGCATTTTTCGCTTTATACTTTTAATGGGCAAGATCTACTATTTTTTACAGTTAAGATATACGATTCTGGTCTTGGGCCCGATACTTTACAACATTCTCGGATCAAATTATTAAACTTCAAAAGTGAAAATTCGTTTTCTAACTTTTAAAAATTATTAAAAATAAAAAGTAAATTTTTTAAACTCCAAAATCAACGCAGCCATACGGTATGTAAAATAATACACCAAACACATTGACTGAGCGAACAGCGGCGCTAAATTAGAATACACCTGTCCCTCGATCAACACGGTACTTGATTAACACGGCGAAACTTCTGTGCGTGTTGATCAAGACTTTGTCTCAATTCGTTGACCGTGTTAAATCAGATCCATGTTAATCAAGTACCGTGTTAATCGAGGGACAGGTGTACATGTATTTCCATAAGAGCGAACACATAGAGCGGCGTCAAACTAGCAGTTTGTATTTATTGGGGTGATGAATGACATTTATATTTATTGTTGTTGTTTTTAAAGTAAATGCTTGGAAACTTCTAATTTTAGCTGAATATAACATCCAAATGGGGATATGAGAAAGACAATTGTAAAAAAAATCTCGAAGACTAAAATCACAAAGACGAAGAGAAACGAAGTCAGACGTAGAGCGCCGCTTATGTGTTTGGGTATACCTTTGTGTCTCGAATAAACAAAAATTATGCCAAAACTCGAATCAGGCACTACTAAAAACAATAGTAACAATTTTGAATTTTGAAAGCACCGTTCTTCTTCTGTCACGTGTCACTCGATAGCAGCGTGCAATCCAAAATGTCTCGCGAAAGTTCAGTTAATAAATCAGGTCTGCTTAAAAAATTCCTTAATGATTTAAATAAAATCGACTGCACAAAATACACCGTCAAACCACGTCGTACCTTAAAATATCAGAAGCCTAAATCATTTGCGTTACCAATGCGACCAAAATATTTTAACAGGAAGTTCATTCAACAACTGGATGGGGATCGGTCGCATCTGAAACGTTCAGAACCTAAGGCTGCATTTCATTCGCCGAAATCAAATATTTTTGAACCAGAGGTAAATATATTCGTCGAAAATCAATCAATATGGAAACAGGTTAGTTTTACCAAAATGCACACAAGGATGCCATTTTACCCAGACAATGAAATGGAGACTGAGGAAATACCGAGCGAAATCAATTTTCAAAATGTTTTAACGTCGACACGAATGGATGAACAGCAGACCTTATGTAGTGTACGTTTTGAACAGGCGGATAGGACACGCCATGCTCCCAACCGGTATATACCAAATGGTCCTGATGAAGTAGTTCGATGCAAGACGATATATGATTACGCAACCAACTGCACCATAACCGATGTTAATTTTGAGGAAGAATATACCAAGTTGATGCAACACCTAAATACGAATATTATGGAAAAATTGGATTCAAACATACTCCAAACTGATAAGCGATGCCAGAATTTATTGGAATGGATTAATCAGTACCGAAAATTTGATTTACTTGATCGGTGTACTCAGATCGAGCCAATCGACCCGTTTCGTATGCCAAGATATACATTCACCCCACCATCTCTACTCAATGAAACACCGTCAATCCAAATCACCACGACTTTCATCAACAAAGAGCAATCCACATTCTTTGAGCTCGAAAATACCATCAGTACAGATGAGTTTTTGTGGGTCAAACCTATAGCGGCTGGGAAGAAGCCGGCAGAAAATAAAATTGCAAAGCCTAAACAAAATCATGCCGGAAACTCCACATTCGTCGAAAAACGTGATTTTAATCAAGACTTTTTAAAGTTCTTCTCAATGCAGTGAAAAACCTGAAACTACAACTCGAAAGTGAAATAAAATAGGTTATTGAATTATTAAAGTTTTGTGTTCTTGATGCTTGAAACTGTCCGAATTTTTCGTAAACTTTTCAAGAAATTGAATTTTGCTGCTAGCCAAGCATTTGCTTTCTTGGCATTTATCCTTGGTAACGTATTGTCCTAGCATTAAGATTAAAATACGATCCACGGATTCTGTATGGGCTACGATGTTAAGGCATTCGGAGTCGCGGTTATCACATTCTTACACTTGTGGTTACCCAGATTTCTTTGATCTCATCGACCGTTTTACCTTTCACTAGATCCAATTTCATGTCTTCGTGTTGCAAGGTGCTTTTGCCCTGAAGTCGAACATAATTTAGTGGATTCTCTTTATGACTGAAAGTACTTATCACCTTTCATTTTCTCTGTCTCTCTCTCGTCTTTTAGTCTTCTGCTCCACAATATGTTCCACTTTCACAATAATAATAAACCAATTTAGGTTGTTAAATTTTATTGGCATTGTTTGGAATAGAAAACAATAGCGCCCGATCGCCTGGAACCAATATTCCTCTTTTTGTGGATTGTTTCATACTACAAAATAAATACAAGTTGATTAGGCATTTTTGTTTTAACATGTATAAATATTTATTTTTCAGCTAAATATTTAGAACAAACTGCAATTTCATAAACGAAGAAAGAAAATATTATTTAACTGGAGAATGCCTCTTTCTGTGAAACATGGCGTTTGCCAATTAATTTAATTTTGGAAAGGAATATATGTTGCACAAAAGTAGCGGATTATAAAAATTTTCAACACTTCAAAACTCTGTTTCTTGTTAATATATAAGAAGAAAAATGGTTAAATTTTACGATTTTTTTTAAGACCCCGATCCTTAATAGATGGTAGGCTTTCATTTAGGTTTTAAATCATTATAATAAAGATTTTATTCATAGTTACTCATATTTTAAAATAATTTATTGTCCATTAATATATCAAGAAATTATGTATGTTCAAATAATATGAACGAAATTTGGAAAGTAAAATTAAAACTAATACTTATTTTCAATTACAATTCCATTCACTTTAGTAGGTATATAAAATTTATTTTCATTTTACAACATTTCATTCATAATTTATATCAAATAATAGTATCTTAATAAAACAGTCTAAATCTTATAATTATACGTTATTTATTTACAAGTTTGCTTAATAATAAAAGATTTAAGTAGAAATTAAAGACCGAACCAGACCTAAGAAGGGTGCGTAGTCACATTTAAGAAACTTTTTTGTAATGCACTTTTCACGTGCATTTTTAATGTGTGTTAAATCAAAAGATGTGATAACAAATCAATTTATATTTTAACTAACCATATTTATCGATTTATTAATTTGGTGTTGTCCAATTTCAATAAATTTAATCATTTCAATGAAACTTAATTTAAAAAATGTGCATTTAAATTCGCATTTCAGGCGCACCCCTAGCTTGTCGGCCAGTACCAATAATAATAATATTAAAATTCCTTTGCGTGGTTCTTACGATCTCTAAGTGATATACAACCGATTTGAATAAACACAAAAGCAGATTTTATGAAATGGCACATATTTTATTGAAAATAGGCGAATAATAGTTTAATACATATTCTAGTAAAAATATTAAGGAACATAATTTAAAATTTAGTGCCATACATTTAGTAGACAAATATTTTTCTTGTTTAATTGACTTTATTTTTATTTTATTTTTTAAACAACATTTAATTATTTCTTATTATTCAAAATGTTCGTCAAAGATTTTTATCCCATGTGATGGCTAGATTATATTATTACGAATACATAATATAAAATATATACAATACAAAATGTGTAGATAATTTAAAAAAAAAAAAAAAAAAAACTCCAAATTCTTATCATTTGGCATCAGTTAACTAAATATGAATTAATAATTCTCTGAATCAAATTTTACGATTTAAATTTTGAATTAATTTAACGATGCAACGATGCGATGAGTCTCTCCAACTCATACGTAATTTAAAACAAATTATAAAATTTATTATATTTATAAATTGCAATAACAAAAATAAAATTCAATTTCGCAGATATTACAAAGCTGCGACAATTACTACGAATTTAAAATAAGTCTGCGAGACTCACCCCATGCTGATTAGGGTTAAAATGAAATTACAATGGAAATGATTTGATGGAGAGAGCGTTCGATACAGAATTAGAATTACCAATTTTATTAGTCTCGAACAATTCGTAAAAAACTTGTTATAGAAAATTTTCCTCATGAATTTAATAAAAAAATAAAAGAATCTAGCTACATACAAACTTAAATATATTTTAATCATTAGATTGATAAAGCTTAATCCAAAATAAAATCTTTATCGCTCGCATTAGGTATAGTGTATTATTATTATTTTTTTGTTGTTAAAATAGTGATTACACTAATAGTTATACATACTAGAATTATTAGGTATATCATTTATAAAGTAATATTACAGATTTTCTTGTATACTACACACACTTAAAGGTCATCATAATCTTCATCCATTTCTAGTGAATTAGTAGACAACATATTTTTAGTGTTTGTAAAATTACTGTTATTATGGATGTTAGTCAAATCTATGGAGACGGTCGACGGGGTTGGTTCTTTGGCCGTTATATACGAATTATTATTACTATTTGATGTGATTGTTGCAGGGAGTGGAAGCATTTTAGGTTTCTCACTGGGTTTATTTAAAACTGTCATTAGTGGTGATGATATTGGTGGTGCTGGCCCGGTTGGTGAACATAGTGGTGATGATGTTAATGCAATACTACTATAATCTATTTTAACAGTTGGTGTACTACACACATCACTTTTAATAATCGGAGGTGATGGGATCTCTTTCGAAGTAGATGGTAAATGTTGATAGGCACTAGACAAATCTATTTTTAGTACTGGAGGTAAATCATGTTGGTGTGGAGGTGTACTTATAGTGTGATGACCCTTGTGTAAAGAATTTGAATGTTGCAAATTAAAACTTTTTGATAAGTCAATACTATAAATGGGTTTATTATTGTTATTGTTGGTAATACTTATATTAGGAGTATTAATTTTTGGTGTTAAATCAATTTTGTAACCGGTATTTAGGGTTAAATTGCACGGTGCTGAATCGAAACGTGCTAATTTTGGTGGTCGACCATAGTCTTTTCTTATATTTATATTATTACTAGGATTACTACTATGGTTATTATTTATATTATTACTATGATTAGATGTATGCTGTATCACTGTTGATGTTATCACTGGCTGGTGATGATGTTGCGGTGTTACTGAATTTGCATCTGTTTCCTTGTAAAAATTCATCGACGACGTAGACGGTAAATCCAAACTTCGCGTATTAAGACTGTGTAAATTAGGTAGCGGTCTATTTGAATTTTGTCCATTCGGACAAGAATTCGTACGAGAAAATCCGGGTGGTGGTGATGATGGGGCGGAGGTTGGTGAATTATCGCCAGTTTGTTCGCCTGGTGATCCACATTCCAGCAGCTCATCATTCAAACTGATATCAGGAATATTCTTGACTAGCTCGCGCAAAAAATCAAAGCGGCTCTCTGACATAATACATTGCTTCATGTGTGATGGTGAGAGAGTTTTGGCGTTACGCGCATTGGTGACTCGGAGCGTTTTTGTAAGCAGCGATTCTACAAATAATTCTAGTGTTCTAGGTGTGTCTCAGTTAAAGAAAATAATTTTCATACATTTATAAAGCAAATAAAATAAAGTTTAGTCTATAAATTAGTCTTAAATGAAACGTAAACTTTTCAAACATCAATTTAACCTTAGCGTAGCCTAAATAATTAGTAGCTGCTGGTTTTGGATTTAAGTCATGTCTTTAGTAAAATCATACAATAATTGATAAAAATTCACTAAATTGTCTTTACCTATATTAACAAATATGAAAAGCAATAATAAAAGTCTAGTTCGAAACAAAAATTGCTCAATTAAAATATATACAATAAATATTTTAAATAAAGAATGAAAACATATCTACATTTGTTTTTCAAAATATTTTACTACTTAAACCCTTGCATAAATAAGTTATTTTTAAGGCTATATTCCAAGAATTTGAACCTGAAGTTACGCTAAAACTTATAAGATGTCTTCCAATGGGATAAATTTAAGTAAAACCTAAAGTTTACACAGCCATTTGAGTATTTGTGAGTAGATCAATCACTACGAGTTGTTTGCTCACATCAATAGAAGACATCACGTATTAGGTATGTTCATCCTAAACTAAGAAAAAAATTATTTTTCTATAACTATTTCTTTTAAAATTATTCTTTCTAACCAATCTCTATATTTGTTTATTGACATTGGAAATCACACCTCTCCCCTGATTCTTTTATTAGTTCTGTGATTTAAGCCGAATATTGAAATCTTAGCTGATTTGGCACTAAATGTTCAAGAATCAAATATAACAAAGCTGATTAATCATCGCTAGCTGAACAAATTAATTAAGTTTGTTTTTATGAGAAGCGGCATTCACAAGTAAAGAGTTCGCTAAATAGAGTTCACATCCGGATAGAAGATGAAATAATTACAATATTAATTTGAATAATAACAACAAAACTGGAACGACATAAATATCCTTGAAAAGCAATCAATACATTTGCCTACATTTTTACTGGGAACTTGGTAGCGCTATTTCTCCTACAACAACACAAAAACCACTTAAATCGAGCATCTCTGTAGACGACCAATCAAAACACTCGGAAACTAATCTGTCACTTTTTTAGTTTGTACAATGTGAGGTTATACAAATTATGCATTTCATCTAATATTCCACTATAAATTAACATTTTCTAGATAACTTACGACTTATAATAATAAACGATTATTCAACCACTAAATATTTACGTAAATAAAGGCATCAAATTGAAAAATAGTCCATTTATAAAAATCAAAACAAACATAACCTAAAAAACAAAACAACACAAAAATAGATTCCCCCTTTTGTTGTAATTTTAAAAAAGGATATAAATTATGACTGGTACAGCTTGTGCGACTTTTCCCACTTCCTCATCCGTTTGCATAATTTTCTTAATGCGCCCCTAAAATAAAAAGGAAAATACATCGTTTTGTCTCCATACAATATTCTCTCTAATCCACTTTCAAAATCCAAAAATTAATAAAAAGAAAAAAAATTTTGTGTAAAGAAAATTTCCTTTCAAATCGAAAAATAATAATTTTCACAAAAAATTTTAATTTTCTTTATAAATATTTACCGCGGGAAATCTTGCATTATATTTTTTCTTTTTCGATGGCATTTTATTAAAAAATTTTATTTTACAAAACTACACACAAAAACTGTTTTTTTTAACTATTAAAACAACAAACTATTTATTTTTATAATTTCACTTGATTTTTTTGATGAGAAATATACTTTTTTTTTTGTTTTTCTTCTTTAAATATTTTTTTAATCACAAAAAAAAAATAAAAAACCACTAAATATTGAGATGAGAGAGAAATAAGAACGCGATATGACATGACATGGCATGCAAATCTCCACACATGCTTTTAATTTTGTGTTTGTGTGTTTGGTTTGTATGGAGAGTTGATGATTTTGTATAACACTTTCGATATTGGAGTTTTTGACAAATGACATCGAATAATTAATCTAAATCGAACAATTTAAATAATTTCTCCTTTAATCATCCAGATTAAGAACCTAATTAATATGATTCTAAAAATTAACATAAAACTAGAACCGATTAAATTCTCCAAAAAATTATTTTTCCACACTTCGCATTCCACGTCGATATTGCGGTTGTGTAATTATGGAACGTGCTCCAGGTCAAATGGCGAACTGTCAGTTTTGCAATTATATTCCAATTCAAGAGATTACCGTGCAAATATCACAAGTAAAATGACTGAACTTATTAAAGTCGCGAGTGAAAATGAAGTGATTGAAAAATTATGTACGAAAATCGAAGAAATAGCCACCGATGCAATTAGGAGTCGTTCAAAATTTCGGATTGGCTTATCAGGTGGCTCGCTTACTAAGTACTTAACAATTGGACTTCCGAAAATCAAAACTGATTGGAGTAAGTGGGAATTGTTCTTCTGCGATGAACGATTTGTGGACGACACTGATGAAGATTCAACATTTGGTTTATACAAACGTGACCTTTTACCAAAATTGAGCCAATTGAAAGTGGATCAGTTTATTGTAATTAATACAACGGTTTCGCTCGATGAATGTGCTGTTGATTATGAAAAAAAAATTAAAAAATCATTCAATCTTGGCGATAGTGACAAAATAGTCCCAGCATTTGATTTACTACTACTCGGTATGGGTCCAGATGGCCATACATGCTCGCTTTTTCCGTCGCATCCATTACTGCAAGTAGTAGATAAGTTAATAGTACCAATTGCTGATTCTCCGAAACCACCATCGAAAAGAATCACAATGACTTATCCTGTGCTGAATAATTCTAAATTTATTATATTTTCAATGGCTGGCGCTGGGAAGGCTGATATGATTAAGGTAAGCTTGTTTAAATTGACGTTTTTCAAATCCGTTATATTTTCATCCTGTATGTCTGCACATATGCAGAGAGACTTTTGTTTAATGCGGTGGTGAATAGCGGAACCATTTTTTTTAGTACAGTTTTGTGGAGACATTTCATTATTTGTACAACTGTTATAATAAATGGGGGCTTCTCATGATTTTTTAAATCAACTAATAAATGAATTATTTACAGAGAATTTTCGTCGACAAAGAATCACTTCCAGCAGGCTTGGTGAAACCAACAACCGGTAAATTGATCTGGATCTTAGATGAAGCAGCTGCACTACATTTAAAATTATAAGCCATTCCTACTATCCTACAAAGTACATATTATATTTTTACTATACATATTTTTTTTTACTTTATTATAATATTTTTTGGTAAATAAGGGTCTCAAAAATAAAGACAAAAACTAGTGAGTTTTAAAACATAAAATAATACTTTTTTATTTAATCATAATTTTTCGACCTGCATCCTTAATTTTGACCATTGTGTATCGTGTTACCGAACAAATTAAGTCGAATTCGTTGCAATAATGTTAGATTTGTAGACATTTCAGTATCCATAAATTTAAGATATTTGTCATGGATTTCAGGATCGGTAGGACCCCATCCTTTAAGTGGCCGGAAAGCATTTATGATTTTGTCCTTTAGTTTTTCACTTCGGTCGATCACAATAGCATAAATTATCCAAATTGGAAGTTGCAGAAGACCAAATGCAGCTATACACCAACCAACAACTGGAAATATAAAATTATGGTAATTCTTAATTTTACCTAGTATGTATTATGAACACTTACTGTATAGTTCATCAGGATACGGCATGTCCTTGTATGTTAACTGTTTCATAGATATAAGCGAATAAAGTAAAATTACTATCATAAACAATGGCGTAATTAATCCCCAACATAATCTCCAATAAAGTCCAGTTTTACGATTTAACATGAATTCAATATCTTTGCAAAGTCTGTCAACGCCATAGATCCATCCAATAGCTGCCAATTCACCTACAGCCAGTACAAAAGCAATAAACGATCCACCAAAATGATCGACTAAATTTAAAATATATTGCCCTCCAGGTGTAACATAAACACTGCCGATCGCCACTCCAATAATTGCGATTGTCACAACAGCTTGCCAATGTTTAACCTTTGGGAATGCATCACGTACAATAGTCATTATGCAAGAAGTCATGGCAATATTACTTCCAATTCCAAGGACGTACAACATTAAAAAGAACAGTACGGAGAATAATTGTGGCACAAAATCAAATTTCGCAATAGCATCTGGGTAAGAAATAAAAGCGAGTCCAGTGCCACCTTTAATTACTTTACCAATATCATCGACTCCGGTTTCATGTGCTAAATGTCCTAAGATTCCAAAAATAATGCACCCCGCCAATAATGATGTGAAAGTATCTATAGAAGTCACTATATTAGCGTCTCTATATACGTTATGTGACAAACGATTATACGATGAGTACATAATTACATTGCCGAAGCAAACAGAAAGTGAGAAAAATACTTGTGTCACAGCTGCATACCACACTTTAGGCTCAAGAATTTTATCCCATTGTGGTGATATAAAATAGATAATTCCATTTAAAGCGCCTTCTAGAGTAACGGCTCGAATGAGAAGGATTAGCATAACCACATACGGGAATAGAGCTAGAAAATAAGACATTTTTCCGGCACTTCGAATTCCTGTACAAAAAAAAACATCATTAATTGTGCTTTATTAAAAATTATGTAAGGTTTTCATACCTTTTATTAGAGATAACGTTACGAGTAACCAAGAAAATGCTAAACAAAGCATAAGACGCCAATCAGGGATTCCAATACCATCATCAATATTGTCCTTTTCGTTGAGTACATCTCGCCTGGAGGAAAGTAAATATTTATAATAATAATTTGTATTTGAAAAACTATAGTTAGGCCGCCCTTTATCTTATGAGTTCTTAAATAATGAGGAACTAATTAATAATAATTCAAGTTTGCGCTTAAGCCAAGATAGATATTACCCCTTGTCAGAACCACTTCCTTAAATTAAGTAACTTAAAACTAGATTAGATAAGTCAGCACTTACACAAAATATAATTCAGAACTAGTAAAAATTTTATTATCATCGAGCGATGATATCGAACTATTTTCCCAAAGTGTGCCATTTTTGTAAATACTTCCTGTTGCGTCCATGCACGTTTCTAACCATTCAGATTTGCAAACACTCCATGGTAATATGGTTTGGAAAGAATTTATGAGAAAATAGAGGATTATTGAAACTAGTGAACCATAATACGTAGCCAACGATGCTAAAGCCACAACTTCACCGTACCCAATACCTTTAAGAATATAATTTTTGATTTAAGATTAGTTATTTATTTTCTTTCAAAAATGAATAAAAATAACAACATCATGACGCTATTATAGTGTTACAATTAAGTCTTTAGCAGTAGTGTAAATCATGCCAAGTGTAAACTGAAGTAAATACTACAATTTTACAATTACTACCAATATAATTCAAGGTTAGTAAAATTACATTTCAATCTAAAATTTAAATTACAAAAAAGTTGATTACTGTTAAAAAGTTTCCCACCACAAATCACATTACAAAACATGCAATAAATAAAACTAAAACAAATCAAAAAGCAATCAGAGCACAATACACTTACAAAAAATAAAATTCCGCCGATGTACGTGACTCATTCGTAAAAGTTACATTGTGAAATGCATTTTGGTCGGAGGGTATACAGCTGTCCCATTCGGGTCGACACGTGCTCCATGGTAATATTGCGGTAAACGATGCAAATAAATAACGTATACTTATAGCCATTAGTACAGCATAATACGTCGTTACAAAAGCTATAGCCATTATTTGGCCATATCCTACACCTTTTCGTAATTTGGACAAAACATTTAAATATTATACCGAACTAATGTAATTCAATTAATTTTTCTTTTTTATATATGTACACAACATACCTCTCATGGCGGGCGAAAAATCATAACATTTAACGCTACCCTTACTCGAAAATTGTCCAATTATCATTTCCAAATAGTAAATAGGCCGTCCGACCAGTATCAGCACAATAATATATGGTATTAGAAATGCGCCGCCTCCATTCTCCAGCGCAGTAAATGGAAATCGCCAAACATTACCTAGTCCCACCGACATAGCGATGCAGGACATTAAAAATTCTATTGATTTACCCCATTGATCACGTTGCTGTGGACTACCAACTTTTTCTTCATAGTGCGGTGTGTTTATTTCGTTTATTGTAAAGGACTGCTTATTGTGCGTTAGGGAGGCGGTGAACTTTGGATCTCCATTATAGCCATCATGGCTTTCCGCTACGTAGGATGGATTATCTCGACCGTCCATTTTGATGTAAATGTATTATTCTGAAAGTTAGAGATTAGAAATAATTGATCATTGTCATAACATTACATTACGCTTAATAAAGATTTGAACGAATATTCTTTTTAGGTTATTCTCGGATGAAGATGAAGAGAGAAGGTTCATCATCAGGGGCGGATTGATACACTTATTTTTTGTCATCTTATTTCAACTATATAGCGAAGCGCCTGAACTAAGGGAGGATCTTGAACCTTAGAATAGAACGCTTGTAAGAAAAGTTTACTTGATACATATTTCTATCAGGAAAGCATTTTTTGTTCAAATGTGTGATTAACATTTACAATCCTTCTAATTGTAGTATTGTAAAATACGAAAAGTCGGCTTAGGATTGACTAAGTACTCGCAATGTTAGGATATGTAACTTATGGAAGGGTTTGCAAATTCCCAAATTTTCTATTAACTTTCTATATCAAGACTAATTTAAGATTTTCTTATTAAGATTTTCTTAATTATATTTAATTATTCTGCTTGTACTTTTTTTAAGCAACCAACGAAGCAATGGAATAAGAGATGATTGTACGGGATTGGAAGTTTAGTCTTGAAGAAATTCTATTTTTGATAATGAGCTTGAATTTCTCAAAGTTCAAAGAGGTCGGAAAACCGAAGAGTTCTAACTTACTGATTACAGAAATCAAGGTTACACCTATGAACCATTAGAAATAATGTGCGTCTCTGCCTCAACAATCCAGGGGTGATTCTGAAGTGTGCCACCTATTTTTCAGCTTTTCAATATGTGCGTTAATGATATATGGCAGCTAGTATTTACTTAATGCTTCATAACGAAACAAAGCACAACAGAGAGCTTTCTATTTAAAGGTGCATAGTTTCACATCACTTACCGATTACAAGCTGATAAGTATCTCCACGTCAATGCAGAAAATTAGGTTTCGTAAACAGTTTACTACGGGTAACACATTCTGCCATAGATAATGGGTCACTATGACGCTCTTCCACGTATTAATCAAAGTCGAATTCCGAGAGCAGGTTATTTTTGAAAAATTTAGCGATTTCCGGTTAATATAAATTCAGATAAATTACTGTATTGAGATATTTCAATATCCAGAACTAGACCATTCGTACCTAAAGCTTTTCATCAAACGTGCTTTCATACATTTCATAAATTAGTACAGGTTTTCGGTCAAAATTATAACAGACAACTTGGTTCGGACTTCTATTAATAAAGATTCAAAATTGTTTTGCTAATCAAAAGTCCAAAATTTCTAGACATACTAACTCACTAGACACACAATGCAGTCTAGATTGTACGATAAGATGTTCCAACCATATAATAATCACTGAAGGATTTCAATTCGAACAGAAACTCTCTATATTCAGCTTTACTTGGCTATGAACGCAAAATGGACTTCGAGCTATAATCCAAAATACAATGAAATGATTGAAGGTTGGCCTGGTACTGTCAAGGTTGCCGTATTCGAAACCTTCATCAATTTTTCGATGAACAAGTAAACTGCTATAGTCTCATGGTGAATACAATCTGATATTATAATGAAGCTGTAGTGCTGTTTGTTTGTTGTTCCAATGAAACCCTTGTGCTGCATTTTGGATTATAAATGCATAATTTTCTGCAGTCACAAGAAACAGGTACCCCGTAGGCTTCAGACTCAATTTTTTGTTTTTTATAAAGGTATTCCAGATCAACATACTTAAAAGTATTTTGCAAGAAAATGAAACAAGTTATAATAAAACTAAATGGGGAAAAAAAAGAAAAAAACTTATGAACATGGGAAAAAAATTCAAAAAGAACGTTTCAGCGGCCATTTTGAAAAGGAAGAAATTAAAGATGTTTCCATTTTAAAATGAGCCGAAAACAAATCATAAGGAAACAAATATAGACGGAAAAACAAGCAAATAGTACTTGCGCAGAGAAAATAACGAAAATATGGCAAAAAAAAGAAAGGCAGAAATCACATAATTCTTATCGATGGGAAAATCGATTAATTCTTAAAGAAGTCTCAAATTTAGCTTTACTTTTGAGGAAAATCACTAACAATGTAGGTTGTTCAATGAGTAGTTATGCAATCCGATCTAATTCTCATAGAAATTCTTATACCTATAATGTTTAAAAATGAAACAGAATACTCTTAATGGCCAATTGTATAACGATTCTAAATTGCATTAGCAATTAACAAGGGTATAATTGCTATAGTGGCTTAGCATTGTTCATACATCTGGGCATAAATAACAAGAATAAAATTATAGTTTGAGAACGGAGGAAGGAGGTTTCGTGAAATGTCAGTTTCATCAGTTTCATGTGTAATTTCGTATCATGAACCTATTTATCTTGAAACAAAATGCCCGTCCTAAACTTGAAAATATTTCAGACCCACAAAATAAATTTGCCAACAGGATAACAAGGGATACACTGGTCTCTGAAAACTGGTAAAACCGGGTTTTCATCTAATTCCTTGAAACGGAAAATTACAATTATTACATAAATTTATTTTGCTTTTGCATTTATCCAAAACCATTTTCCTTTCCACCCATATACCTGCTTCCTGCTCAGACATGTATATGTTTACGGAATTACCTAGGCGTTACAGTATGTTTTGTAATTGTAATACCATCTATACGTGGATGAGTGATGAGAGAAGTTGAGAAAATATTTGCAGCTGATTACCAACTTTGGTTTCCACTTTAGTTACAATTAAGCGATGTTAAAAAATGCGAACTAGAATTAGAAAATTACCAACCTGGTGATCGTAATAAAAACTACGGAAATCGGAATTCAAACTTATTGCTATTTACTTTCAATTTCTAGACATAAACAATAATTTATAATAAGCGAATTTAAAAGCGTTTTTCCGGTTTGGATATGTCTTGAAATTTTGCCGGGAACAACAAATATTTATTTACTTTTTCATTCAATAAACTTTATTTCATAATTCTTGTAAATAGAGGAAGGAAGTGAAGGTGTAAAATAATAGAATTTCTATAATAAATTATAAATTTCAAGCGACAGCCACAATTCAATTCAACAACAACAACACAATAATTACTTAAGAAACACAACTATAATCGGATATTTATATAGCTTTAAGCGTTCATTAAGAAATTGAATAGTTACTTAATTTTCTTGTATTCGTACATAACATACATATTATTATAGATAACTACAATACAATTATATACATAGTTTGCTATGCTCTTGTTGTATAGTATAGTTTCTGTTCTATAACATTATAAGGTGAACTTGTCGAGAGAAAAGACTATGAAATAAAAAATTACATTTGGTCTTTGTTTAAGTTTTTGCTTGTAATTGTAATGTCACTTAAAACAGGCGAAATCGATTTGTGAAAAATATTCAACGTTCATTGGCGTCGAGAAGTTAAACATTCATTATACACAAAGGCCAAAGGTTTTCTGATTAAAATCTGAATCTTAAATCGAATCACGGTAATCTTGTATGCAATGAAACAATTCGCGAATATTTTATTATTTAATATTCAATATTATTCAAATACCGGCTGGTATTGATATTGACTAATATTAACCTTAACCTGAAATTCGTTTTAATATCCAAATAAAAATATTTGTAAATATTTGTTCATTATGACGGACTTAAGGAAACCAAATCAATGCCGTGGAAAGTATTACTTTTCCTATAAAGTTATTAATTAAATCACGAATTAGTAATTCGGATGTAAATAAACAATAACGACTTATCCTACTTTGTATAGTGCGTACCAAAGTAAGTATAATATGACACGTTTCAAAACATAAATAAAATTAAAACATAAATATTAATTATGTATTTGAAAGTAAATAATGTGTCGGATAGTTTAAGGTAGGTTGATTAATTTTTACCTTGAAGCATTTAAATGGAAAATTATTTTCCGGCATCTCGATCTCTGCAGACATTATAGGTGGTTTATTAATTTCTATCAACATTAACTATACAGAGACTTCAGGTCACTTTCAAATAGAAAGTGAAAATCGTGTGTTTATTAATTGGTTAAATGTATGTAGAGTGTGCTTGTAGGTCAGACTCAAGCTTATAAGACTGAAGCTATCCAATCATTGAGACCTTTTTTCAGTTGTTCTCCAAGAGGCTTAAAATACGTGCAAGGCTAATCAAAAGAATATCTACGGTACCTTTTGATGATTGATTATACAGAAATTTAGTTTGAAAGGAGGACAAATTATATATTTTCTATTTGACCAAAATATTTATTCAACAAATTGTTTACGTTTTTGGGTCCAAACGTCCAAATTAATTGAGTTCTTATACGAAGTTATTTATCTAAAACGACCACATGAGGGTGCATGAGATATATGTGCAAATGAATCTTACATTTTTAAAACACAAATGTTATCCTTTACCTATATTTGACTATATTGAATGGCCTAGTAGCATTTAAACTTTCTGGAGGCAATGAAGCCGTGATTTATTCTTCTAACTTCGGTTTAAATTTAAAACAGAATACAGAGCATTAATTATCCAGTAAACCGTGATATGATAAAACATTTTTTGACACCTGAATAATAGTAATCAGAATGATCCTCCAGTATCATAGTAAGCTCATTTTCATCTTCGAAAATTACGGTCGAGCAGAACTTTAAAGCAGAAATTAAAAAAATATCGTCCGCCTGACTCGAAAGTCAAAGCCCAAACATCGTTTGTATTCGATTTTGTTTCATCAAGTCAATTTTTACCGATTTGCAACCATTTCACTGTAATCCATTCCTGACATATTAATGCTATTTAGCCGGTGAATCATGTGGTTGTATGCTGATACTTTGTGTTCTTATGGATGGTTTGACTTCTGGATCGGGTGGTGGCTGGTTCGTATTGGTTTTCTAAAAATTTTGAATTTATGTTGAGAATCGGAATTAGTTATATTTAAATCCAAGAAATTTATATTTTTATTAAACATAAATTTAAACTTAATATTTTGATGTAAGTGATTTAGTTGTCTGATTGTACGCGTAAATAGGATCAGGATATTGTCTACGTAACTACGCCAGTAAACGGGTGCGTCCAAAATGCGCATTTTTTTTATTTAATTACATTTCTTTATAATCATTAAATTAATTGAAATTGAACAACTCTGAATTAGTAAATCGATAATTATGATTAATTTAAATAAAAAAATAATAAATTGACATCAAACAACGCATTTAGTTTTTTGAAATGTGTCTTTGCTAAATGCACATTTTCCATTTCGGGCGCACCTGATATCTTTGTAGAATTTATTTAAGTTGTTCATAATAAATTTAAATAAATGTTGGCCAATGTGCAATCATTGACAAATTGTTGCAATCAGTAAAACACATTGATCACCCTAATAAAATTTGCTCAATTCACGAATTTCAAATAAAAATTGGCATTTTTAGCCTATACCAAAATGGCGGCCTCTCAAAGTATGTATAGAATACTTTTCCGTAGAGCACCCTGTATTATCTACTCTCATAGGTTTCTTCTAAATTAAAATCAGGTAAAAGGCATATTTGCAAATTTTTACCACCACGGACGTAATAATAATCATGCCGCACAAAAGGAATACGCGATGCCGAAATAACTGTGATGCCAGAAATCAGAAATCTGAAGCTCAAAATCGTCAGTTTTCGGTGTTCAGTTCAATCGGTATTTAATGCCACTCCTACTAAATTTCACAGCTTTCATTATTTATAAAGCGATTCGTCAAAATTTGACTCGAATGATCAGAGAAATTTGATTGATCATTGAATAGATAATTAAAATCATTCATTCGACTCTTAAAGTTTATAATGAAAATTCTTAATCCTGATGATATTAATTTGTCAAGCACTTATCAACCTCTAATATTAGAAGTTATAAAGAAACAATAAAAAAGCTACGTTCAACAATTAGATTGTTTATAAAATTTTTAACGCGCTCATAAAATACTCGTGTTTCAATAATTCTTACTCGTATCAATAAAAATATTCTAAAACAAAATCGACACAATTTTTATTAATTAATCGATTCAATAACGTAAATTATAAAACTAATAATAATTATTAATTAATATACTGATAATTACAAATCATCATAATTACAAAATTAGATATATACATGTGTTTTTGTAAGTATGCACTTAAGGTACTCCAACCACAGTTGCATAAACCGTTACAGTTGAGCTTTCTTCCTTCGCATTTAGAGGAAAATGTTTTGATGTTTAATGGAATAGGTAAATTTTCAAGCCTTAGATTAATTTTAAGCCCCTTCTGGTTTCTCCATAAAGTTCCTTCTTTGCATTTTTCCTATTTCTACGGTTGGAAAGGATCAAAAGTAATATTTTTGGATTCAACGGCGCCTTTAGTATACTTTGCTCTTCCGTATAGTGATAGTGATCGTCAAAGTTCTTATTATTTTAAATAGGTAAATTACATTTGGGGTTGAGTTATCTTGTAGTAAACTTTGGATCAACTTGAAGTTATCTATTTTAGCGTTTACACTGCAAAGCCATCTTAGAATCGAGTTTAAACAGGATTGAAACCACAGGATAGGTTAAAATAACAAAAATCACAAAATTTGGAAAAAAAAAATTCAGATGAACCATTTATACGAACGGGGAATTTAGCATTATAGCATTTATTAAGCATCTTTTGGGAAGACAAATTTTTCACAATTTTTTGGGAGGATCGAGTCGAGTTTATTGCAAAATGACTCGATTCTGTTTATAGTGAAACAAATTTGTATTTGTTTCGTGTAGCAATTTTATTTTATTGGCGATCGCAGTCGACCTCCACCAAGTGACAAAGCAAGTGGTGATGATTATAACGAATATTTAAATAAAATTAATGTCGTGTTATAGTATTTTGTAACCGTTATAGTTTTTACATTATCTAATTATTCATTTTTTCTGATGATAATTTAATTATTTTGAGAAATATAAACACTGTGAAAAGCTCAATTTGTCAAATCTTGCATGAACGAAGATGTGTTAATTTAATTTCGGCTTGTGTATAGCGTAGCGATGCTTTGGTAAATTCCAATCGTCAATTGTTTTGTTAATTTATGCGTCGACCTTATAGTTGACGCACGGTAATTTTATTGATTCTTCAAAGTACATATGTTTTTTATAATATAAATTGCTTAAGTCTTAAGATTTAAAAAATCACCGAACATGAAATAACACCGTAAAAAATTAAATTTAAATAAATAACAAACAACTCGTCGACATTTTTGTTTCTCAAAAATTATGTAAATTACGATTTGACCAGTATGAAAGGTTATTTTGTGAAGTAAGATCGCGGTAATACTTTTGTTTAGGTATCTTACCATAAAGACCTTAAAGCTTATTTTGTAAATTTTCTTAGCGATAAGTTGCGCTATTTGGATAAGAGAAAGTACAACGCGATATGATTGACCGAATTACACGTTGTACAACAAATTATACAGATAATTGGACAGACAAATCTTACAGTTTTACCCACAGATACGTGGAACGATTTGTGAATCCAATTATTTGTTCGATCTTTTTTTACAACTTGACGTACTTACAAACATATAGGTATATGATTTTATTAAAAGAACACATTTGACAAATAGTATCACAACGTTGATGTTAACCAAAAAAGACAATCAAACTATACATATTTATCTGGATGATATAACAGATCGATACTCCATATCTCTGTTTTCAAGAATAAAAATGTGCACTACTATATTTCGTATTTTGAACTACGCACATTATTTTTCGAATCACCATTCTGTTTCTGCTTCCATTCATTACTCTTTATCATCCAAATTTTCGTTTGTGATATACTTTATCGATGTGAAAAAATGAAACGTTATAGGTACATTTATTCTACAAAGATGAGATCGCAATAAGGAAAGCGTAATTCAAAAATTGAAAAAGTGAACAATTTTCGAACATCGAAAATAATGATGGTTAGAAAGAACATCCCACCACTGGTTCAACTATTTCCATTGTTTTTTCGTAAAGTTTGCAACCAAATTTTTAAAAACATAGTAACATATATTTTGTTTGGAAAAATAAAATTTGGGATAATAATGCTTTCGTATTTAATGTCATTTACAACAAAAATTGAATCGGCTCAAATTTTCAAAGCACGCTTAAATTAGAAATCGTACCGAAAGCTCAATTTTCATGTGTTTTTTAATATTCCGTAAATAGTTTATTATTCAACAAGCATTTACCTATAATGATAGCTGTTATTTACGAATATGAAGTTTACTAACACGAGCCGATAGGTGATTGTCGTAAATCATCTGAGTGAATGACAGCCATTATATGCGAGTAGATTATGATACCGTCGACATTTTGACGTCTCAATTTAATTAAAATGAAAATGGCAAAAGATTACTAGATAAAATTTCAAAAATGAAAATTTTACTTGGTAGTAGTGAATAATGGAAGAAGAGACTAGTCGTGGACTAATTTTATTTTCGAATCAAAAAATCGTTGCACAAATGAATTCAATTACAACGGTTGTAGAAATGGTTATTGTCGTACGAGGCGAATTTTAGCGCTAGAATTCCATTGAAAAAAGAAAAAAACTTTCTCGCATGTAGCGCATTACGTTTATCCTACTAACTTGGATTTAAGACATTTGTAAATGGTTTAGTGCATTAAAGCAAATTACCATATGTATTTCGTTTTTGAACCAATAAAGACGAATGGGATAAATTACAAAAATCCGAAAAAATAAATCACGTTGGCAAGCAAATAATTTACTCGCTGTGTAAAGCCTGAATTCCATTGCGAATAAAAGTTTGTCAGTCAAAATAAAGGGAGATAAAAATATAAAATCGGTGGTTGTGTGAAAGAAACACAAAACGAAGTCAGTCAAGATTTTACTTACATTAAATTATCAAAATCGAAGTCATTTTATGGTTATTCAACTAATATATGCACACAAATTTTGTGTATGAACGCAAATTTTTTTCCGCACACTAAGTTAATTAAAAGTTTGTTATTTTTATGGAAAGTGTCATAATTTTTTTTGGTGGTTGCTTCCAAAATAGCTGTGATAATAAAAAAATATAAAGTTTGTGTACAGTTAAATTGTGATAAATTGGGATCAATTGTGATAATATCGCTAACTACTATTATTGGCAATTTAATAAAGTAATCGTTTTTTTTTTAAATAATTTATTGGTGATGAAAAAGCCAAATTAAAACTCCAAGTGATAACCAAACATTTATTATTTTTATTTTTTATTTTTTGCTGTCGCTGTCAAAATTTATCAAGATATTTGTGCTATAAAAAAAATATAAAAAACATGCTTTATCTTTGTCACTCCAATGGATTTTTTTTGTTGTCCTCTTTCGACTTGAAGTCAGTTCAGTCAATTATTCACAGTGGAATTCAGGCTTAAAATACACGAAAACAATTTTTAATGTGAAAACATCTTTAGCGGCAAAACGCCAACTTTATTTTATTTTATTATGAAATATATATATACTATAGATGGCCGCAGTAACAAGTACATATTTTCAATATTTTTGAAAACGAAAATCACATACGAGCAAAAGGAACACAAATTATGCATGTATAGTGTAAGTGACTCAAAAGAATGAAATGGAAATATATTTGAAATAAAGAGAAGCTGATGCTGTTGCTGAGTTTGATCATGGGGTTTCGCCCTGATAGAACCGCTTTTTTTAACTTATTTCAAACTGATCAGTGACAAAGCGAAGTCATTTTGCTTTATTCTGCGAGTTTACCATGACCATTCACTACAGTCTAAATATGGAATCTTGAATAAGATTGCCGTGTATGAGTAATGGTATATTTTAAAGCATTCATGTGAGGTTTAGGTGATTATCTTAACAGAACTGTACTTTGCTCATGCTCATAATTATTGTCATTTAGGGTCGTCCTCCAAACACAAAATAAAATAACTTAATGACTTTTTGAACCAAAAATGTAACGTAATTTAAGCACCGGGCGAACAACAGCCGTCTTTCTGCAGGAATTCTCAGCCTCATCGAAATAGCTTTAAATGATTCAATAGATTTTAATTATAAAATTAAAACAATAAAAACAATTTATTATTAAAACAAAGTTACATTAATATATATATATAAGTATAAAAACTTTCTTAATGTGGAATTAAAAACTTTTGTTAATATTTTTAACAAGTATGGATTTCGATAATTACCATTATCATCATCAGCTTGTTTCTACTTAAATGAGTATTACAGTGACAATTTGTCATTTATATATCGAAATTTTATAACCTTACGTTAATTTTAAAATTAAATCATAAATTTTATTTGTTGTTGTATTTATTTTATTGTTCAATAGGTATATATTATTTCTGTTTTTGTAAATTTCAAATTCCTCAATTCGATTCATGAAGTCTCCCTTATTGATTCTGTATAGTACGGTTAGATTAGAGTCGAAGTTGATGTATGTATGTTTTTTGTCATTTATGTGTAAAGCAAAAAGTGAATCTGTCTTAGGTTTACCCACGTCTTTTACATGTTCAATGAATCTTTGTTCAAATGAACGGCCGGTTTGCCCTATATAAAATGACGGGCAATCAGAACAAGTAATTTTATAAATGCCTGTGTCATTGTTACTATAATTGGTATACGTTTTGAGTTTTTGTTCTACTTTCTGGTTCGTTTTGTAAGCTATTTTATAACCATGTTGATGAAATATATTTCGTATAATATGGCTAGTGCTTTGGCTGTATTCGACGGAAATATGTTTTATAATTTTGGCTTCGTTTTCTGTTATCAATGAGGATTTGTCAAAATATTGCTTTTTACGCTTGTAAGAACTGTTTAATTTGTCAATTAAGGAAATTTGGTAACCGTTATTGGCAGCTATATATTTTATATTGTTAAGTTCTTCGTTATAATCTAAATTTGATAATGGTATTGTGTTTAGTCTATGGATCATGTGACTATATGCAGAAATTTTATGTTGTGTTGGATGGTTAGATTTATTATGTATAGTATGACTTGTTTGTGTTGGTTTTCTGTAGATTTTAAAAAAATTCAGTAGATGGATTCAATAGATATTTATACTTAATGTTTTCACATAAATCTTTTGCGAGTTGTAACTTTCATTACTGCCTGCGTTTTACAAATTGAATATCAAAGTGCGAAAAATGTCTGTTATTCAACGAACGAGTAACGATAGTTATTACTGAAGAGTTTAAGGTTTGAAATACGAGCGATAGTGATTTGTGAATATTGCTCATTTAGGTCTGCCCGGCTTTAGGAGAAGAACAAGTAAATTATTTAGGAGAAGAACAAGTAAGTGACCAAAATAGTTTTTTGAAATAAAATATCTTGGTGTCAAATAATCAATTTTATTAAAATTATTAAATCACTTGTTTAAAACTAAATGAAAAACCAAAAATTAACTAAGCGACTTGCTGAGGGAACTTTTAGAAGGTTCGACATTTGGGCCAAATTAGATAAACAAAATTCACAGTGAAATTAGTTTTTTACTTTAGTCTTTGTGAACAAATTTAACAGATGTAAGTTATTTTGGTTGTAGACAAAATAATGTATGTAGTAAATTTGATTATTTGTCTTTTATTTTGATTGCAAAAAAGTAGCACTCACCTTGACCGTTAAGATATTTTAGTGGGGGGTATTTTCCTGGCTTCATGAATAAGTGACGGGGAGATTTTCTTTAACATCAGATTATGTGCATTTATTTGGTATAAAATTACCTAAACTGGTTTTGATCTAGTTTTAGAAATTTTTATAAGTGCCATTGTTGCTTCGTTGGGCACAAAAAGTAACGAAGTGTACACAAAACAAACAATGTGTGACAAAGTCACTATACTATTGTATAAATAGGGAACAGGTCAAAATTAGATAGTTTGTAAATAATATCACAACCGAAACCGTTAAGCAATCAATAACTTTATATGAGCACAATGACTTAACTGAATTTTGTAAATTGATTACCTCATAAAATATTTATGATAATAAGCGATGTCTATATAAATATTTTACCTATACTTAAGTGTAAATGTATATAAACCACTTTCAATGTTAAGGTTATATCGCGCGCCTACAGTAAACTGAAAATAAATTTTACTTTCAATAAATCGTCGAATAGTCATATTTACTTACAAACATAGTTTTTTAAATGAGGTATTAACATTATTTATTACAAAACAGAAATATAAATTGAAGAACTGGTTAATAAAAGTTTGTATGGTGATCGACGATTGTAATTGAAAAATTTAGAGCAATGTTATTTTATAGTAGCATCTAGAAGAATTTATTTATCCATTCAAAGGATAACGTGTTGTCAAGCATGATAAATAATTATAAATTACTTAAGCCTTCATTATTTTACTGCAACTCTACCTTTATCTAGGCATTTTTAATAAACAACTGTAATCAAGTGTTTATTACGTTATATGGTATATATTTTAAAAATTAAATTAACATTTTATCTACTTACATAAGTACATACAAAAAACAAGGTTGACTAGAGGTTCTTAAGAAATATTTTGACTTATGAGATCACAATTCTTTATGATCTAGAAAGACAGGCAATAGTAGCCATTTCTATTGACGTGAGCAAACTACATCTAAGTACTTGGGTCTAATCACATATACATAGCTTCACGTATATTCGATTTACACGTGTGATTAAAATTTGCGTTCCATTAGATATCTACTCATACGTACTTGCAAGTAGCAAATTTTCCTCTTATGTAAACCCCAAATTTGCTGAGAAGTACTAGACACAAAGAATTATTGAAAACAAGTTTTTGTGTTAACGGAATTGGATTGGAAAGTGGGCGGGGAAATAATTGCATTTAAAAATTTAATTGACTTGTTTATCGCGATATTAAATTTTAATTAGGGGTCTTTGTACTATAAATTAAGTAATGTGTATAAATACAACATTTTTTAATACTTAGTAACAATAATTATAATAAACACAAAATGTTACAGAATTATAGACACAGGTGAAATATATGTATAGATGTAAATAATTTGGTTCCGCGAATTTTTTTTTAACGTTCAAAATTTTTTGTGGTTTTGGCGAAATTATTCTTTAAACTCAACGAACTACTTTTATTTGTTTACCTAAATTTAAGTTATGATTATTTTGAATTAGCCGACGAGAATCATCACTTCCATAAATGAAACTCTTTTATTAGGCTTTATGTGGCTTGTTGCAAATGCTATAATTGATTTTCTGAGACTTATTTTAAATATGTAACATCAAATATTAACATTGGACTCGTAAATAACGAATAAATGTGGGAACAGGTCTCATTTTAACTGAAAATGGAGCTACCAACTATTTTTAGTTCTGTGCTGCGTTGAATACTTTTCTTGGAGTTTGAACTAATTTTCAATGCGCTCCCTGTTTCAATTACGTACAAATGTAGGTAATTTGAAAGAAATAAGCGGCTTCTCCAGCTTGAATTTACAATTTATATTTTATTAATTTGTTTACTGTCATTATTTAGTTAGTGAAAGATAATGGTTATAGTCAGCTCAAAGGCTAGAAGAAATATTTGTGTAGGTTTTGTTAGTCAAAACTTAAAAAAACACACAAATGTTTTAAAATAAGTAAATAATTTTGCTAGTAGCTGGCAGTTACTTTTAATAAATGACTGTTATGATTAATTTAAAGCATGTACAGATAAATTCTACGATTTTCATCAGAGTTTGCTAGACTTTTTAGATAAGCCTTCGATTATGCTAATAAGTCATACAATAGAGTATCAGTCAAATATATTGACTTTTATTGGAAAAATATAAGAGATTTTCGACTGAACCTTAAGGTATTGAGATATTGAATAGGTAATGCAGCATACCTATATTCATATACGAGCCAGAGACACAGAATATATCACTTGGAAATGGATGTGAGGACCACCGCAATAGTTATTTAATTTTGCGCTATGCGGTATATGATAGAAAAAATAATCATAAAACTGTTCGCAGCTTTAAACCATATACTGGCAAAGAAATTAAATTGTACAGTTGCATGACGTGCATATTTTTCAAATAAATTTTTGTGGCATGTTCAAGTTGATTTCCCGTATGACAAATAAAAAACATATTTTTTAATAAGATTATTTTAAAACAAGTTTCATAGTAATTCCTAATGAATTTCTTTAAAATATTTTAAGAGAGTTTCCAAATTCCTTAATAAATAATTTTTCTGTAATAAAAATTACAGATAATTGCCTTGTCTTACGGTTTAATTAATTGGAGCATAATTTGATTTGGCACTGTAATATTCAAATGAAAAACACATCAAATGGAAAACAGGAACATAATTTAACAATCTTTAGTATAATTTAGTACTACAATTAAATATGCTAAATACCTGCCGTCATGTGTCGCTTCGATCGAAATACTGAAAATAAAAAATAAAAAACAGGAAGCCGTTTAAAAAGTGTTTTGGCTGTTACAAACAATTAAAGCTTTTTAATAAAAATAAAATAAATGTCGAGCGAATTCCCAAAAAAAGCATTTTTGTGATGAAGAGAAGTTTACTCTTATAAATATTTGGGGTGAACAAATTATTTATTACTATAGAAGAACATTGAAAAGCTCTAAAAATGCCAAATTTTAATTTCACTGTGGCTAATATCAGACGACTCAACTTAAATCCAAAAGTTAAAAGGTCCTGAACTTATATTGGTCAATTAGGTTCAAGTTACTTGAATTCAGGTACTTATAATCAAGCGACTTGACTAATGAGAACGAGGTTTTACAGCAGAAATATTCATCACAGAAATTGGGCACGTCCTAAAGTCAAACAAAAATGATATTGGAAACGCCAAAATTATAACAGGTGTGATAATTTGGTTGCATACAAAATAATGTCACAATTTATATTGTTCCCTATTTGGTTTTTTATTAAGCTTTTTCTCAACATAGTAATTTTAAGTTATGCTTTTTAGAATGTTAACGTTCAGCAAGTATTGTTGGCCAGCTTTCATTCAGTTCTAAGGTAAATAAGCCGGCATTCGGTAGATTTTTTCGTGCGGTTTTATTATTTCTTTTAACTACATCTGCACGCTGTTTCAGTATAGATTATTCTCCTTCAACAATTATCTGCCAAATTTAATATGTCAAAGTTATATCAGACTTCGGACAGTAATTTTATTTATTTGAAGCATGGAGGTGAAAATTGTTCAACAAATATCATATTTATTGCAGAAAAATTATTAACATGGAATTTGATCACGTCCTTTTTCTGTCTGTCATATTTTCATAAAATAGGATTATTACGTTTTCAAAATGGGATAATTTACAATTGAAATAAATTGAAACTTTGTGCTTATTAAGTTATTTTATTTTTATTATTCTATCTATCGGCTCTCGTTTCAAGCGTAAAAACCACTTTTTTATACTTACAAATTACAATTTATGAATGCAAACCTGTTTTTTCTCCAAACGCCAAAAGTCGCTTGTTTTATTACTATTATTTGGTATTAAAATTGGCGATTTGGTTTTTTTTTTAAATAAAAATCTACGCCTTGCTAGGCTGCACTTTTAATCGCTGGCGTAAAGTATGTAGTATGTTATTCAACTAGTATATAATTCCTGTTATTCAAGAAGATGAAGTTTACCAACACGAGCAGATAGGTCAGTGTCGTAAATCATCTGAGTGAATGACATCCATTATATGCGGCTAGAATATAATATTTTGTCCACGACCGATAAATAATATTGTATTTTATAATTAAATCCTTTAAATAATCCTAAAATAATTTCCGTCAACATTTTGACGCCTCAATTTAATTATAATGAAAACGGCAAGAGATTAATAGATAAAATTTCAAAAATGAATCACAGTGATTAATGATTAATCACTGCTAGCAGTGAATAATGGATATCATTATAATTGAAGAAACAAAAGTATTTTATATGATAGTCCTAGACAAAGTACTTTTAAGTTGAGCTTTAAAAATAAAAATTCTTTATTTAGGTCCAAATCGACAGACGCCCTATCAATAAAATACGATCGAAAAATTAATTAAATAAAATAAATAATTTAATTAAAAATATTAATTTTGCTAAAAATATAAACATCGTTTTATTTTGACCAATTTCTTGCTTTACAAAACTGACCACGAAACGACTTCAAACAATGTTTTTACTTGATCCAAGCAGTTTTTTCTTGTTTTGCTTTGATTTGTTTCAGTATGAATTAACATAATATTTGTTTATAGGCTGTGGTCGCCTTCAATCATGTTTCGTTAGTCAAATTTGATTTAACACAGTTTTGCTTTATTATGTGTGAATGGACTGGACTCATAAAGCACAATACAATGTTTGCCGTTCAATCGTATGCATTTTGGCCGCAAGTCGCTTTAAGACAAGAAATAAACCTTTTGACTAATTCGGTGTGTTTGCATAGCCTAATTCTTCAATATTTTCACTTATTCACAAATTTTACAAATACCACTAAACTTGAGCAGTTGAAAATTATACGTATGAGCTGATGCATTTTTGTATTAATTACTTGATGAACTTTTCCGCTAAGATAACCTGCGCTTCGCTTACATCCGACCGTAGTTGCTCGTCAAATAATGTATCAGTTTTAATACCAATAACACAGTGCACTATTTTCTGTAAATTTTTTTGTACAACTTAGCTTTTAATTAGTATTTCAATCTGTTTTTTTTCAGCCGGCAAAAAATTGTGTTAGCCGGTTAACTTTCAGCGAAGGCAACTGGTGCAATTGGTGGACTGCAGCGCTGACAAAAGCATTTTCTTTATAGGTTTGAACTGAGCTTTTTTGTCGCCGCTGTGTGTTATTCTGTTATCTGTACGTCTTTAATACTGCAACACTTATTTGACATTTAATTTTTAATTTTAACTTGTGATTGTTCAAAAATATTTGAACGTTAAAGGGGAATAATAATCATAAAGAAATTTAAACTTAAAATATGTTGCAAACAATAAAAATCAAATTTAAATTAAACGTCATTTATGCTTTACAGTACTCTATACATGTTAAGTTTTCCGTCATCTCCACTTTGTCCGCTTTGTTAGTTTTTTACTTACGAGTGGATCACTGTTGTAAAATTCTTTTTTGGTACATATACCAATATATCGAAAATTGGTCGAGTTTGAAACAAATTTTATTTGTTTTAAAAGTATATCATTTTAAATTAAACTTTCGACAAAATAACATTTTTCAAATTTCGATATTGTACGATGATGTTAAAATTATATTAACAAAAAAGTTAAAGCATTAAAAATCTCATAAAATTTTACAACCACCTAGAACAATAATTAATTGCCTTTCAAGAATCTTTTTTCTTTTCCGCTGATTAGCTTCTTATGATACTCCAATAAATATACTTTTATCGGGAAAATTACTCGTATCAGTAAGTTCTGATAAGTTAGCATTCCTAGGTCGGCGTCAAATAAGTTGAATAGGTTTCTTTCAATGTTCAACGCATTGATATTACTAATACAAATTAAATGCAATTTAAAATTGACAATTATACAAGGATTTACTAATTTAGATCAAGTAATTTGCTTGATTTAACTTATTAGTGCTTTGTACTTTTTATTTTTTGTTATATGATCTGTAATTAAATGATAAAAGATCGCATAAAAAAGAATATTCATATTTGTCGTATATTTATTTATACTATAAACAATTACAAATAATAATTTATCAAACTTTTATTATTTAAGATAATACAATTGTTTGACTTTTGTTTAATTTTACTTTTCGGTTTATTAGTATTTTTTTGCGATATTATAGTTGTTCATACAATGTATGATAATTATGTATATAGTGTAACGATAGTTTTAAATTGTCACATTAAGATAAAAAAAAATGTTTTATTTAACTGGATTTATTTGAAAATTTTGTGTTTATGATTAAGTCTATAACTAAACCCAAAAATATTTTCCACTTCAATTAAGTAAGGAAATAAAACACAAATTCATTTATACAAATAAAGCTGAGTAATCAGAGATGAGGTAACACTTAAAGCTGTACGAACACTATAATTATATCTATAATTATTTACGGTAGCTTAATATATGCTTAGATTCGTTTGGACTTACGCTTAAAAATGAAAACTAAATGTGTTTGTATGTAGGATTTAAATATCTAGTGTCTAGGCCGAAAATTTAAAGGATATTTTAAAAATAATTTAACACTGTTTTTGTTATTTGTATGTACACATAGACTTAAAGACCGCAAACATGTTTTATGTAATCTCAAACTATTTATCGATTGTACATAAAATTTGTCAAATCACTTTTACTTTACGTTTTACGTAACTAATTACAAACTAATAAACTCACAAAAAAATTTCATCAAATAAATTCGCGCCAGGTTCTTTTACGTTACACACAATTAACAATTGTAATTATTTATTATACTAAAGGCAATCACAAAAATTAATCACAAATAATTCACTCTTATATATAAATTAATTAATTATTTATTTTCAACAAACAAAACAAACTACTTAATTACGAAATTATAATTTTAATTTATATGACCATTCTCATGAATTTTTAGCGCTAAACTGTTTTTGGCTTTTCCACGCTTTCAAGAAACTAAAGCGACTAAAGGTAAATAAAAAGCAAGAAAATACGCGAGAATATAATTATTTAAGCTGATGTATAGTAAGTAAAAAAATTGTATACACACGACGATTTATTAAAATTTCTTTAAGTTTCAAGTTTATGCGCCGAACCTTAATTCCATGAAATCGTGAGTCGTGTGATTTACATTTTTATTGTTTTGGAATTGAATAAATGAGGAAGAATAAGATAGTTGGAGATGAATTTTAAAACAAACTTTGTTTGTTTTGTGCAAAATAACTTTTCTCGACGTTTTGAAAGTACCTATGAGTCCGAAAAAGCAAAACAAAAAAAAAATGTTCATCCATCTGTCTCGATGTTTGTACTATCGATATCTCGAGATTTTTTTTTTTTTCGCCAATCTGTGTCTAAGGTCAAAGTGGTAAATGGAAAAGCTTATGGAATATTTACTTGCAGAGGATCGGTTACTTACTATACAAATTGGCCAAAAACCAAGTGGTTTTCGATTCACCTTAACCAATTTTGTGTATTTGATGGTTTAGAGACTGAGTTTGGGGTAAAGTTGGGGTTGGGTTACGGTTGAGTCAGCATTTTAGTTGGGAATTATCTTCGGATTTAGTTTGAGATCGAGGTGGAGAAGATTAACGCATTAAGAGTTTCGCTTAGGAATTCATTTGTGAGTTGAGTTTAGGGTGGCCAACTACCTAAAATGGTCCGACCGACCAAAGTTAAACAAAATAAACGTCAGATAAACAATTGAGGTGAGCCCACACCCGATTTTCTTTTATAAACGGCGAATTTTCAGAAGCTTATTAAACAAATTTTGTAAAATTATCAATTTTTTTTAACGTTTTGTCCTACAGTATTTCTGTAAATTCTGTCGCCCTTGGAAACCACCACTTCCGGTTGGCCGATTTTCACTAAAATTCACTAGGACCAAGGTTGAACCATCTGTGCTATACACAGTGTCTATCTGTGTCCTCACAGATAGACCGACAGACACCAATTCGAGTCCCATTTTTTTTGGGCTCAAGGGATCCCAAAATTAAAAGTTACTAACGTAAAAGAAAGTAAAAAAATTGAGGTGTGGCCAACACACCAGTTTCTTTTACGAAAGGTGAAATTTGAGAAACTAACTGAAAAGAAGTTAAAAAGGGATCTTGTAGTTTTCAAGAACCGTTATTTTAAATTTTTATGTTTAGCAATTTTTTAACGTCACCAAATACACTTATACAAAAATTGATTTGGATACTTTGGAAAAAAAAATTCGTGTTTTATTTTATATTATATTCAAATCCTAATTTCCGTTGGAGAACATAAACATTTTCTTCAAAAACAACCAAAGGTATTTTCTTTGTTATAATACAACACTACAAACAAATTATTTGAAAATATGACTTACGTTTCTTAGACTAGTGGGGTAGCTGATTTCTGGTAGGAAAATCAAAACTGGTTATGGGTTGACCGATTAATTTCAACTTTTCGGTTAATCAATCCGTTATTCACCGATTTTCAGTAAGGGGCCGAATAAGAGTATCTTCGTGTTTCGACGAAGTTAATAAAGTTAATTTCATAAGAATTGTCTTTACAAGGTTTATTTCGGTTTCTCGAATTTTGACGTTGACTTGCGTCATGTTACCGTCTTACAGGTACATCAGGATTTTATAAATTGTTATGAAAGAAGTTTTAAAATTTTATTTCAGTTTTTTAGTTTTATCAAAAAACTTTTTTTTGGTTGGCTTCCCTATGCGACGTCGCGAAATTAATTTTCTAGAGATAATTTTCTAAATCTTTATCATTAGCATCACCTCCATTCTCTACTTTGTCATTGGTTCTGACCATTGGTACAAATTTTTTTAACCGATTCTAAGATTTGTTCGAATTATGTAAATGAAATGGTTGATTGACCCTAACAAATAACAATCATAATGATTCCGGTTTGTGTTGCTTACGTAGATCATTCAAGATTTTATGGATATTTTGAGATTATTTGATTAAATCAAGAAACGTATAATATTGGGTTAGTTGTTATTTGGTTTAACATAAATTTCCGGGGTTGACTAGATTTTCAGATTTTCACTAGGTTTTCGAGAAAGATGTTTTTTATTCTTTTGAATTGCTTAGCATTGAGATGTCTTTTTACTATAGATTTTTAGTGATTTAGATTAGAATTCTAATTTTATTCGAGATCTTCGAAAAAATTGGAAATTTTTCGAGAATATTAAGATTATCGAGCTTTTCGAGATTATTCGAGTCTAATCGAGTTTCTCTCATTGAATTTTAGGTAACAGATATTATTAAGGAATTGATACATTTTTTTACTTTTTTTCATTTTTCTCGAGATTCTTGGAATTATTCAGATTTTCTTCGAGATTTTTGATATTATCAAAAATTGTTTGAAATTACTTGATAATTTACTAGGGTTCAGTGCAGCTGCTTTTTGTTGAGTTGTATTGGGATCTGTAATATAATCATCTCTTGGTTGCAGGTAATGTTTAAATATTATAAACACAAACGGGTAGGTAATAGTAATATGTCAATGGGACAATATTAACATTTAGCTAATTGAGCATTTATTCAGCTTTCTCAAGAAGGTGTTGGTGAAATTAAATAAAAATATTTTTGCTTAGCGCTTTGCTGAACTGAATTTCTTTACGTTTGCAATTCATGCATTGCATCATATACCGTAACCAGCTCTGATAATAAATTCTAGTACTAACGAAATTTTTAATTGACCACTTAGAAAAATTTCGATTTTACGGGTAGAAAGTAATAAATCGAATTTTCTTCGATGCATTTAAAATTATAATTTAACTGAATTTCACTGAAAACCAGTCAGTTATGGCCATCATAGTTGAGTTGGAGGTTAGATTGAGATGAGTTCATGTTCGCACGTACTTTTCCGGACCGAAGTTCTGATCATCTCGTGGGGGAAAACGGGAAAGAAAAATCCTGGACCATTTCAGTTGGTATCTGTTCGTTTAGACTAACTCTCCATATTCTGTCAGGAGAATAAGGGAGAGTTCGTTGCATTTGTTCCATTAATATTGCATTTGAGTATAAAAACTCCTTGAATCGCTGAAATGTCCCTATGGCTTTACTTTATACCTTTATTTGAAAATTTACTCATTATTTTTTGACGGCTTATTATAATAATATAATCTGTACGTAACATCCTTCTTTGAATTCTGCTAGCTGTATTTCGATACATACATGTTTCATCACCAGAATTTTAATCATCAACAACGTTCCGCTGTTCATCAATTATTTTCGAGTTCACCTTCTGCCTATGTTCACGCTTTAAGCATCGTAATTAAAAACAAATGTGACTGTTCGTCCATAACTCAAAAATGCTGGCTTTAGTTAGTTCCTCAGGTAGTGCCGACAGCTTTTGCAATAAATCTGTTCATAAATAAAACTTTTGGCCGGCATTCCTACGTAGGATTCTTCAATTTATGTAGTTTTATATTTAACATCTGGTGTCAGATGGTATAACTAATTCGTCTGTCGCGAGCAATTGTTGTTGTAAAATTCTCATAATATAGTCAGAAATACGACTAATATCGATTTTGGAATGAATTCTGTTTTCATTTTTATTGCAAAAATATATTTTCGCAAACCAAGTTGGCAACCACTTATAACAAATTTCTGTTTCTCAGAAACAGAAAATAAATGGTGTTACTAAAATTAAATGAAGTAAATGCCTTTCTACGATGTAGTTGAGAAATTCAAAATTGATTGTGTATAAAATCATTCGTTGGGCTGACCACCTACAATGTGCGCACCTTCTTTTTTACACCATTCCATTTATGACAGTTTGTATTTTTTCAGCCCAAAAAGAGAGCGAAAAAAATATGAGGAAGAGCTGAATCTTGTAAGGGGTATTTAACCCCTTAACACATAATTTTTTTGAAAATAAACATCAGAAAAAAATTAATTTTGTTTATTTGAACATGTTTGTATACAATAATTACATATTTCACTTACAAAAACCAAACTTAATAAAATAAATTTAAAAGTAGATGCTCGAGTTATCTCGAGCATGCACATTTCTGCAAGTATAACATGCTCGAGTAGTCTCGAGCGTTAAGAGGCTAATGAAACGCCAAATGGCATCCTTTTATATTATAAATGCCATTACAAGGCACAAATAAAGCAAAACTACAAAAAACATTTTGCAATATTTAAGTAGATGAATCGTGTCACTAGCTTTGCCAAACCGTTTAAATAACCATTCCCAGAATGAGAAGGGAGAGAATAAGAAAATCAGCAAAGTTGTCATTATAAGCATAAGTTTCTAAATATTCCTTCATCAAGAATTAAATTGCTCGGTATTAGGTACAGCCGACCTGATAATTTCTAAAATCTATACTATTATTTACCTGAACAAGCTACAATCAACAAACTAGTTCTTAAAAATAATTCTACCCTCAATTTAAAGTAAGCGAACACAAATTAATTTTACAGAGCATTCACAATGAAAGAACTTTTTACTTGCAGGTTTGTATGAATTTCGAACTTAACAAACAAAAATTGTTGGTCGTTAGGTTGGAAATTCATAAAAACCTGTAAGTGAAAAATAAAATGTGTTTTCATGTGTTTGATCAAATGATTTATGAGTCAGTGAGTTACAAAGTCATAATAATTATATTATTAAAGATACTCTACCGCAGTAATTACTAATTAATATACATAGATATATCTCTATCATGTTTTTCAAGGTTAAAATTCTTAAACTCTTCATATTAATTTTCACGGTTCATTACATTAATTTAAATTGCACAAATTGTGTATTTTTTTTCCATAAATAAATAAAACTCACGTAATCTCAACTTTATCAAATTTTATTGAAATTATTAACTCATCAGTATGGTATTTTCCGTAAAATTATGATGTTTTGTTTATTACCCGTTTGGGCAGCGCTAAACAGTTATTATACCAAAGGTATTCGCCTTTAAAGCGCCGCAAGATGCGCTACGATTTTTATGAACCAAAGGTGGTAACCGGTAATTTATGTACCGCATTTATATTTAAATTCAAATATTATTGATAAATTAGTTACCTTTCTAAATAAATTTAATTATTTAATTGCAAAAAACGATTATTATGAAACAAATTCACTAAGAAACATGTCTAACTATGCATTTGTTTAGCGGTTGACCACCTTTGGCTAAGTTGTAAAAACGTACACCAGATGTCAAATAGTCAAATGAACATATACATAATTAAAACAATTCCATTTAGAAAATTTTGGGAATTTTAATCAATTACACAAATTATTTTTGAAATACTGAAACTCTATTGATCATTGGATTTTGCTTGGAAAGTGTCACTCGAGTACACGCTAATATGGAATAGCCGGCCCCATACAATGAATTTCCTCTTTATTTATTGAACCACCTTTGGCTAGGTTCGCTTAGACTTACCTACCCCAGATTTACCCTTCGCTTACATTTTTTGTTCTTTAAAATAAGCTTAATGTTGGATGTAATTTTATACAATTTGTCCCTTTTGTTCTTCTTTAGTCCTTTACTAGTTGAAAGTTTGAAAATACTCAGAAATTGTACCCACTGTAATCGAACGGATGTAACATTTTGTCTGATTATCTGGTGGAATCACATTTCTCTTTAGACACAGCGACTTCTCCAATAACTTCTTCTCGGTTGCTTGAAGATATAGTGAATGTCCAAGTAATTACAGGTGACCTGAATTCGCTAAACTCGCTGAAAAAAAAAAAAAAAACTTTCGGTAATAATTCAATGTTTGTACAAATGGGAAACCATCACTTAGGGAATGGAGTCAACTTCAGCAAAAAACATTGCAGTTTACTAGTGCCTACATTTATTAGAACGAGTTCATATAAGCCAACGGTAGCTGCTGATTTACATAAATTTTCACGCATGCAAAAATCGATTTTTTTTTTAGCAATGTTAAATTATTGACAAATCGATTTGGGTAGTTTCGAAAAACAAATTCTTCTGTTTTAGTTTTAAATCCTAATTTTTGCGAGAGAGTTGCGCCATATGTTACCGAATTAAATGTAAATCGGGATTTTTCGTAATTTTTAAACGTCCTCGAAATTTATTTGGGGTAGAGACAAATAGTTTAGCTACTAAGCAATTTACATAAGAAAGAAACAAAATATTTGTGAACCAATTTTTATAGTCGACTTTCGATTTTATCGACTTTCTCAAATTTACAGGCCCGAGAAATTGTTAACTTGTATTTTATGGAAAATAAAAAAAATCTGGGAAAATTAAAAATTTAGATTAATGTCGCATGGTCTATTGACCTGAAAATTGTTCTAAATAAAAAAAAAAAACTGAACTGAGTTCAATTTCAACTATGAATTGTTCACCTTTTTTATTGATCCAGATTCAGTTTTTTTTTCAACCAATAGAATACGACATAAAATTTGCTTGGTAAAATTGAGTCATATTTCTCGACTTGCGAATTACAGTTCGCTAGATTATCGAGTATTTGCTCCCTATAGAAGTGTTGCGTTTGTTTTTAGATACTATGCAAAATTTTTCGAGATGTTGAGAAGAGCTGTTCCAGTTAAGATGTCAGTTTTGCTTTTGATTTTCTTTGCAAATTGGCATTGAAGCTTTTCAAGATTATTCTATAGGATTCTAAGTATATTCGAGATTTTTTGAGAATACCAAAATTATTCTAGAATTCTAAAATAATTTGATATTATTCGAGTCTTGGTGTTTATTATTTGGAGGTTAAGATTTTCGATATTACCCCAGTTTTTTTTTTTTTTAATTTATCTTTTATTTTCCTAGAAAAAATTTAAATTAAATTCCATTTCAATATTAAATAAAAATATAAACTGAAATATAAATTTAATTTATTATATTAAGTTTAATACACTCGCATTATACGAGAACAAATAAATTTATGTTCACTTAACAAAAATGACATACAATTAAAACAACAACAAACATTATAGTAAACCAAACTGGTGTATAGAAAATAACAATTTATAAAACAAGACCAAAAAATCATGGACTCTAATTAATATTATTGATGAGAAATATTGTACTGATTAATGAACTTTATGTATAGTTTGTTTTTAATATAAGTTTTGAATTTTGAAATTTTAATGTCATTTTTATCATCATCCAACCGATTAAATATATCTAAACCTCTATAAAATATGCTATTTTGGGTACTCGAAAATTTGTAATTTGGAAGACGATAATCAAATGATTGCCTGGTGGTTCTATCAGTCACAGACAAATTTGTGGGAAGAATTGTGTGAGAAGAACCTATAAATGGTAAGATTTTACATTTAATTTCAGTTATGTGATCCTTCCATGATAAGTTACATACTATTAATATTTAGCCCTAGATATCGCGTTGATACGACCCGCTTTATAACATTATCATTACACATAATTTCATTAAAAATTTCATTTGGCATATGCTTTAAGAAAAAAATTAGGAAATTAGATTTAACTAAATTAAGTCTAAGGCTATTATTTAAAAAATATTCATTTAATTTTATTATGTCTTGTTCCATGTCATTTTTTAATTCTGAATATGAAGAGGCTTTATAAATTAGAGCCGCGTAATCAGCAAATAATTGAATTTTTCCTTTCAGATCTAAGTCAAAAACATCATTAATGTAAATTAAAAATAAGGTTGGGCTTAGAATTGAGCCTTGAGGAACCCCACAACGTACTCTCAGGCTTGAAGACTTGTTCTGGTTTAATTTAACTGTTTGTTCTCTGTCGGTTAGATAATTTTCAAATAGTTTAATTGCTGCACCGGAAACACCGTAAAGAGTCAGTTTCTTTAATAGAATTGCGTAATTGACACAATCGAAGGCTTTCTGTAAATCTAGGAATAAACATGAAGTGCAATTCTTAGCTTCAATTGATTGATATATATTTTCAATTAGGTTCACGGTGGCTGAAACTGTACTGCAATTTCTGGTGAACCCTTATTGATTATTATGTATTATTCTATTGAAATTTAAATGTTCTAACAGAGATTTATGAATTATATTTTCGAAAATTTTTGCTGAAAATGGATAGAACAGAAATAGGTCGGTAATTGGTAAGTAATGAGCGGTCAACTGATTTGAAGATGGGAATAACACAAGACTTTTTAGGTACGATGGAATTCTACAATGCTCAATCCACAAATTTATTGACGCAATTAAGGAATTAGCAATAATTATAACAATATTTTTGATTAAAGTAGCTGGTATGTTATCATAACCAGGAGAGCAGTTTTCCTTCATACTGTTAATACAATTACTGACTTCATCTATAGTAATCTTTGGAAATGAGGTTAATAATCTAGTAATCAGTTTAGGTGTCATGTAATAATTACTATTAGGTAAGCTCTGACCTGCTAAATTTATTTCAACATTTATAAAATATTCGTTGAATTTGTTAGCAATTTGCTGTTGATCGGTTATTAATGTGTTGTTATCTTTTAAAATAATATTAGTCTCTGCAGAGTTTCGAGACGGAGCATTATTAGTTAAAACTTCCTTAATTAAACTCCACATTTTTTTAGGATTAGGAATATTTGAACGGAATTTCAAGGTGTAATAATCTTTCTTACTTTTAATAATTAGTTTTTTAAGTTCCTTTTTAAGTGATTCATGAGTTTGTTTATAAAATATATTTTGTGGATATTTTTTACAAAGTTTATAAAATCTTTTACAAGTTTTAGCTTTAGCTAGGAGTAAAGAATTGAACCATGGTTTATTATACGCAGTACATTTCACCTTTTTGAAAGAATAAGTAGTGTTTCGATTAACGGAATCTGTGATGAATTGATAAACCGTATTGAAATTTATATTCTGCAAGTGTTGATATTCATTTAAAACTGAATTTATAACTTTGTCATAATCGACTTTAATTTTTTGAACTATTTTAATCACCAGTTTTTTTGGCCAAAACAAACTTTATCAAGAAAAATCGATGGTCACTTAAGTCACAATCACCATAATAGATATACAATTTTCTTCAAAGTTCGATATAATGTGATCAATTACAGTACGTGAGTTTTCGGTAATGCGGGTGGCAAATTTGTCGTCAATTTTGTTTATAAAAAAATAGTTATTAATAAGTAAGTTCAATTTGTAATTAAGTATTTGTGTTTCCGAACCGTCTAGCAAATTTTGATTGAAGTCACCCACTATTATTTGGTTTTTAAAATTATATGTAATATTTTCATGCATATTCAGAAAAGATTGATGACAAGTATGTGGCGGTTTGTAGACAGGTGTTACGTGTAGATTTAGTAGTTTAGAATATAGAGTCAAATATTCATTCTCTACAATAATTTCAGTCTTAGAAAATTGAAAGTCTAAATTTTGATGTACAAAAATTGTAATACCACCACCGGCACGAGTCTCACGAGTACTATGAAATGCATCATAAAGGTTTAGATTAAAAAATCTAGTTTCTGATTTGTATAAGAAAGTCTCGGTCAGGATGATAATATCAACATTCTGTTTCAAAGTCGACAAAAAAATTTCAAGTTCATCGAGTTTATTTCGCAATCTGTTTATATTTATATAGAAAATATTAAGAGTCAACAAATTTCTGGTTTCGGGAGAAAATTTAGTGAAGTTTAGGAAATGTTTGTTGTTACTTACCCGTGACACTACAAGTAATTATATGTTAAATATGTTCCTGTAAAATTATTCTTTATAGAAAAAAAACTCTTAAATTTAGATATACTCGCAAATACAAATATGCATGTTGCCAAAATAAATTAATTTCAATTGTAAATTTATGTGATTTGAAGTTTTGTATAAAAGTCTAAAAGAAAAGAAAACATTAGTAAAAAAAATATCATAAACATTAAGCTAATTTTTATTTTAAAGACAAAATGTCATTTATATCCCTAATGATTTGTGGTTTATCATCAGCTGCCTTCTTGATGTATATGTTGCTATGACGAAACCAGCAAAATAAGATTTTTTTATTTTTTTTTCAATTCCAGAACCTCTTTCATGATATTATTGTTAGTTTTGGTTAAACGTTCCCGTATGATTATAGTGTCTTTCGGAGTTCCCAGGTTTGAGTATAGTTGTCTTAAGAAGATTGGTCCGTTTTCCCGAATCTTTCCCATAATAAAATTCTTGGCATCAATATTTTTAAATGTCACTATTAACTGTAAATGAGTTCCTTTACCACTACGTCCACGCCTGCCAGTCGTAATAAACCTAGAAAACTTAGATTCTACATTTCCCAGGCCAAAAGTGTAGACCTTATCTAGTCGCGTTAAAATATCATCATTATCAGTAACAGTGATAGGCAGACCAGAAATCAATATATCCTTATTAAACTGCTGTTGCTTTAAAAAATTAACTTCAGATCGTAAAGCTTGATGAGTTTAGCTTAGACTACCCCACTGAGTTACGTAATCTTTTAGTGAAGAGGTTATCGAAATTCGAAATTTTGAGAATTTTGGATTAATGATGATTTCCGGAATTAGTCAATCGAAGCAATTCGAAATTTGATTTTGTGATTCTTAAAAATTATTTTGTGAAACGATTCTATAAGTTTATACGTAGTTATAGGGGAAATTTGCAAGAGTTTGAGCTTTCCGTTACAACGCTACATTCTAGATCCTAGATTTCACAAATAGAACATAAATCAAAATAAGTAAAGTTGTTGTTATAGAACAAAAATTTAAAATAAATTTAAAAAACGTAGGGATTTTCATCACTTGATTATCTTTTTAAACCTCGATGATTGGTTTAAATATTGAGTTTGTTTTATCTTAAACCAAAGCCACAAAACAAAAGTCAGCTTATTTATATTATAAAAGTGTAAACATTGCTAAAACAAGGTTTTGATCGAAGAAGTACAAACAACCTACTTTTCTCTAGTGTAATATTTCCGCTTGCATGCACAACCCAAATTGGATTTTTTTTCTTCATTTAAACGGCGATTATAAGTGTTTGCATGTGGTAGGCTAATGTAAGAAAATCCGCCTGAAAAATGCGTTTTGCCTTTGAACGATATGAAAAATACATTTTTACTTTGGTTGTTTATTTTGTAAGGTAAAATTTGAATTTCTAGTTGAAGCAGCTGCCTCTGTTTATTATATTGTTAATATCTAATTATGAGAATCGTAGTCAGTGAATTACAAATATGTTGATCTTGTCGAGTTTTGTAAAATAGTTCGATCGCCTATAAATATAGTCCTGGTTTTCTGGATGAATTTAGAAACAGTGGTGTTCGATTGAAAAAGTTTCTAAGTTTCTCCTCCAAAGCTTTCAAAATTTTTACAATTTTTTATACAAAGTTGCTCATTTCAGCCATATTTTAGGCTGAATTACGTTCAATGAATTTCGCAGATGCAGATGGCAATTCAAATTTTCGTTTTCTTTATACATAAAAACTAAATTTAAACCAGAAAAACATTAGAACTGGTTTGTTTACCTGTATGCGTAATCTTACTTATGTACACGGAGAAAAATAATCCGGTAATACGAATGAAAGGTTTTCCGTTAAATTTTAATGATTTTTCTAGTGTTTAAAAAAATTTTGCTAATTTAATTTCATTATTAAAATATTTTAGTTTCAATTCTTTTGTTGTTCAATGTACTATATAGTTCATCGATAATGAAATTATAATTCAATAAAACAAATTTGTATGAAAAACGAAAAACATTTTACTTTAACACAAACATCTTCATTATTTATGTAAGTATGAATTGCAAAAATTAAAATTCGTTAATAAAATATTTTAGTTTAAATTATTTTGTTTTTAAATATATTACGTATGATTAATGCAAATATGTATCATTATTTGGAATTTAGATAAATAACTAAAGTGATTTTCTATTAACACACAGGTCTTCCTTATGTTTGAAAGAGAGTACCCACTTAAATAAAGACGAATATTAACGTGTTGTTATTATAAAATGGTTAAGTATGTATGTTATGCAATGAATATATTAATAAAGTATTTAATTAGATTAAATTGAAAAATCAAAATACTTTTTATTTGTATTATTATTAGTAAGAATACACCTAAACTCAAAGCTTTGGCCGCAAGTAGCCTAAAACAAGAAAACATCGTTTTGACTAGTTTGGTGTGCCTTCGCTACAAATTCATTGAAGGTTAAATTTTATTGATTGATTGACTGATAAAGTACGGCCACCTAAGTAGTTGATAGTTAGTAAAATAAGACAACACATGACAACAACAATTATTAAGTTATATGATTTTTACAGCTTCTTGTTCTTGCGGAGAGTTGGTTCGGCTATAGCTTTGTTTCTGAAATTAGTGACGCCTCATAATAATATGGACAAACAATAAAAGTAAAAAAAAAATTATTTACTAATCCAATCATTACCCCATATCGATTGGCTTTCCTGATGCTTTCTGGCATTTTTTTCATTGCCGCCTGCGTATCTTCTTTAATTTTCTTTTACCTTTCTAATCAAACAATCAACATTTTTGGCACGACATCCGTTACTGTATACCATTCTCTTCAAATTCGCCTAAAAAGTTTCAATTGGCCTTAGTTGTGGAACATTTGGTGGATTACAGTCTTTGGTGGTAAATTCGATTATGCGTTGACGTAAATCAGACAAGATTGCATTGCCGTAATGTGAGGACGCCAACTCTATCTGAAAACTTAGTCTTATGAATAAACTTCTCCTTTTCTAGAACTTGGTGTTCGCGAGACTCGTAATATTTTTGGCTGCGATTCTTTACCTTCAACAGTGAAATAAGTGTCATCAACCATCACACATTTTTAAGCTGAAGAAGCGGCGAAATATATTTGTGAAAGCACTCCTAATCTACACTTGATTGTATAGTATATTCATACCTTGTAAATATTTCTTGACAGTTTTTGGATCAACTTAATATTTTTTACCCAGCTACTGTTTTATATTTCATTGTACGATATAAATACTCATACGTAAAAATAAAATACGTAAATATTGTTTTTAAAATCAAAGTAATTCGAATTTATTCTGATACCAGATTCTTTAGTCTCATGTCCCACACCGTAAATAATTTAGATTTCAATTGTGCCTTATCCTGTAAAATCTTTCCGTCTATGTATAATATAATGACCTATAATATGTGTAGGGGATAGTATGGCGACCCAAACATGTTTTGCGATAAATAAATTTGATATTATTCCAAAATAATATTGTACACTATTTCGCCATGCTGTTGTATTTGGTATTAAATTCTATAGTTTTTAGTCTTTACTATATACAATAAATATAATTAATTAACTTACTTTAGCAGTATCAGTAATTGTCATGCTTTCATCCCAAACATCGTTATTTTTTTAAGCTTAGCTGTTTCTGAGATTTTTATTTTTTGAAGTCCGTTGAAATATATTATTTTGAATGTTATAAGGTTTTCTTTGGTAAAGTTATCTTGCCTATGAGACATATTGAGGACAATAATTGACAATTAGGCAAAAAAATTGAAAAACGAATGTGCGGCCTGTTAAAGTAAAATCTAGAACTAAATTTGTAGCATAAATCACGGAGAATCCGGCCTGTCGAGAACTTCACTGTATATCATATTCTCAGTCATTTAATAATATTAAGGTCGTATAAGTGTTCCTAAAAAGAATTATTTAGCTTATAGTGTTTGTTGTCTGTCAGTGTTATCTATATATATAGAAAGAGCCCGCAAAGAGAAAAAATTTCCGAGGATTTCATAGTTTTTTGGACACAATTTATACAGAAATAGTACAGGTTTGTTGAAATTTATTGGTAAAAACGACAATCGTTATCAACCAGTTTTGCATATATTATTGTATAACCAGCAAAGTTTATTTGCATTCTTGTAAGCAGGTTCGTCGCTTATGAATTTAGTAAAACAATTAGATCATTCGTTTTATAGTATTTTTAAAATTCCGTAATGATTCTATGATAAATTAAAATAATCCCGCAGTTTATTAATATATGTTATTCAATAAAAAGAGCGATGTTTGGTGAACCATATTTGTGTCTCGGTTACACCAAAATTTTTGATGTATTGTTGATTCGTTTATTTAAGAAAAATGTTGCATTTCTCCATTCTCTAAGCATCCTTTCTCCAATATTTGTTGAATTATAATTATAAATTCTGTATCAGCCGCTCGACATACCAACTTAATTAATAATTCTGATAAAAACTCCTTTAATTGTTTAATCTTGATTACGCTCAACTTGAATCCGGTTAACCTCGATACGCTATACTATGTAGCTATAAATGTTACGTTAATCGCTTCAAGTCATTTGAAAGTACAATGTGTTTTGGGAGGGACAAGATAACTGTTGCGTTAACCATTATTTGCGGGTGGCGATCAAGAAACCGTCATTTTTGTGCAAGATTCGCGTAGAGCATTACAATTATATCACATTTAATTAAATGTCATTGCAATATTAAGGGCAGTTATCTAATCTTTGACGTAAACTCTTTCCGAGAATATTGGTAGTATTGGAGACTATTTCTGAATTGGCAATTGAATAAATTATTTACATTTATTTATAAAAATAAACTCATTAAACTTATCAAATTCGCCATAATTGTTGTTCTATTTAGTTTTGAAGGTCTGGAAATACACCACCTCTATCGACCTAAGGAATAACCCGCTTTGATTCAATAATTTGTCACCTTGGTCAGCTTGGTAATGAAATGATTCATTTCATACCGGGAATTTTAGGCGACAATCGCTTAGCTGCATCAGAATGACTTAAAAGTAATGTCAAATGGCCTTGTAATCGATTTTACGATCATATATTAAATATAAATTTCATTCTCCAACGTTATGGACTTGTACATCTACTTATTTAGTATACAAATTAAAAATATCGTTGCTGGTGAACCCATGAGTTTATAAACTTGAAATTTGGAATGTCTAACACGTTTTTAAAACACAAATATTGTTAATGTCATTATCAGGATAACCTTTAAAATAATTTAGAAGTATTCCGAAGAAATTTCTCTCAATTGATGATTTTATATCATAACGAAGAAGAACTATATTAAACTATATGTGTATATACATGTACAGTACAACACAGTAGGTAAATGAAAGCTTATAAGAAAATGACACCTGTAAAAATTTGTCGTTTAAGTAAAGTATAGCCGGAATTCAAAAATAATTCATGAATGAATTATTATAAAATTATTATATAATATATTATAATTATACAATATATTATTATATTGTGTAAAAGATACTCTCGAGAGAGGAAATCTGTTTGTTATGAAGAGTATTGTATAAGTTTGAATGCTGCGTGCTTTACGGATTTCATAAAAGAAGAATAAAATGCACGTTATTTTTGGTACAAAATAATATCGAGACTTTTAATACAATAACAAAAGGAATCATCGAGCCCTTTTTACACTTTAAATTTCAAAGTGATTCGATTATCTTGCAGACCTTTGCTTAATGAGGAATTTTGTTTTGGTTACCTTATTTCGCTGTGTGAGATCACCTGCGAAAGTTCGCATTACAAATTGTTATTAAATTGCTAAGATCTTCAGACCTTGCAGATACATATCGAAGGAGTGTGTCAATCTATGCCCGCCTAGATTCTGATCGAGTGTCAAATGACAATTTTGGGTGACTTATGGCTCAACCAGCGAATCAGTAACAAATTAACGTAATAATGCGATAAATGGGGTTTGCTTGTTACTGGCCAGCGAAACTTTAACAACTTTTTCGTTCAGTTTCGTTAAATATATCTGTCACTTAACAGAGCGAAAAATTACGTGCAAACTGAAGGAAATGTCAAATACCATCAAGTCAAGCATTGACCAGCGAGTCTTTAAGAAATTTAAGTAAGAATGCGACCATAGGAACATGCATGCTAGTGACCAGCGAAACTTTAACAACTTTTCGTTCAGTTTCGTTAAATTTGAATTGTCATTTAACATTCTTTAACAAGAGCGAAAATTACCGCCCAAACTGAAGGAAGAAATGTCAAACAATGAAACATGGCCTATTTATGTTTTATTAATTAAAATAATGTTTTATATATATTTCAAATATGTACATAAAATATTATGTAGTATAATGTGACAAAACAATTATTGCAAAATACAATTACGAATATTCCTTGTTTATTGTTGTCAAATCGTGTTACGGATTCGCTGGGCGATCTGTCAAAATTTCCTTAACAATATATTTTCGTTAAATTCTGTAAGGTTTTATTACGGATGCTTAAAGACTCGCTGGTCAATGCTTCATCTTGTTTATTCAAATATTTTTATTATTCTCGGTAAGTAAAATTAATTTTCTTAATAAAATTAATTGTGAATCATTTTATATTAAATTTTTTGTAATGGGTTTCATTGTATTTTTGATTTATTTTAGTCGCTGATCAGGCCGTACAACCATTAGAAACGATCAGATCTGAGATTGATGTCAAGAAGGAACCAATGGACGAAATTAAAACGAATACTAATGAGAATTTTAATGTGGTTCTCTTGAATGAAAACAAATACTATCCTTGTTCGTTCGAGGGATGCAGAAAGTGCTTTAAGACCATCACACAATATAGAACTCATATGAAAGTTCACACTTGTGGTAAATTGTTCAAGTGCACTTGACCGGGGTGACCGACCAATCCCTTGAAATGGACTGGATGTGATAAAAGTTTTAAATCATCAAGCGACCAGCTAAAACATTTAAGAACTGTCGATATAAATGCACCTTTCCCAAGTGTTTTAAACAGTTTACCACTTCCTGCAATCTAAAACAACACACAGTAACTCATACTAGAGAACGGAATTTCTTATGTAGCGTTTGTAATAAATCATTTCTACGCCTGGTTCATCTACAGAGCCACGAACGTATTCATCGCGGTGAAAAACCATTTTAATGCGGAATTTGCTCACGGACATTCACCAAATACTCGTCCGCATTCAAATACAGGCGGGTCCACGAGGAATGCAACCTAACATGTAATTTCTGTCAAAAATCTAATTTTAAAAATGTAAGAATAGTGTTTTCTGTTATAAGACGAGGAAACATAGGAAACGTATTCACCCTGAATATGAGGATATACTTCACTCGAACGATTTGGACCTGAACAACAAAAATTTGTCGAAATTATTGAATAAAACAAGTTTTTTTTAAAAACAAAATATTATATTTCACTATCTGAATTATACTCTGCCCATTTTTCATCATTCAAGTTCACTGGACTTCCTTCCAGCTTCTTCTTCGTCAAATACTTATTGAATTGTGGCCGAATACTAATAAACTTGGCAATTTTAGCTTTAAACTGTTTCCACGTGTCTTGATCTTAATTTTTCTTATCCTTGGTCATCTATTTGTAATTCCGACCATATTTATTCATAAAATGAATCATGCAAATTAATTCAATAATATGGTCCAACACAAAAAAAATTTTGATTCTATTTACAAATTTTGTTTATCCGAAACTTCAAAATATTTGCCTATAGTATTGTCTACACTACCCTTCTCTGTTTCGCTTTACTAGTTTTGCAGCACTTTATTGTACTTGAAAAAAAGTGAGTATCATACAGCCATAAAACGACCATTTGTGTGTGTATAAACAAATTGACATTGACAAATTGACAAGTTGTGTTACAGCTTCACTAGCCAACTTGTCAAATTTTCCGTAACAAAAAACTTTCGTTGTTTTCCGTAAAGGTTTGACAAGTTGTATTACTGATTCGCTGGTTGAGCCATTAAACTTTTAACTGCTATAAACTAGACTAAACTTTTAACTGCACTTTTAATTTTATAGCAGTTAAAATTTTAGTACAAAGTCACAAAAAAAAAAGGTTATTTGTCATTTGTCACTTGACCAAAAACTACCCCCTTTGGCCCTATTCTGGTAATTCCCGTGGAATGGGGAATCATTTTTTTTACAACAGTTTTTTCCAAATACGTATTTCCGACTTTTTATTCCCCATTTACCAAAAGTGGATTATGTCTATTGGGGAATAAATATACAGGGGAAATAAATTTATTTACATCAAAATTATTATAATAACTCTTATTTATTACAATACTATCTTTAATATTATTGGGTAATTTAACCCTTACCCTTTATTAATATTATTAATTATTAATATCAACTACATATAAACAAACATTCTCGTTAAAAATCTATTCCCACCAATTCTTTCATAAAATCGGTGTGGAAAAACAAACGTCAAAACTGCTGTAATTGAGAATAATTTTTCCCCAATACAAAATCTTTCCCGAACACCAGAATACAATTTGGTTAAAAAGGAATAATACGCAACAAAAATTAAAATTTCTATTCCCCGGGAATTACCAGAAAAGGGCCACGGAGTCTTTGGAGAAAACAAGTAATTATACAACACAAAGCGAATGGAAATCTTTTTGATTTGTTTATTGGGATCAATTAAATTTGAAATGTACTAAAAATTCATTGGTGAATGGTGAAAAAAATATTCAAATGAATTTCCTTTGGCCCGACAATCTGACATTTTATAATCAAAACATGATAAAAAGCAAACATTTTTACATTTCGTACAATTTATTTCAGTTAAATTTAATAATTAAACAACTTTATTGAATAATAATGCACATAAATTAATAATCGTTTTGAAATAATTTCTAAAAGAAATTTTCAAAACGTTTCAATTTTGGTTTTTAACTGATTTTTATGCGAATAATATCAAAAAACATCAAATTTACATCGTATTTGAACTATCATAAAATAATCATAATAAATAATCATATTCATCAAAATAAAATGTCAAACCGAAAAAGTACAAAAAAACGGGAAATGCTGTTAAATAATGATAAAGGTTTTGAGAATCTAGATCGTGATTGGGAAGATACGGAAATGGGGCGTAAATACCACACCGATTATATGAGACTTCCAGGAACTTCTTTCACCGTGATGAGCTACAATGTCCTGGCACAGGTATATATACATCAGAATTTGTATCGATTTGTAAACCCGAATTTTTTACGATGGGAACACAGGTTGGATAAGATCCTTAAGGAGTTTTATAAAATTCGGCCTCATATATTATGCCTGCAGGAGGTTGAAGATATAAACTATGAAGCCATAAAACATGGATTGAAAGATCTAGACTACAAAGGGTTATATTTTAAGCGGACGGGTGATAAATCAGATGGATGCGCTATATTTATCAATAAACGGATTTTTCATATTGAAAAACACCGTAATTTAAAATTGTGTAACAATGAAGATCCTCTTTTGGCGCGAAATAACATAGCGATACTTACAAAATTATCATTTAAATTGAATCCAGATAAATCGTTTGTTGTGGCGAATACACATCTGCTTTATAACCCAAAAAGGGATGATATTCGCCTGGCACAACTTCAAACTATTCTTACGACTTTAAAGGATTTCGCACAGTCCGAGTGTACGAGTATATCATATCCTGTTATTTTGGTGGGAGATTTTAATTTCCCACCCACATCTAGTTTATTTGAATTTGTGACACAAGGCGGAATATTATGGGACAAGTGTTTAACAAAAGTGTTTCAAGAAGACCTAGAGACCGCTAGGAAAAATGCTGAAAAGCCGAAACCAACACAATCGCGTATTGCGGAGCAGTTTAAGAACACAGTATCATCCGATAAATTACAAATATTAACGCACAGTATGAATCTGGAATCCGTACTAACCCGCGATCAATTGAAATATCGAGCCACTACTTACCATAGAGAATGGCTTAGTGTTGATCACATCTTCTACACTAAAGAAATGGATTCAAGCTTAAAGCTTCTTTCAACATTGTTACCACCAGTTATTGAGGATTGCTTCCCGATACCAAATGGAGTATTCGGTTCCGATCATCACTGTATGGCGGCCAATTTTTTACTCACTTAAAAAAAAATTCACGACTCTTATTGTGGAATGTATTATTTGTTTATTAGCTTTTTATGGTCAGGTCTTGAAATGCTTTATTAAAATGTTATTTTATGATTTAATTATTAATTTGTATTTTTTAATTTGTTATTGTATGTATGTTTATGTCGTAAAATGACGTTGTCGTTCCGTTGTCCGTTTCAAAAAGGGAATCTAAAAAAAAATTTATTTTAGGCAAAAAGTAAGTGTTACGTCTAAACAGTTCAAAACCTTACGTTTAACCGTACGCGTACACATTACGAACACTTTTATACATACTGACGGAGCATTCACAATGAAAAACTTTTTACTTTTTGACTTGCAGGTTTGTATGAATTTCCAAAATTTCCAATATCGTTATGTTGGAAATTCATACAAACCACGGAGTCAAAATAAATTTTTTTTTCATTGGGCCACCATCCAGCGAGCTTAGGCCTCAATAAAATATGTAGACTAATCAGTCAAAAATGTAGAATAATCTCATTTGTAGACTACCTTCACCCACTGAATGAAATGTAAATCTACATAATTTGGGTTCATAACTTGGATAATTTATCTTGTGTATTTTAATTTCTGTAATAGAAAGCTAAATATTTTTCCGTATGATGTGGATATTTTTTGTAAATTAATTAGAAAATATCAAAAATAGCAGAAAATGGATAATTTAATGGAAATAATTGGTTTACGAAAAGCGGAGGCGCAAACTAAAATGTAGAATATCTATTTAAATATGAAGACTATCTACAAACTTTGTTGAGATTTTCTATCCAAGCGGTGAGCTCTATATTTTTAGTGAGTCCTAAGTCCGTTAAGCCTATTGTGAATGTTCTATGATCCATACAAAAGTTTATGAATATCTTAGCCCTTAAGGTAGGCGCATGACAAAAGACCAGGTTTTTCGACACGCATTATATTCTACCCAAAGGACGTGTCCGAAGCTTGTAATTTTTTTTTGGCGTGTCCGAACCATGTGATAATTATTCCAGCTGTAATAATTATGACATTATTTTGTATGCAACCAAATCACAGAAGAAAGATTAACCAGAACCGTCATAACCCTGTTTTTGTATGGAAAAATTTGGACTCATTTTTTTGACCTTGATTTGCCGAATGTAAGAGAAAGTTGGGTTATGTATTCTTTGGTTTACTGGTTTTGATTTGAAATAATAAAAATTGAGAATCCTTAACAGTATAGTTAGTGAAATTATTTGTCAAGTTTTGTTTTGACAGCATAATTTGTATTAAATATTCAAAAAATTCATAATATTCGAAAATAATTATACTTCAATGTCCAAAAAAGAAGGTAAGATGAAAAAAAAATTTGATCCACGCAATGTCTATTCTGGTTAATCTTTCTTCTGTGGTATTACGTTAATTTATTTCTAAAGAAAATAGTACAAATAAAACTTGGTATAAAATATGGAAGAGAAAATTATTTCACTCCTGTCAAAATTATGACAAACCTTGGACACGTCCTTTCAGTAGAATGCGTGTCGAAAAACCTGGTCTTTTGGCATGCACCTTCCCTTAAAGAACGAGAACTTTTAATGTTATACCAATTACGTCCTCTCGATGAGGCCTTTCGTCTGTTATACTCCAAACAGATTGATGGCGAGAACAGTGGCGCTAAATTAGAATACATGGATATCCATAAGAGCGAATTGGCGGCGTCTATGTGGTTGCCAAAAATGTTCAAAGACGAAGTCAGGCGTCGAGCGCCGCTTATCTATTTGCTGTTTTATTGTTCAGATAACAGTCTTCGTAAACTGTATGTTTATGATAGGGGTGGTCAGGAGGGCAATTTCATTGCTGCCAGCAAAACAAAATTGAATTTTTTACTTTTTCCTGACATTTCATAATCAAAACATGATAAAAAATTAATTTTATCCATTTTCGTGCAGTTTATTTCAATTAAATTAATAATTGAACAAATTTATGGAATAATAATAGACATAAATTAAGAATGCTTTTGAAATAGTTTCTAAAAGAAATGTTCAAAACGTTTCAATTTCGTTGTCTAATTCTTTCGTCTGTGAAAAGCACCAAAAAACATCTAAATACAAAATTTATGTCATATTTGTACTATCATAAAAACTATAATAACAGTCATAATCATCAAAATAAAATGTCAGATCACAAAAATCGGGAAATGCTGGTAAATATTGAAAAAGGTTTTGAAAATGTGTGTCGTGAGTGGGAAGATACTGAAATGGGACGGAAATTCCGCACCGATTATAGGCGGTTTCCCGGAAGTCCATTCATCGTAATGAGCTACAATGTTTTGGCACAGGTATATATACAATACCATCAAGATTTGTATCGTTTTATACATCCGAATTTTTTACGATGGGAACACCGGTTGGATAAGATCCTTAAGGAGCTTTATAAAATTCGGCCTCATATATTATGCCTGCAGGAGGTTGAAGATGTGCATTATGCAGCGATTAAACATGGATTGAAAGATCTAGACTACAAAGGGTTATATTTTAAGCGGACGGGTGATAAATCGGATGGGTGCGCTATATTTTTCAATAAACGGATTTTTCGTATTGAAAAACACCTTAATGTAAAACTGTACAGTAACGAAGAACGTCTATTGGGAAGAGATAATGTAGCGATATTTATAAAATTATCGCCTAAATTGAATCCGAGTAAATCGTTTGTCGTCGCGAATACACATCTGCTTTATAACCCAAAAAGGGATGATATTCGCCTGGCACAACTTCAAACAATTCTTACGGCTTTAAAGGATTTTGCACAGTCCGAGTGTACGAGTATTTCTTATCCTGTTATATTAGTGGGAGATTTTAATTTCCCACCCACCTCTAATTTATTTGAATTTGTCACACAAGGCGGAATATTATGGGACAAGTGTTTAACAAAAGTGTGTCAACAAGAGCTAAGGACCGCCAGAAACAATACCGAAGAATCGAAACCAACAGGTTCACATAATGCGGAACAGTTTAAGAAGACAGTGTCATCCGATAAAATGCAAAGGATAACGCACAGTATGAATCTAGAATCTGTATTATCCAGGGATCAATTAAAATATCGAGCTACTACTTACCATAGAGAATGGCTTACTGTTGATCACATCTTTTATACTAAAGAGATGGAATCAAGTTTAAAACTTCTTTCAACATTTTTACCGCCAGATATAAGGGATTGCTTCCCAATACCAAATGGTGTGTACGGTTCTGATCATCACTGTGTGGCGGCCAATTTTTTACTCACTTAAAAAAAAAGCCAAACATTTTTTTAACGTGGAATGTACTTTGATATAAAAATATATTTTTGTTAAACTATAATATTGAAGTATATATAACTTAAGAGACAGTTGTACCGGGCTCCTCGTTCGTTGGAGTCTCAGCGACCATAACTTCGCGGTTTTCATATGCCCAAAATTTATGGAATTCAATTAAAATAGAAATCATAGTGTCGCCCTGGCCGCAGTGAATTATATCTTTTAATGTGATTTTGAACGGTTCTTCTGGCTTGATCATATCAAATATTTCATCTTTAACATCTTCGAAAATTACTGTTTCAGCCCGATGGGCAGTAATCTGTTCCTGAATTCCTTTATAAAAATAGTTTAAGGTGAATGCTGTTAGATATCCTTTATGCTCAAAATCGAGTATTTTAAACAGGTAATGAAGGCTTTGCGGTTCCTGACGATTCTCCAGCGCGAGCACAAAATCAAGATACGTTTTGTAATCCATTTCACCGTCGTATGTAAGGCACTCGGAAAAAACGCGATCTAAAAATATCGACGTCAACGTTCCAGATCCATAACCAGACAGCTCCTTTTTACTTAGCATCCCATTATGATCCTTATCTAGGTTTAAATAGTGGCCGTACACGCTTAAAGCCGATTGGGCCGAGAACCAGTTCACTTCTTGCGCATCTTTTGGCAGTTCTTCGTCTTTTAGTTCAAGCAGATCGTCTAGAAAGTTGCATGTTAAAATATCTCGAATTTTTATCTTTCCCGATTTAAGAGGATCTAGAAAAAAGAAAAATTTCCGCACGGCTGTGCACACATAAAAACTATGAAATGACCGTTCCAGACCCTCGAGATGCGGTAAAGTCGGTATAAGTTCCATGATGTAAGATTCTAAATCTGTTTCACGCAGGAAACCTTGTCCCGTATAATCGTACAATGATAGCCCGATTCGAGTTTGTTGAAGCCAAACCTTCCTCATAGTATAATTAAATAAGGACATAATACTAACCCTTCCGGGATAACAACTAATTGCCAACAAGCGTGCAAATACAGTAGCCGTTAAATAATGTTGGCATTTGGCTCCAGATAATTCTACAACTTTTAAATAATTATCATAAGTAATAAACTGTTCCTCGCCCATGTTGGGCAGACTATGATGTTTTTCGAGTAATTTCCAAAGTGCTTTTAACTCAATATTATTCAAAAGTTCTTTACTTCGTTTCTGTAAGAAAAGTGCTCTTGCTTCTTCGCGCAACTTTTGGGCCATACTTTCATGATTGCGTGGCAATGTGTAATAAAATCGCGGAATTATTTGATACGTTGGATGATCTATTTTATCCAAATTTAATAATTTATGATCTTTTTGTATTTCGTTAGAATATTTTTGAAATAGTACATCGTCTAAATCAACATAATCAATATTATCTGCACTTTTCTTTTTATCAGTCTCGCCTGCAATGAAAGAAAACTATGAAAATACAACTAAAATTTGTTTTTATACTGTAATCACCACTTTTCTTTTTAAGATTTTGTAAAAGTTTCTCTCGAAAATTCATTATTTTATATTTAAATTAAATAATTTGTAAATAAGCTAGCTCATGTGTATTTTGTAAATAATCGTTTGACATTGACAGTTCGTCAAGAATATAATAGCTGTCAAATCGATCAGCTGTTTGGATTTTAAGCGCTAATTTTTCATTTTTATGACGACCACGTCTATTATAAGTAGCGGTGGGTAATGGAATGCACGTAATAATTTAAATTTGAATAAAGTCAAGTTTTATTCGTTATTTTATTGGATGCTGATGGGAAACCTCCATCAGCATCTCATAAAATAACGAATTTTGGTTGGGTTAAAGTTAAAAGCCAGACGAAAGCCTTGACAAGGAGCCCAACAAGGCTAACTAAAATATAAAAGTTAGAAAATGAGATTTTGTATTAAATCGATTATACTACGTATAATTTACTTTTTTCACTTATTTGATATCGGTTTTTCTATTTCGATTAATGCAGTATTATATTGACCGATCAAGGTAAAAAAACCGAACTGAGATCAATTCCTACTATGAAGAGTTCAGCTGTTTTTGAGCAAGGTTCCGTTTTTGTTAATCAATAGAACTTTACATAACACACGGAATAATATCTTCAAAAATCACAACGCACACAAATTTAATTCAAATGCATAATGTTTGTCATTTCATTTGAAATTAGTGACCCAAACCAAAGACTCGATCTACACATACCATATATAGCTTTTGCTTGTTTGAAATCCAGTAATACCTGGTATACTTCCCGAAATGTCTTTTAATATTTAGAAAATATCATTCGCAGCGACATAACTTAATCAGATACTGACGACTGTCCGATTTGGACGATCTGTTTTGGTCTATAGTTGAGGCATCGGTTACCGCGGTTTTAATGATGCACCTCTGTTCTTGAACAGAGTCAGGAAGTGCTTTATTCTCCAAGATTCCTGATACAGTAATCTCTGATACAGTAACTTGGTTGTTCAATGTCACAGTGCTCCAACGAGTGATAGTCTACAAACGATGATTGTATCTGGTGGACAAATGAAATTTCAATTCAGCAACTATCAGGAAGTGGTATGAATCGATGTTAGCTCCAAGTTTAGTTCTAATATCTTTGAGGCTAGAAGAATATCTTTTAGATAAGAGGATGTAGTCGATTTGATTGTGCTTTGTCCCGTCGCGTGTAATTTCTGATTACATGGCTTTGTAACTACACTTACGTGCTGACACATATTCTGACACGCATGAGAAATAACCAACCTAAAAAAGTTCGGTTGCTAAAGAAATGGTAGAGCATCAACACCACTTTACAAAAGATGACCAGAAATTAACTATGCCGTCGTCAAATCAAATTTATCAATTTAGAAGTGCAAAGTAATTGTAATTTGTATTTTAATTACTAAGTTTGTTGTAATTCGTAAAAGTATTTTAATTACTCAGTGTAATGTAATTTGTCCTGCCTTTATTGTCATTGACGTTGTACATATGTTGATATTATAAGAATACTTTTACGATGAAAAGACATAATTTTGCACTTCTTGATGTTTAAGTGTTATGAGTTTTGGTCATATTTTTGGTCAAACATGTTCGCTATCTCTTTGGCGTTGAATTATTAGATGCTGTTGACTCATTAGTATGCGTCATTACTATAAGTGATCCAGCTATATTGCCACTAAATTATTTTTATAAATTTGGAGTGACGTATCTTGTTTGGAATTAAATACAACTCGAAGCCGTAAAAAGCCATGGATTTCAATAACATTGCTGAACGTGATCAATCGTGAAAATTTGGTTGTTGAAAAAAGCTAAGTGATTAAATGAAAATAAACGCTTTCAGCAGTACGTTGCTAAAGTTAAGCAAAAAGTTGAAGATGCTCGAAAGGCCAACTATAATAACAAGTTTGGCATCTGTGGTAATAACCCTAAATATATTCGGCATATAATTAATGATATGTTACGAAGCATTTAGTCTGGGAACCATTTAAGTTCCATTACCTCTAGTGGTGGTGATATGTTGACAAATTCCTCATATATTGCTAATGAGTTTAGTAACTTCTTTGGCAATGTGGCTTCAAATCTGGAGTACCTATTACAAAGGGTAATCTGGAGGTTTTCAATAATTTTTATGTCGAGGAAACATTTTTTTCCCACCCAATTGAAAAATATGAGATTGAGTTGGCCATTCATTCTCTGAAATGTAACTACACTCAAGATATTTTTGTAGTAATTATTTATTAAAACAAGTTGCAAATTCAGTTAACCCAGTATTAAAACATATTTTTAGTCGTAGTTTCAAAAATGGTGTTGTGCCGAAAATTTTGAAAACTGCTGCAGTCTTACCACTTTATAAGAATCGTTCCCGATCTGATCTGAACAACTATCGGCCAATTGCGTTACAACCTGATTTATTCAAGATTCTTGAGAAAGTCATGAAATTCAGGATGGTTGTATTCATGGATAAACATAATGTTATATGTAATTGCCAATATGGGTTCAGACGTAAATTTTCTATTGAATCAGCTTTAATTGAATTCCTTAAAACTGTACCATATGTCACTGAATAATTCTCATTCTTGTGCTGGACTTTTTATTGATATAAAAGAGGCCTTTAATATGGTTTATCACCATATTCTGTTGCATAAGCTTCACAAAATTGGGTTTCCGGTTATTATTAACAAGTGGTTTGAATCATGTGTTCCCCTAGGTTCCGTTTTGGGCCCTTATTTGTTTTTGATAAATATACGGTAAATTCCACATTTAAAACCAATTTGCATGGCCGGATGGTTGTTTTTGATGATGGTATCTGTTTGAGCTACAGCGCAGCGGGCCGTCACTATCCGATGTAAGCAATATAATTGATATTGACCTTTTAATTCTAAGGAGATGGTTTGATCAGAAGTTGGAGTATGGTTTATCTTATTGGACCATTGCAACAACTGTAAGTATACGTATTTCGAGTGTTACATTTATTTTATTTTAGGAGTGGGCATCACAATACAACTACAATTTCAGAAATAATGATCAATTCTTAGTCGATGTACCGCAGTTTTTCCTCAAACATTTCAAAAGCCATTTCAACCTCGCTCCCGCTTAATTGTTTTTATTTATTAATTGTTCCGCTAATTAATTGTTTTTTTATTTATATGTTTGGCCCCACACCAACTCCTTTTATTGTAATCTTAATTAGAAGGGTATACCTATACTGCCGTTTTCGGTGATGATTGCGACTTTTAAACATTTATAAGATTTGTGTACTTTGTAATTTAATTTTAAGGGATGTATCTTCAATATAAGAATCGGATTATACTTCTAATTTAGTATTTACTGTATCGATAATACTTTTTCAATCTATGAATTGGATTCATTTATTAAAGAAGCAACGTAAGGTAATTTGGAAGGTAGTTTTGCAAATAAAAGGTAAATATTAAAATACAAAAATTGCTTCATCTTTACGGTGAAGAAAAGGGATTACGACTCTTCTTGACTCTGAAGGGGTTGAATACTAACAAATGGGAACTAAAGAATTATGAGTATTATTATTATATGAATGATGCCAGTTTGCTATAGTAGTTCTCCTATCTTTAGATCCTTTAACAAATCCTATCCGGTAGACTTAGAGAATCTAGCAGTATCAGGATTCCCAGTCAGATCGATCCCCGGAATTATGTCTGGGGTGACACATTTCATTTGACAGTTAGGCGATAATCGTTGATGAATAATTTTGCTTTACATTGTTGTATTCTAATAATATACGAAGGGTTTGCTTTGAACTAGCAACTATACTCTTTACGGTAGATCTCATCCTAAACTAGATTGATTTGGCAAGTTTCGTTTTGGATTTATATTAGGTCATCAAGCAAGCTAATATTATTAGAGTGTTATTTCTCATATGAATAAGAATAACACTGCATATATTCGCTAATTACTTGTTTCTCATCTAGTTGAATCAATTGATACATTTTTATTTGACTAATCTACAATTATTGATTTGATTAATTAGACCTAGAATCCACAATATTTTATATCTATATTAAATAGTTCTAAGTACAGTGTTCACATAAATGTCTGTATACTTCACGTTTACATAAATTTCTATATAATTGACGTGTAAGAGTGTCACAAATATTCGGTTGTATCAAAATTAAACATACAAATGTTCGAATTATAACTTAAAATGGGAAATTTTGAATGAAAATCGCACATAAACTTATATATCAACCCAATATGTATCAAACTTAAATCGTTTTCTTTACATATTATATGTTCGACACAATTTCTTTCCAATTCTGCTATTATAGTACCTATTCAACGAATTTCTTCTACGGTTCTACCCATGGTGTGCGGTTAAAAAAAAAATTTTACTCTTGAAATATGAACCATTGAAAATAGTAAAACATAAACTTTTATGGTTTTATTTTAATTTATTACAAGCTAAAGTCAAACTTAATCAGTTTGATATCGCACTAACAGGCGAACAATCAATTAATGTGGATGTCGCGGGAATTAAATAATATTATTAGTGATTCACAATATGAATATCGACAGTGATTTAATAATTTCGAGTGAAATGTCGTTAAATAAAAAAATTTCCAATTACATTTTCAAAAGTGATAGTAATAATTATAATGCTGGCAGTGATAGTGATAAAGATGTGAAATTTATTCGCGATACCTGGAATAAGGATATTGAGTTTTTATTCTCGTGTATTGCGCTGTCGGTTGGTTTAGGGAATGTTTGGCGTTTTCCATTTACTGCATTGGATAATGGTGGAGGTGCTTTTGTTATACCATATATTATTGTATTGATCCTAGTAGGAAAACCTGTATACTACATGGAAATGATTCTCGGACAATTTTCCAGTCGTGGAAGTATTAAAGTTTATGATTTCTCTCCAGCTTTAAGAGGTATGTAGTAAACTGTGTTGTATAAAATCTATCAAGTTTTATGGATTCGTTTATATGATTTAGGGATTTATATTATCTCGTGTGTGCATAATAAACGTGTAAAGTATATTTAGTCTTTGTCGCGCGGAACATAAAAGAAAAATTGAATCGCCTTAATACAAAAATATGTCGTATTATCGTCAATTATCCAACTTTTCTTTTGTGTGGTTTTCGTTTAAGTTCATTCACGTTATGAATATGTTGGAAAATGATATAAATTACAAAATTTTCTATTTTTTCGCTTTTATCTGTTGTACGTATGTATATAGGTATTGGTTACGGACAGGTAATGGGAACCGGAATTGTGTGTACTTACTATGCATCTTTAATGGCTCTGATGCTACGCTATATGTTTTATTCATTCAGCAGCACACTACCGTGGTCTGAATGTAATCCGGACTGGAATGAATCGTGCGTTGATTCGAAGAGCTCGAGTAAAGTTTATAGTTTCAATAAAACAAGTTCATCAGCTGAATTATTCTTTTTGTAAGTATTTTGTAAGGACCACATCCTTTTAAACACCAAAAATATTTTTTTTCCATTTTTTTTATTCTAGGAAAGAAGTTCTTTATGAAAAGGATACAATTCATGATGGTATTGGCAAACCTAACTGGGAATTAGTCGGATGTCTAGCATTGTCCTGGGCGATCGTTGCCTTAGTTTTAATTCGGGGAGTTAAAAGTTCTGGAAAAGCTTCATATTTTCTAGCCACATTCCCATATTTTGTAATGATCGTGCTATTAATACGAGCTATTACATTACCAGGTGCTTTTGATGGTATTCTTTATTTGATAAAACCCCAATGGGATCAGCTGTTAAACCCTAAAGTATGGTATGCGGCCATAACCCAAGTATTTTTCTCACTTGCAGTTTGTTTTGGTAACATTATCATGTATTCGTCCTATAATCGATTTTCACACAATATTTACAGGGACGTAGCAATAATTACTGCTCTAGATACATTTACGTCGCTACTAGCTGGTTGCATTGTATTCGGACTGCTTGGACATTTAGCATACGAGACGGATACAAAAGATATTCAGCATGTCGTAAGAGGTGGGATGAGCTTAGCGTTTATTGTTTATCCGGATGCGATTTCAAAATTTCAATATGTTCCTCAAATATTTAGTCTACTGTTCTTTGCCATGCTTTTTGTCCTGGGTTTAGGGAGTATCATTGGCATGACTAATGTAGTGATAACAGTAATTCGAGATCAATTTCCGCGTATAAAGCCTGGAATAACCGCTATCGTTATATCAATAATTGGATTTAGTGCCGGCTGGATTTATGTTACACCGGGTGGTCAATACATATTAAATTTAGTCGATTTTTTTGGCGCCTCTTTTATGGCGCTTGTATTAGCTGTCGCCGAACTAATTGGATTTGGATGGATTTATGGGGTGAATCGATTTTGTAAGGATACAGAATTTATGTTAGGGTTAAAAACTGGAATCTATTGGCGTTTGTGCTGGGGTATTGTTACACCAGTTTTAATGACGGTTATTTTGATATATACCATCATCGATATGAAGCCATTGCAGTATCGTGACTATATTTATCCGGACACAGCTTATGGTAATTTAATATAATCTCACGTGATAAAATCAATGAAATGTTTTACCTCTTTTCACACGTTTAGCGTTTGGATGGTGTTTGTTCGCAATCTTAGTATTGCAATTTCCGATTTGGGCTGCATACGTAATTTGGAAGAATCCGCAAAATGGATTGAGAAAAAGGATAATGGCGAGTTTTCAACCGATGGAGAATTGGGGACCAATAGATCCATCACTTAACGAAAAATATCAAGAATTCCGTTTCGAGCAAGACCAGCTTGAAGTGCCATTTAAACAAACAATATTTGATAAAATTAAAATTAATTTATTTGGTTAATAATAATAAAATGATGATTTGTCTTGCCTAATTTTATTGAAATTTTCATGGGAGTGGGAGACTAAATATTCCGTAAGTTTTAAAATTTCATCATAGAAACATACACAGTTCAACAACGGCTACAAATTATTCAGCGCTAAGTGAAAGTTTTGGCTATTCCAGCTATTCACCGCGTCTTTGAGAAGTTTGAGTTAATTCGTGCAACCAATGCTCGGCCAAAGGAGAATATTGCCCCCATCGCTGAAAGTATGGTTGAGAGTACAAACTTCTCGATTCCCCGTTGTGCACAAGATCTTGGGATATTTTTTTGATATGTTCCAATCGCTCTATTGCATGAAAAGTTCCATGGATACGTAGTTTCTTTGCGGTACATAAAACGGTAACCTTATTTGGCGCTAGAATCGGGTTAGTTGACACGCAAGTTTCGCATGCAAGTTTCCCAAAAAACTTATGTTACTTGTACTGTATGTTCCATAAGAATGTATCTCAAAGCAAATAAAAAATAAATAAACTAATTTCGCAATTATCTTAGAATGTAATCTAGTCGTTGTTGTTGTCTATTATAAACTGACATTTCCTAGTGTAACTTTCACATGCTTCCATTTGCTTGGATGACAATCTAACTCGCCTTTAAAAATAATGAAAAAATAACCAATGTGCTTCAATATAATCGCATATCATGTTTGGTACTGAGTTTTCTGGCCTTCGTCACAAATTTTGAGCTTGCATCGCTTTATCGGGCAGTGTAATTCACTGGCTGTATTATAGAAGCTAACAAAATGTATGGAAGAAGTTAACCCTTTGTTTGATTAAGAGGGGAGGCGGAGGGAGGTTAATTAGATGGAGAATTAGAAAATGTTCTTTTGGTGGTTAAGTTTATTCTGATTTATTTAATGACAATTTTTAATCTTTTATACAAAACTAGATGTATGCATCAGCATATTAAAAGATAAATACGAGTATAATAAAATGCGAAATTCCGGTGGAAGCGTTACCCTATGTTGAGTCATCCGTCAACTAAATTGGAATTTTTATTCATATTCAAACATGTGATTGAATATATTGCGAGGCCAACCAATTCAAGCATCGATTCATACTTTCAAGATCATTATTATTATCTTTCTCGGGAATTTGCATTATTGCTGAAACTACTCGTGAATTCGTATAATTTCGTCTTTTAGTTGTTATGGGTGAGCTAGGCTAGATGAAAAGGGCCGCGACGTCGATGATGACTCTTTGATTTGCTGCAATTCGCCTCATGATCAACATTATTTGAATCGTGAAGGTTGTGATAGTCTGCACTCTGTCGTAATGATCAATGCCTGCGACTACACTCTTTTGTCGTTTAATTCTCTGTCATATTTCAATATGTTTGTGGTTGCGTTTATGATCGATGCTTGGTTCTTGATGAGTTCTAATAAATATATATCATTGGTTTCTACCTTTTCAAGCTGCAATTCAATGCAGGAGGCATACAAATATGGACGGATACCCCTTGTGTGATTTATGACCTCTACCCTTTGTTGTACGAATTAGAAGAGGTCCCGCATAATCGACTTCAGTTCGGCATAATCGGTGCTGTTGGTAAGTGACCCATTAGTTGAGTTCTAGGTTTGGCATTGAAACGGTAATATTTTATACATTTCAAATAAATCTTCCTATTAAATTTCGACCATGTAAAATCGGTAAGGATGTTTTTCATCATATAAGACCAAGCTACTGCATTTTGAACTCGTGCCACTCGCAAAATTCCGTCTTTTAAAAATAGACATAATGTCTTGATCTTGCTTTTATTTGGGATGGCCTTGAAATATTCTATTTGCACTTGTTGGATCAAAATATGCGTAGACATTTTTATTTCGTTTGCCGTAGGTGACACTTCTTCACTTCATCACATATACCACAGTTCTTTACCGCTCGGTAACATAAATTGTGTGTATTCAGTTGATTTAATTCGATGCCTCTGGATGCATAATCTGCTCTTTGAGCAAAAATCATTTTGATTGCTCGATTATTTCTAAACATTTCTTAGAAAATTCAATTTTATTTAAAATTAACTGTGCTATAGCCCACAAGTTTTTGGGCGGCAAAAATCTAAAATGGTCCGATTACGATGGTTATTACCTCTATCAATAGGTTTCGGGATCTGTTATTGCTGTGACAATTTTTATTTTGATTGCTCGATTATATCTAAACATTTCTTAGAAAATTCAATTTTATTGAAAATTAACTGTGCTATAGCCCACAAGTTTTTGGGCGGCAAAAATCTAAAATGGTCCGATTACGATGGTTGATACCTCTATCAATAGGTTTCGGGACCTGTAATTGCTGTGACAATTTTCATTTTGATTGCTCGATTATTTCTAAACGTTTCTTAGAAAATTCAATTTTATTGAAAATCAACTGTGCTATAGCCCACAAGTTTTTGGGCGGCAAAAATTTAAAATGGTCCGATTACGATGGTTGATACCTCTATCAATAGGTTTCGGGACCTGTAATTGCTGTGACAATTTTCATTTTGATTGCTCGATTATTTCTATACGTTTCTTAGAAAATTCAATTTTATTGAAAATCAACTGTGCTATAGCCCACAAGTTTTTGGGCGGCAAAAATCCAAAATGGTCCGATTACGATGGTTGATACCTCTATCAATAGGTTTCGGGACCTGTAATTGCTGTGCCAATTTTCATTTTGATTGCTCGATTATTTCTATACGTTTCTTAGAAAATTCAATTTTATTGAAAATCAACTGTGCTATAGCCCACAAGTTTTTGGGCGGCAAAAATCTAAAATGGTCCGATTACGATGGTTGATACCTCTATCAATAGGTTTCGGGACCTGTAATTGCTGTGACAATTTTCATTTTGATTGCTCGATTATTTCTAAACGTTTCTTAGAAAATTCAATTTTATTGAAAATCAACTGTGCTATAGCCCACAAGTTTTTGGGCGGCAAAAATCCAAAATGGTCCGATTACGATGGTTGATACCTCTATCAATAGGTTTCGGGACCTGTAATTGCTGTGCCAATTTTCATTTTGATTGCTCGATTATTTCTATACGTTTCTTAGAAAATTCAATTTTATTGAAAATCAACTGTGCTATAGCCCACAAGTTTTTGGGCGGCAAAAATTTAAAATGGTCCGATTACGATGGTTGATACCTCTATCAATAGGTTTTGGGACCTGTAATTGCTGTGACAATTTTCATTTTGATTGCTCGATTATTTCTATACGTTTCTTAGAAAATTCAATTTTATTGAAAATCAACTGTGCTATAGCCCACAAGTTTTTGGGCGGCAAAAATCCAAAATGGTCCGATTACGATGGTTGATACCTCTATCAATAGGTTTCGGGACCTGTAATTGCTGTGACAATTTTCATTTTGATTGCTCGATTATTTCTAAACGTTTCTTAGAAAATTCAATTTTATTGAAAATCAACTGTGCTATAGCCCACAAGTTTTTGGGCGGCAAAAATTTAAAATGGTCCGATTACGATGGTTGATACCTCTATCAATAGGTTTCGGGACCTGTAATTGCTGTGACAATTTTCATTTTGATTGCTCGATTATTTCTATACGTTTCTTAGAAAATTCAATTTTATTGAAAATCAACTGTGCTATAGCCCACAAGTTTTTGGGCGGCAAAAATCCAAAATGGTCCGATTACGATGGTTGATACCTCTATCAATAGGTTTCGGGACCTGTAATTGCTGTGCCAATTTTCATTTTGATTGCTCGATTATTTCTATACGTTTCTTAGAAAATTCAATTTTATTGAAAATCAACTGTGCTATAGCCCACAAGTTTTTGGGCGGCAAAAATCTAAAATGGTCCGATTACGATGGTTGATACCTCTATCAATAGGTTTCGGGACCTGTAATTGCTGTGACAATTTTCATTTTGATTGCTCGATTATTTCTAAACGTTTCTTAGAAAATTCAATTTTATTGAAAATCAACTGTGCTATAGCCCACAAGTTTTTGGGCGGCAAAAATCCAAAATGGTCCGATTACGATGGTTGATACCTCTATCAATAGGTTTCGGGACCTGTAATTGCTGTGCCAATTTTCATTTTGATTGCTCGATTATTTCTATACGTTTCTTAGAAAATTCAATTTTATTGAAAATCAACTGTGCTATAGCCCACAAGTTTTTGGGCGGCAAAAATTTAAAATGGTCCGATTACGATGGTTGATACCTCTATCAATAGGTTTTGGGACCTGTAATTGCTGTGACAATTTTCATTTTGATTGCTCGATTATTTCTATACGTTTCTTAGAAAATTCAATTTTATTGAAAATCAACTGTGCTATAGCCCACAAGTTTTTGGGCGGCAAAAATCCAAAATGGTCCGATTACGATGGTTGATACCTCTATCAATAGGTTTCGGGACCTGTAATTGCTGTGACAATTTTCATTTTGATTGCTCGATTATTTCTAAACGTTTCTTAGAAAATTCAATTTTATTGAAAATCAACTGTGCTATAGCCCACAAGTTTTTGGGCGGCAAAAATCCAAAATGGTCCGATTACGATGGTTGATACCTCTATCAATAGGTTTCGGGACCTGTAATTGCTGTGCCAATTTTCATTTTGATTGCTCGATTATTTCTAAACGTTTCTTAGAAAATTCAATTTTATTGAAAATCAACTGTGCTATAGCCCACAAGTTTTTGGGCGGCAAAAATCCAAAATGGTCCGATTACGATGGTTGATACCTCTATCAATAGGTTTCGGGACCTGTAATTGCTGTGACAATTTTCATTTTGATTGCTCGATTATTTCTAAACGTTTCTTAGAAAATTCAATTTTATTGAAAATCAACTGTGCTATAGCCCACAAGTTTTTGGGCGGCAAAAATCCAAAATGGTCCGATTACGATGGTTGATACCTCTATCAATAGGTTTCGGGACCTGTAATTGCTGTGCCAATTTTCATTTTGATTGCTCGATTATTTCTATACGTTTCTTAGAAAATTCAATTTTATTGAAAATCAACTGTGCTATAGCCCACAAGTTTTTGGGCGGCAAAAATCTAAAATGGTCCGATTACGATGGTTGATACCTCTATCAATAGGTTTCGGGACCTGTAATTGCTGTGACAATTTTCATTTTGATTGCTCGATTATTTCTAAACGTTTCTTAGAAAATTCAATTTTATTGAAAATCAACTGTGCTATAGCCCACAAGTTTTTGGGCGGCAAAAATTTAAAATGGTCCGATTACGATGGTTGATACCTCTATCAATAGGTTTTGGGACCTGTAATTGCTGTGACAATTTTCATTTTGATTGCTCGATTATTTCTAAACGTTTCTTAGAAAATTCAATTTTATTGAAAATCAACTCTGCTATAGCCCACAAGTTTTTGGGCGGCAAAAATCTAAAATGGTCCGATTACGATGGTTGATACCTCTATCAATAGGTTTCGGGACCTGTAATTGCTGTGACAATTTTCATTTTGATTGCTCGATTATTTCTAAACGTTTCTTAGAAAATTCAATTTTATTGAAAATCAACTGTGCTATAGCCCACAAGTTTTTGGGCGGCAAAAATCCAAAATGGTCCGATTACGATGGTTGATACCTCTATCAATAGGTTTCGGGACCTGTAATTGCTGTGCCAATTTTCATTTTGATTGCTCGATTATTTCTAAACGTTTCTTAGAAAATTAAATTTTATTGAAAATCAACTGTGCTATAGCCCACAAGTTTTTGGGCGGCAAAAATTTAAAATGGTCCGATTACGATGGTTGATACCTCTATCAATAGGTTTTGGGACCTGTAATTGCTGTGACAATTTTCATTTTGATTGCTCGATTATATCTAAACATTTCTTAGAAAATTCAATTTTATTGAAAATTAACTGTGCTATAGCCCACAAGTTTTTGGGCGGCAAAAATTTAAAATGGTCCGATTACGATGGTTGATACCTCTATCAATAGGTTTCGGGACCTGTAATTGCTGTGACAATTTTCATTTTGATTGCTCGATTATTTCTAAACGTTTCTTAGAAAATTCAATTTTATTGAAAATCAACTGTGCTATAGCCCACAAGTTTTTGGGCGGCAAAAATTTAAAATGGTCCGATTACGATGGTTGATACCTCTATCAATAGGTTTCGGGACCTGTAATTGCTGTGACAATTTTCATTTTGATTGCTCGATTATTTCTAAACGTTTCTTAGAAAATTCAATTTTATTGAAAATCAACTGTGCTATAGCCCACAAGTTTTTGGGCGGCAAAAATCCAAAATGGTCCGATTACGATGGTTGATACCTCTATCAATAGGTTTCGGGACCTGTAATTGCTGTGCCAATTTTCATTTTGATTGCTCGATTATTTCTATACGTTTCTTAGAAAATTCAATTTTATTGAAAATCAACTGTGCTATAGCCCACAAGTTTTTGGGCGGCAAAAATCTAAAATGGTCCGATTACGATGGTTGATACCTCTATCAATAGGTTTCGGGACCTGTAATTGCTGTGACAATTTTCATTTTGATTGCTCGATTATTTCTAAACGTTTCTTAGAAAATTCAATTTTATTGAAAATCAACTGTGCTATAGCCCACAAGTTTTTGGGCGGCAAAAATCCAAAATGGTCCGATTACGATGGTTGATACCTCTATCAATAGGTTTCGGGACCTGTAATTGCTGTGCCAATTTTCATTTTGATTGCTCGATTATTTCTAAACGTTTCTTAGAAAATTAAATTTTATTGAAAATCAACTGTGCTATAGCCCACAAGTTTTTGGGCGGCAAAAATTTAAAATGGTCCGATTACGATGGTTGATACCTCTATCAATAGGTTTTGGGACCTGTAATTGCTGTGACAATTTTCATTTTGATTGCTCGATTATTTCTATACGTTTCTTAGAAAATTCAATTTTATTGAAAATCAACTGTGCTATAGCCCACAAGTTTTTGGGCGGCAAAAATCCAAAATGGTCCGATTACGATGGTTGATACCTCTATCAATAGGTTTCGGGACCTGTAATTGCTGTGCCAATTTTCATTTTGATTGCTCGATTATTTCTATACGTTTCTTAGAAAATTCAATTTTATTGAAAATCAACTGTGCTATAGCCCACAAGTTTTTGGGCGGCAAAAATTTAAAATGGTCCGATTACGATGGTTGATACCTCTATCAATAGGTTTTGGGACCTGTAATTGCTGTGACAATTTTCATTTTGATTGCTCGATTATTTCTATACGTTTCTTAGAAAATTCAATTTTATTGAAAATCAACTGTGCTATAGCCCACAAGTTTTTGGGCGGCAAAAATCCAAAATGGTCCGATTACGATGGTTGATACCTCTATCAATAGGTTTCGGGACCTGTAATTGCTGTGCCAATTTTCATTTTGATTGCTCGATTATTTCTATACGTTTCTTAGAAAATTCAATTTTATTGAAAATCAACTGTGCTATAGCCCACAAGTTTTTGGGCGGCAAAAATCTAAAATGGTCCGATTACGATGGTTGATACCTCTATCAATAGGTTTCGGGACCTGTAATTGCTGTGACAATTTTCATTTTGATTGCTCGATTATTTCTAAACGTTTCTTAGAAAATTCAATTTTATTGAAAATCAACTGTGCTATAGCCCACAAGTTTTTGGGCGGCAAAAATCCAAAATGGTCCGATTACGATGGTTGATACCTCTATCAATAGGTTTCGGGACCTGTAATTGCTGTGCCAATTTTCATTTTGATTGCTCGATTATTTCTATACGTTTCTTAGAAAATTCAATTTTATTGAAAATCAACTGTGCTATAGCCCACAAGTTTTTGGGCGGCAAAAATTTAAAATGGTCCGATTACGATGGTTGATACCTCTATCAATAGGTTTTGGGACCTGTAATTGCTGTGACAATTTTCATTTTGATTGCTCGATTATTTCTAAACGTTTCTTAGAAAATTCAATTTTATTGAAAATCAACTGTGCTATAGCCCACAAGTTTTTGGGCGGCAAAAATCCAAAATGGTCCGATTACGATGGTTGATACCTCTATCAATAGGTTTCGGGACCTGTAATTGCTGTGACAATTTTCATTTTGATTGCTCGATTATTTCTAAACGTTTCTTAGAAAATTCAATTTTATTGAAAATCAACTGTGCTATAGCCCACAAGTTTTTGGGCGGCAAAAATCCAAAATGGTCCGATTACGATGGTTGATACCTCTATCAATAGGTTTCGGGACCTGTAATTGCTGTGACAATTTTCATTTTGATTGCTCGATTATTTCTAAACGTTTCTTAGAAAATTCAATTTTATTGAAAATCAACTGTGCTATAGCCCACAAGTTTTTGGGCGGCAAAAATCCAAAATGGTCCGATTACGATGGTTGATACCTCTATCAATAGGTTTCGGGACCTGTAATTGCTGTGCCAATTTTCATTTTGATTGCTCGATTATTTCTATACGTTTCTTAGAAAATTCAATTTTATTGAAAATCAACTGTGCTATAGCCCACAAGTTTTTGGGCGGCAAAAATTTAAAATGGTCCGATTACGATGGTTGATACCTCTATCAATAGGTTTTGGGACCTGTAATTGCTGTGACAATTTTCATTTTGATTGCTCGATTATTTCTATACGTTTCTTAGAAAATTCAATTTTATTGAAAATCAACTGTGCTATAGCCCACAAGTTTTTGGCGCGGCAAAAATCCAAAATGGTCCGATTACGATGGTTGATACCTCTATCAATAGGTTTCGGGACCTGTAATTGCTGTGACAATTTTCATTTTGATTGCTCGATTATTTCTAAACGTTTATTAGAAAATTCAATTTTATTGAAAATCAACTGTGCTATAGCCCACAAGTTTTTGGGCGGCAAAAATCCAAAATGGTCCGATTACGATGGTTGATACCTCTATCAATAGGTTTCGGTACCTGTAATTGCTGTGACAATTTTCATTTTGATTGCTCGATTATTTCTAAACGTTTCTTAGAAAATTCAATTTTATTGAAAATCAACTGTGCTATAGCCCACAAGTTTTTGGGCGGCAAAAATTTAAAATGGTCCGATTACGATGGTTGATACCTCTATCAATAGGTTTCGGGACCTGTAATTGCTGTGACAATTTTCATTTTGATTGCTCGATTATTTCTAAACGTTTCTTAGAAAATTCAATTTTATTGAAAATCAACTGTGCTATAGCCCACATGTTTTTGGGCGGCAAAAATCCAAAATGGTCCGATTACGATGGTTGATACCTCTATCAATAGGTTTCGGGACCTGTAATTGCTGTGACAATTTTCATTTTGATTGCTCGATTATTTCTAAACGTTTCTTAGAAAATTCAATTTTATTGAAAATCAACTGTGCTATAGCCCAAAAGTTTTTGGGCGGCAAAAATCCAAAATGGTCCGATTACGATGGTTGATACCTCTATCAATAGGTTTTGGGACCTGTAATTGCTGTGACAATTTTCATTTTGATTGCTCGATTATTTCTATACGTTTCTTAGAAAATTCAATTTTATTGAAAATCAACTGTGCTATAGCCCACAAGTTTTTGGGCGGCAAAAATCCAAAATGGTCCGATTACGATGGTTGATACCTCTATCAATAGGTTTCGGGACCTGTAATTGCTGTGACAATTTTCATTTTGATTGCTCGATTATTTCTATACGTTTCTTAGAAAATTCAATTTTATTGAAAATCAACTGTGCTATAGCCCACAAGTTTTTGGGCGGCAAAAATCCAAAATGGTCCGATTACGATGGTTGATACCTCTATCAATAGGTTTCGGGACCTGTAATTGCTGTGACAATTTTCATTTTGATTGCTCGATTATTTCTAAACGTTTCTTAGAAAATTCAATTTTATTGAAAATCAACTGTGCTATAGCCCACAAGTTTTTGGGCGGCAAAAATCCAAAATGGTCCGATTACGATGGTTGATACCTCTATCAATAGGTTTCGGGACCTGTAATTGCTGTGACAATTTTCATTTTGATTGCTCGATTATTTCTAAACGTTTCTTAGAAAATTCAATTTTATTGAAAATCAACTGTGCTATAGCCCACAAGTTTTTGGGCGGCAAAAATCCAAAATGGTCCGATTACGATGGTTGATACCTCTATCAATAGGTTTCGGGACCTGTAATTGCTGTGACAATTTTCATTTTGATTGCTCGATTATTTCTAAACGTTTCTTAGAAAATTCAATTTTATTGAAAATCAACTGTGCTATAGCCCACAAGTTTTTGGGCGGCAAAAATCCAAAATGGTCCGATTACGATGGTTGATACCTCTATCAATAGGTTTCGGGACCTGTAATTGCTGTGCCAATTTTCATTTTGATTGCTCGATTATTTCTATACGTTTCTTAGAAAATTCAATTTTATTGAAAATCAACTGTGCTATAGCCCACAAGTTTTTGGGCGGCAAAAATTTAAAATGGTCCGATTACGATGGTTGATACCTCTATCAATAGGTTTTGGGACCTGTAATTGCTGTGACAATTTTCATTTTGATTGCTCGATTATTTCTATACGTTTCTTAGAAAATTCAATTTTATTGAAAATCAACTGTGCTATAGCCCACAAGTTTTTGGCGCGGCAAAAATCCAAAATGGTCCGATTACGATGGTTGATACCTCTATCAATAGGTTTCGGGACCTGTAATTGCTGTGACAATTTTCATTTTGATTGCTCGATTATTTCTAAACGTTTCTTAGAAAATTCAATTTTATTGAAAATCAACTGTGCTATAGCCCACAAGTTTTTGGGCGGCAAAAATCCAAAATGGTCCGATTACGATGGTTGATACCTCTATCAATAGGTTTCGGTACCTGTAATTGCTGTGACAATTTTCATTTTGATTGCTCGATTATTTCTAAACGTTTCTTAGAAAATTCAATTTTATTGAAAATCAACTGTGCTATAGCCCACAAGTTTTTGGGCGGCAAAAATTTAAAATGGTCCGATTACGATGGTTGATACCTCTATCAATAGGTTTCGGGACCTGTAATTGCTGTGACAATTTTCATTTTGATTGCTCGATTATTTCTAAACGTTTCTTAGAAAATTCAATTTTATTGAAAATCAACTGTGCTATAGCCCACATGTTTTTGGGCGGCAAAAATCCAAAATGGTCCGATTACGATGGTTGATACCTCTATCAATAGGTTTCGGGACCTGTAATTGCTGTGACAATTTTCATTTTGATTGCTCGATTATTTCTAAACGTTTCTTAGAAAATTCAATTTTATTGAAAATCAACTGTGCTATAGCCCAAAAGTTTTTGGGCGGCAAAAATCCAAAATGGTCCGATTACGATGGTTGATACCTCTATCAATAGGTTTTGGGACCTGTAATTGCTGTGACAATTTTCATTTTGATTGCTCGATTATTTCTATACGTTTCTTAGAAAATTCAATTTTATTGAAAATCAACTGTGCTATAGCCCACAAGTTTTTGGGCGGCAAAAATCCAAAATGGTCCGATTACGATGGTTGATACCTCTATCAATAGGTTTCGGGACCTGTAATTGCTGTGACAATTTTCATTTTGATTGCTCGATTATTTCTAAACGTTTCTTAGAAAATTCAATTTTATTGAAAATCAACTGTGCTATAGCCCACAAGTTTTTGGGCGGCAAAAATCCAAAATGGTCCGATTACGATGGTTGATACCTCTATAAATAGGTTTCGGGACCTGTAATTGCTGTGACAATTTTCATTTTGATTGCTCGATTATTTCTAAACGTTTCTTAGAAAATTCAATTTTATTGAAAATCAACTGTGCTATAGCCCACAAGTTTTTGGGCGGCAAAAATTTAAAATGGTCCGATTACGATGGTTGATACCTCTATCAATAGGTTTTGGGACCTGTAATTGCTGTGACAATTTTCATTTTGATTGCTCGATTATTTCTAAACGTTTCTTAGAAAATTCAATTTTATTGAAAATCAACTGTGCTATAGCCCAAAAGTTTTTGGGCGGCAAAAATCCAAAATGGTCCGATTACGATGGTTGATACCTCTATCAATAGGTTTCGGGACCTGTTATTGCTGTGACAATTTTCATTTTGATTGCTCGATTATTTCTAAACGTTTCTTAGAAAATTCAATTTTATTGAAAATCAACTGTGCTATGGCCCACAAGTTTTTGGGCGGCAAAAATTTAAAATGGTCCGATTACGATGGTTGATACCTCTATCAATAGGTTTTGGGACCTGTAATTGCTGTGACAATTTTCATTTTGATTGCTCGATTATTTCTATACGTTTCTTAGAAAATTCAATTTTATTGAAAATCAACTGTGCTATAGCCCACAAGTTTTTGGGCGGCAAAAATCCAAAATGGTCCGATTACGATGGTTGATACCTCTATCAATAGGTTTCGGGACCTGTAATTGCTGTGACAATTTTCATTTTGATTGCTCGATTATTTCTAAACGTTTCTTAGAAAATTCAATTTTATTGAAAATCAACTGTGCTATAGCCCACAAGTTTTTGGGCGGCAAAAGTCCAAAATGGTCCGATTATGATGGTTGATACCTCTATCAATAGGTTTTGGGACCTGTAATTGCTGTGACAATTTTAATTTTGATTGCTCGATTATTTCTAAACGTTTCTTAGAAAATTCAATTTTATTGAAAATCAACTGTGCTATAGCCCACAAGTTTTTGGGCGGCAAAAATCCAAAATGGTCCGATTACGATGGTTGATACCTCTATCAATACGTTTCGGGACCTGTAATTGCTGTGACAATTTTCATTTTGATTGCTCGATTATTTCTAAACGTTTCTTAGAAAATTCAATTTTATTGAAAATCAACTGGGCTATGGCCCACAAGTTTTTGGGCGGCAAAAATTTAAAATGGTCCGATTACGATGGTTGATACCTCTATCAATAGGTTTTGGGACCTGTAATTGCTGTGACAATTTTCATTTTGATTGCTCGATTATTTCTTTACGTTTCTTAGAAAATTCAATTTTATTGAAAATCAACTGTGCTATAGCCCACAAGTTTTTGGGCGGCAAAAATCCAAAATGGTCCGATTACGATGGTTGATACCTCTATCAATAGGTTTCGGGACCTGTAATTGCTGTGACAATTTTCATTTTGATTGCTCGATTATTTCTAAACGTTTCTTAGAAAATTCAATTTTATTGAAAAGTTTTTGGGCGGCAAAAATCTAAAATGGTCCGATTACGATGGTTGATACCTCTATCAATAGGTTTCGGGACCTGTAATTGCTGTGACAATTTTCATTTTGATTGCTCGATTATTTCTAAACGTTTCTTAGAAAATTCAATTTTATTGAAAATCAACTGTGCTATGGCCCACAAGTTTTTGGGCGGCAAAAATTTAAAATGGTCCAATTACGATGGTTGATACCTCTATCAATAGGTTTTGGGACCTGTAATTGCTGTGACAATTTTCATTTTGATTGCTCGATTATTTCTATACGTTTCTTAGAAAATTCAATTTTATTGAAAATCAACTGTGCTATAGCCCACAAGTTTTTGGGCGGCAAAAATCCAAAATGGTCCGATTACGATGGTTGATACCTCTATCAATAGGTTTCGGGACCTGTAATTGCTGTGACAATTTTCATTTTGATTGCTCGATTATTTCTAAACGTTTCTTAGAAAATTCAATTTTATTGAAAAGTTTTTGGGCGGCAAAAATCTAAAATGGTCCGATTACGATGGTTGATACCTCTATCAATAGGTTTCGGGACCTGTAATTGCTGTGACAATTTTCATTTTGATTGCTCGATTATTTCTAAACGTTTCTTAGAAAATTCAATTTTATTGAAAATCAACTGTGCTATAGCCCACAAGTTTTTGGGCGGCAAAAATCCAAAATGGTCCGATTACGATGGTTGATACCTCTATCAATAGGTTTCGGGACCTGTAATTGCTGTGACAATTTTCATTTTGATTGCTCGATTATTTCTAAACGTTTCTTAGAAAATTCAATTTTATTGAAAATCAACTGTGCTATAGCCCAAAAGTTTTTGGGCGGCAAAAATCCAAAATGGTCCGATTACGATGGTTGATACCTCTATCAATAGGTTTCGGGACCTGTAATTGCTGTGACAATTTTCATTTTGATTGCTCGATTATTTCTATACGTTTCTTAGAAAATTCAATTTTATTGAAAATCAACTGTGCTATAGCCCACAAGTTTTTGGGCGGCAAAAATCCAAAATGGTCCGATTACGATGGTTGATACCTCTATCAATAGGTTTCGGGACCTGTAATTGCTGTGACAATTTTCATTTTGATTGCTCGATTATTTCTAAACGTTTCTTAGAAAATTCAATTTTATTGAAAATCAACTGTGCTATAGCCCACAAGTTTTTGGGCGGCAAAAATCCAAAATGGTCCGATTACGATGGTTGATACCTCTATAAATAGGTTTCGGGACCTGTAATTGCTGTGACAATTTTCATTTTGATTGCTCGATTATTTCTAAACGTTTCTTAGAAAATTCAATTTTATTGAAAATCAACTGTGCTATAGCCCAAAAGTTTTTGGGCGGCAAAAATCCAAAATGGTCCGATTACGATGGTTGATACCTCTATCAATAGGTTTCGGGACCTGTAATTGCTGTGACAATTTTCATTTTGATTGCTCGATTATTTCTATACGTTTCTTAGAAAATTCAATTTTATTGAAAATCAACTGTGCTATAGCCCACAAGTTTTTGGGCGGCAAAAATCCAAAATGGTCCGATTACGATGGTTGATACCTCTATCAATAGGTTTCGGGACCTGTAATTGCTGTGACAATTTTCATTTTGATTGCTCGATTATTTCTAAACGTTTCTTAGAAAATTCAATTTTATTGAAAATCAACTGTGCTATAGCCCACAAGTTTTTGGGCGGCAAAAATCCAAAATGGTCCGATTACGATGGTTGATACCTCTATAAATAGGTTTCGGGACCTGTAATTGCTGTGACAATTTTCATTTTGATTGCTCGATTATTTCTAAACGTTTCTTAGAAAATTCAATTTTATTGAAAATCAACTGTGCTATAGCCCACAAGTTTTTGGGCGGCAAAAATTTAAAATGGTCCGATTACGATGGTTGATACCTCTATCAATAGGTTTTGGGACCTGTAATTGCTGTGACAATTTACATTTTGATTGCTCGATTATTTCTAAACGTTTCTTAGAAAATTCAATTTTATTGAAAATCAACTGTGCTATAGCCCAAAAGTTTTTGGGCGGCAAAAATCCAAAATGGTCCGATTACGATGGTTGATACCTCTATCAATAGGTTTCGGGACCTGTAATTGCTGTGACAATTTTCATTTTGATTGCTCGATTATTTCTAAACGTTTCTTAGAAAATTCAATTTTATTGAAAATCAACTGTGCTATAGCCCACAAGTTTTTGGGCGGCAAAAATCTAAAATGGTCCGATTACGATGGTTGATACCTCTATCAATAGGTTTTGGGACCTGTAATTGCTGTGACAATTTTCATTTTGATTGCTCGATTATTTCTAAACGTTTCTTAGAAAATTCAATTTTATTGAAAATCAACTGTGCTATGGCCCACAAGTTTTTGGGCGGCAAAAATTTAAAATGGTCCGATTACGATGGTTGATACCTCTATCAATAGGTTTTGGGACCTGTAATTGCTGTGACAATTTTCATTTTGATTGCTCGATTATTTCTAAACGTTTCTTAGAAAATTCAATTTTATTGAAAATCAACTGTGCTATAGCCCAAAAGTTTTTGGGCGGCAAAAATCCAAAATGGTCCGATTACGATGGTTGATACCTCTATCAATAGGTTTCGGGACCTGTAATTGCTGTGACAATTTTCATTTTGATTGCTCGATTATTTCTAAACGTTTCTTAGAAAATTCAATTTTATTGAAAATCAACTGTGCTATAGCCCATAAGTTTTTGGGCGGCAAAAATCCAAAATGGTCCGATTACGATGGTTGATACCTCTATCAATAGGTTTCGGGACCTGTAATTGCTGTGAAAATTTTCATTTAGATTGCTCGATTATTTCTAAACGTTTCTTAGAAAATTCAATTTTATTGAAAATCAACTGTGCTATAGCCCACAAGTTTTTGGGCGGCAAAAATCTAAAATTGTCCGATTACGATGGTTGATACCTCTATCAATAGGTTTTGGGACCTGTAATTGCTGTGACAATTTTCATTTTGATTGCTCGATTATTTCTAAACGTTTCTTAGAAAATTCAATTTTATTGAAAATCAACTGTGCTATAGCCCACAAGTTTTTGGGCGGCAAAAATCTAAAATGGTCCGATTACGATGGTTGATACCTCTATCAATAGGTTTTGGGACCTGTAATTGCTGTGACAATTTTCATTTTGATTGCTCGATTATTTCTAAACGTTTCTTAGAAAATTCAATTTTATTGAAAATCAACTGTGCTATGGCCCACAAGTTTTTGGGCGGCAAAAATTTAAAATGGTCCGATTACGATGGTTGATACCTCTATCAATAGGTTTTGGGACCTGTAATTGCTGTGACAATTTTCATTTTGATTGCTCGATTATTTCTAAACGTTTCTTAGAAAATTCAATTTTATTGAAAATCAACTGTGCTATAGCCCAAAAGTTTTTGGGCGGCAAAAATCCAAAATGGTCCGATTACGATGGTTGATACCTCTATCAATAGGTTTCGGGACCTGTAATTGCTGTGACAATTTTCATTTTGATTGCTCGATTATTTCTAAACGTTTCTTAGAAAATTCAATTTTATTGAAAATCAACTGTGCTATAGCCCATAAGTTTTTGGGCGGCAAAAATCCAAAATGGTCCGATTACGATGGTTGATACCTCTATCAATAGGTTTCGGGACCTGTAATTGCTGTGAAAATTTTCATTTAGATTGCTCGATTATTTCTAAACGTTTCTTAGAAAATTCAATTTTATTGAAAATCAACTGTGCTATAGCCCACAAGTTTTTGGGCGGCAAAAATCTAAAATTGTCCGATTACGATGGTTGATACCTCTATCAATAGGTTTTGGGACCTGTAATTGCTGTGACAATTTTCATTTTGATTGCTCGATTATTTCTAAACGTTTCTTAGAAAATTCAATTTTATTGAAAATCAACTGTGCTATAGCCCATAAGTTTTTGGGCGGCAAAAATCCAAAATGGTCCGATTACGATGGTTGATACCTCTATCAATAGGTTTTGGGACCTGTAATTGCTGTGACAATTTTCATTATGATTGCTCGATTATTTCTAAACGTTTCTTAGAAAATTCAATTTTATTGAAAATCAACTGTGCTATAGCCCATAAGTTTTTGGGCGGCAAAAATCCAAAATGGTCCGATTACGATGGTTGATACCTCTATCAATAGGTTTCGGGACCTGTAATTGCTGTGAAAATTTTCATTTAGATTGCTCGATTATTTCTAAACGTTTCTTAGAAAATTCAATTTTATTGAAAATCAACTGTGCTATAGCCCACAAGTTTTTGGGCGGAAAAAATTTAAAATGGTCCGATTACGATGGTTGATACCTCTATCAATAGGTTTTGGGACCTGTAATTGCTGTGACAATTTTCATTTTGATTGCTCGATTATTTCTAAACGTTTCTTAGAAAATTCAATTTTATTGAAAAATTTTTGGGCGGCAAAAATCTAAAATGGTCCGATTACGATGGTTGATACCTCTATCAATAGGTTTTGGGACCTGTAATTGCTGTGACAATTTTCATTTTGATTGCTCGATTATTTCTAAACGTTTCTTAGAAAATTCAATTTTATTGAAAATCAACTGTGCTATAGCCCACAAGTTTTTGGGCGGCAAAAATCCAAAATGGTCCGATTACGATGGTTGATACCTCTATCAATACGTTTCGGGACCTGTAATTGCTGTGACAATTTTCATTTTGATTGCTCGATTATTTCTAAACGTTTCTTAGAAAATTCAATTTTATTGAAAATCAACTGGGCTATGGCCCACAAGTTTTTGGGCGGCAAAAATTTTAAATGGTCCGATTACGATGGTTGATACCTCTATCAATAGGTTTTGGGACCTGTAATTGCTGTGACAATTTTCATTTTGATTGCTCGATTATTTCTTTACGTTTCTTAGAAAATTCAATTTTATTGAAAATCAACTGTGCTATAGCCCACAAGTTTTTGGGCGGCAAAAATCCAAAATGGTCCGATTACGATGGTTGATACCTCTATCAATAGGTTTCGGGACCTGTAATTGCTGTGACAATTTTCATTTTGATTGCTCGATTATTTCTAAACGTTTCTTAGAAAATTCAATTTTATTGAAAATCAACTGTGCTATAGCCCACAAGTTTTTGGGCGGCAAAAATCCAAAATGGTCCGATTACGATGGTTGATACCTCTATAAATAGGTTTCGGGACCTGTAATTGCTGTGACAATTTTCATTTTGATTGCTCGATTATTTCTAAACGTTTCTTAGAAAATTCAATTTTATTGAAAATCAACTGTGCTATAGCCCACAAGTTTTTGGGCGGCAAAAATTTAAAATGGTCCGATTACGATGGTTGATACCTCTATCAATAGGTTTTGGGACCTGTAATTGCTGTGACAATTTACATTTTGATTGCTCGATTATTTCTAAACGTTTCTTAGAAAATTCAATTTTATTGAAAATCAACTGTGCTATAGCCCAAAAGTTTTTGGGCGGCAAAAATCCAAAATGGTCCGATTACGATGGTTGATACCTCTATCAATAGGTTTCGGGACCTGTAATTGCTGTGACAATTTTCATTTTGATTGCTCGATTATTTCTAAACGTTTCTTAGAAAATTCAATTTTATTGAAAATCAACTGTGCTATAGCCCACAAGTTTTTGGGCGGCAAAAATCTAAAATGGTCCGATTACGATGGTTGATACCTCTATCAATAGGTTTTGGGACCTGTAATTGCTGTGACAATTTTCATTTTGATTGCTCGATTATTTCTAAACGTTTCTTAGAAAATTCAATTTTATTGAAAATCAACTGTGCTATGGCCCACAAGTTTTTGGGCGGCAAAAATTTAAAATGGTCCGATTACGATGGTTGATACCTCTATCAATAGGTTTTGGGACCTGTAATTGCTGTGACAATTTTCATTTTGATTGCTCGATTATTTCTAAACGTTTCTTAGAAAATTCAATTTTATTGAAAATCAACTGTGCTATAGCCCAAAAGTTTTTGGGCGGCAAAAATCCAAAATGGTCCGATTACGATGGTTGATACCTCTATCAATAGGTTTCGGGACCTGTAATTGCTGTGACAATTTTCATTTTGATTGCTCGATTATTTCTAAACGTTTCTTAGAAAATTCAATTTTATTGAAAATCAACTGTGCTATAGCCCATAAGTTTTTGGGCGGCAAAAATCCAAAATGGTCCGATTACGATGGTTGATACCTCTATCAATAGGTTTCGGGACCTGTAATTGCTGTGAAAATTTTCATTTAGATTGCTCGATTATTTCTAAACGTTTCTTAGAAAATTCAATTTTATTGAAAATCAACTGTGCTATAGCCCACAAGTTTTTGGGCGGCAAAAATCTAAAATTGTCCGATTACGATGGTTGATACCTCTATCAATAGGTTTTGGGACCTGTAATTGCTGTGACAATTTTCATTTTGATTGCTCGATTATTTCTAAACGTTTCTTAGAAAATTCAATTTTATTGAAAATCAACTGTGCTATAGCCCACAAGTTTTTGGGCGGCAAAAATCTAAAATGGTCCGATTACGATGGTTGATACCTCTATCAATAGGTTTTGGGACCTGTAATTGCTGTGACAATTTTCATTTTGATTGCTCGATTATTTCTAAACGTTTCTTAGAAAATTCAATTTTATTGAAAATCAACTGTGCTATGGCCCACAAGTTTTTGGGCGGCAAAAATTTAAAATGGTCCGATTACGATGGTTGATACCTCTATCAATAGGTTTTGGGACCTGTAATTGCTGTGACAATTTTCATTTTGATTGCTCGATTATTTCTAAACGTTTCTTAGAAAATTCAATTTTATTGAAAATCAACTGTGCTATAGCCCAAAAGTTTTTGGGCGGCAAAAATCCAAAATGGTCCGATTACGATGGTTGATACCTCTATCAATAGGTTTCGGGACCTGTAATTGCTGTGACAATTTTCATTTTGATTGCTCGATTATTTCTAAACGTTTCTTAGAAAATTCAATTTTATTGAAAATCAACTGTGCTATAGCCCATAAGTTTTTGGGCGGCAAAAATCCAAAATGGTCCGATTACGATGGTTGATACCTCTATCAATAGGTTTCGGGACCTGTAATTGCTGTGAAAATTTTCATTTAGATTGCTCGATTATTTCTAAACGTTTCTTAGAAAATTCAATTTTATTGAAAATCAACTGTGCTATAGCCCACAAGTTTTTGGGCGGCAAAAATCTAAAATTGTCCGATTACGATGGTTGATACCTCTATCAATAGGTTTTGGGACCTGTAATTGCTGTGACAATTTTCATTTTGATTGCTCGATTATTTCTAAACGTTTCTTAGAAAATTCAATTTTATTGAAAATCAACTGTGCTATAGCCCATAAGTTTTTGGGCGGCAAAAATCCAAAATGGTCCGATTACGATGGTTGATACCTCTATCAATAGGTTTTGGGACCTGTAATTGCTGTGACAATTTTCATTATGATTGCTCGATTATTTCTAAACGTTTCTTAGAAAATTCAATTTTATTGAAAATCAACTGTGCTATAGCCCATAAGTTTTTGGGCGGCAAAAATCCAAAATGGTCCGATTACGATGGTTGATACCTCTATCAATAGGTTTCGGGACCTGTAATTGCTGTGAAAATTTTCATTTAGATTGCTCGATTATTTCTAAACGTTTCTTAGAAAATTCAATTTTATTGAAAATCAACTGTGCTATAGCCCACAAGTTTTTGGGCGGAAAAAATTTAAAATGGTCCGATTACGATGGTTGATACCTCTATCAATAGGTTTTGGGACCTGTAATTGCTGTGACAATTTTCATTTTGATTGCTCGATTATTTCTAAACGTTTCTTAGAAAATTCAATTTTATTGAAAATCAACTGTGCTATAGCCCACAAGTTTTTGGGCGGCAAAAATCCAAAATGGTCCGATTACGATGGTTGATACCTCTATCAATACGTTTCGGGACCTGTAATTGCTGTGACAATTTTCATTTTGATTGCTCGATTATTTCTAAACGTTTCTTAGAAAATTCAATTTTATTGAAAATCAACTGGGCTATGGCCCACAAGTTTTTGGGCGGCAAAAATTTTAAATGGTCCGATTACGATGGTTGATACCTCTATCAATAGGTTTTGGGACCTGTAATTGCTGTGACAATTTTCATTTTGATTGCTCGATTATTTCTTTACGTTTCTTAGAAAATTCAATTTTATTGAAAATCAACTGTGCTATAGCCCACAAGTTTTTGGGCGGCAAAAATCCAAAATGGTCCGATTACGATGGTTGATACCTCTATCAATAGGTTTCGGGACCTGTAATTGCTGTGACAATTTTCATTTTGATTGCTCGATTATTTCTAAACGTTTCTTAGAAAATTCAATTTTATTGAAAAGTTTTTGGGCGGCAAAAATCTAAAATGGTCCGATTACGATGGTTGATACCTCTATCAATAGGTTTCGGGACCTGTAATTGCTGTGACAATTTTCATTTTGATTGCTCGATTATTTCTAAACGTTTCTTAGAAAATTCAATTTTATTGAAAATCAACTGTGCTATAGCCCACAAGTTTTTGGGCGGCAAAAATCCAAAATGGTCCGATTACGATGGTTGATACCTCTATAAATAGGTTTCGGGACCTGTAATTGCTGTGACAATTTTCATTTTGATTGCTCGATTATTTCTAAACGTTTCTTAGAAAATTCAATTTTATTGAAAATCAACTGTGCTATAGCCCAAAAGTTTTTGGGCGGCAAAAATCCAAAATGGTCCGATTACGATGGTTGATACCTCTATCAATAGGTTTTGGGACCTGTAATTGCTGTGACAATTTTCATTTTGATTGCTCGATTATTTCTATACGTTTCTTAGAAAATTCAATTTTATTGAAAATCAACTGTGCTATAGCCCACAAGTTTTTGGGCGGCAAAAATCCAAAATGGTCCGATTACGATGGTTGATACCTCTATCAATAGGTTTCGGGACCTGTAATTGCTGTGACAATTTTCATTTTGATTGCTCGATTATTTCTAAACGTTTCTTAGAAAATTCAATTTTATTGAAAATCAACTGTGCTATAGCCCACAAGTTTTTGGGCGGCAAAAATCCAAAATGGTCCGATTACGATGGTTGATCCCTCTATAAATAGGTTTCGGGACCTGTAATTGCTGTGACAATTTTCATTTTGATTGCTCGATTATTTCTAAACGTTTCTTAGAAAATTCAATTTTATTGAAAATCAACTGTGCTATAGCCCACAAGTTTTTGGGCGGCAAAAATTTAAAATGGTCCGATTACGATGGTTGATACCTCTATCAATACGTTTCGGGACCTGTAATTGCTGTGACAATTTTCATTTTGATTGCTCGATTATTTCTAAACGTTTCTTAGAAAATTCAATTTTATTGAAAATCAACTGGGCTATGGCCCACAAGTTTTTGGGCGGCAAAAATTTTAAATGGTCCGATTACGATGGTTGATACCTCTATCAATAGGTTTTGGGACCTGTAATTGCTGTGACAATTTTCATTTTGATTGCTCGATTATTTCTTTACGTTTCTTAGAAAATTCAATTTTATTGAAAATCAACTGTGCTATAGCCCACAAGTTTTTGGGCGGCAAAAATCCAAAATGGTCCGATTACGATGGTTGATACCTCTATCAATAGGTTTCGGGACCTGTAATTGCTGTGACAATTTTCATTTTGATTGCTCGATTATTTCTAAACGTTTCTTAGAAAATTCAATTTTATTGAAAAGTTTTTGGGCGGCAAAAATCTAAAATGGTCCGATTACGATGGTTGATACCTCTATCAATAGGTTTCGGGACCTGTAATTGCTGTGACAATTTTCATTTTGATTGCTCGATTATTTCTAAACGTTTCTTAGAAAATTCAATTTTATTGAAAATCAACTGTGCTATAGCCCACAAGTTTTTGGGCGGCAAAAATCCAAAATGGTCCGATTACGATGGTTGATACCTCTATAAATAGGTTTCGGGACCTGTAATTGCTGTGACAATTTTCATTTTGATTGCTCGATTATTTCTAAACGTTTCTTAGAAAATTCAATTTTATTGAAAATCAACTGTGCTATAGCCCAAAAGTTTTTGGGCGGCAAAAATCCAAAATGGTCCGATTACGATGGTTGATACCTCTATCAATAGGTTTTGGGACCTGTAATTGCTGTGACAATTTTCATTTTGATTGCTCGATTATTTCTATACGTTTCTTAGAAAATTCAATTTTATTGAAAATCAACTGTGCTATAGCCCACAAGTTTTTGGGCGGCAAAAATCCAAAATGGTCCGATTACGATGGTTGATACCTCTATCAATAGGTTTCGGGACCTGTAATTGCTGTGACAATTTTCATTTTGATTGCTCGATTATTTCTAAACGTTTCTTAGAAAATTCAATTTTATTGAAAATCAACTGTGCTATAGCCCACAAGTTTTTGGGCGGCAAAAATCCAAAATGGTCCGATTACGATGGTTGATACCTCTATAAATAGGTTTCGGGACCTGTAATTGCTGTGACAATTTTCATTTTGATTGCTCGATTATTTCTAAACGTTTCTTAGAAAATTCAATTTTATTGAAAATCAACTGTGCTATAGCCCACAAGTTTTTGGGCGGCAAAAATTTAAAATGGTCCGATTACGATGGTTGATACCTCTATCAATAGGTTTTGGGACCTGTAATTGCTGTGACAATTTTCATTTTGATTGCTCGATTATTTCTAAACGTTTCTTAGAAAATTCAATTTTATTGAAAATCAACTGTGCTATAGCCCAAAAGTTTTTGGGCGGAAAAAATCCAAAATGGTCCGATTACGATGGTTGATACCTCTATCAATAGGTTTCGGGACCTGTAATTGCTGTGACAATTTTCATTTTGATTGCTCGATTATTTCTAAACGTTTCTTAGAAAATTCAATTTTATTGAAAATCAACTGTGCTATAGCCCACAAGTTTTTGGGCGGCAAAAATCTAAAATGGTCCGATTACGATGGTTGATACCTCTATCAATAGGTTTTGGGACCTGTAATTGCTGTGACAATTTTCATTTTGATTGCTCGATTATTTCTAAACGTTTCTTAGAAAATTCAATTTTATTGAAAATCAACTGTGCTATGGCCCACAAGTTTTTGGGCGGCAAAAATTTAAAATGGTCCGATTACGATGGTTGATACCTCTATCAATAGGTTTTGGGACCTGTAATTGCTGTGACAATTTTCATTTTGATTGCTCGATTATTTCTAAACGTTTCTTAGAAAATTCAATTTTATTGAAAATCAACTGTGCTATAGCCCAAAAGTTTTTGGGCGGCAAAAATCCAAAATGGTCCGATTACGATGGTTGATACCTCTATAAATAGGTTTCGGGACCTGTAATTGCTGTGACAATTTTCATTTTGATTGCTCGATTATTTCTAAACGTTTCTTAGAAAATTCAATTTTATTGAAAATCAACTGTGCTATAGCCCACAAGTTTTTGGGCGGCAAAAATTTAAAATGGTCCGATTACGATGGTTGATACCTCTATCAATAGGTTTTGGGACCTGTAATTGCTGTGACAATTTTCATTTTGATTGCTCGATTATTTCTAAACGTTTCTTAGAAAATTCAATTTTATTGAAAATCAACTGTGCTATGGCCCACAAGTTTTTGGGCGGCAAAAATTTAAAATGGTCCGATTACGATGGTTGATACCTCTATCAATAGGTTTTGGGACCTGTAATTGCTGTGACAATTTTCATTTTGATTGCTCGATTATTTCTAAACGTTTCTTAGAAAATTCAATTTTATTGAAAATCAACTGTGCTATAGCCCACAAGTTTTTGGGCGGCAAAAATCTAAAATTGTCCGATTACGATGGTTGATACCTCTATCAATAGGTTTTGGGACCTGTAATTGCTGTGACAATTTTCATTTTGATTGCTCGATTATTTCTAAACGTTTCTTAGAAAATTCAATTTTATTGAAAATCAACTGTGCTATAGCCCACAAGTTTTTGGGCGGAAAAAATTTAAAATGGTCCGATTACGATGGTTGATACCTCTATCAATAGGTTTTGGGACCTGTAATTGCTGTGACAATTTTCATTTTGATTGCTCGATTATTTCTAAACGTTTCTTAGAAAATTCAATTTTATTGAAAATCAACTGTGCTATAGCCCATAAGTTTTTGGGCGGCAAAAATCCAAAATGGTCCGATTACGATGGTTGATACCTCTATCAATAGGTTTTGGGACCTGTAATTGCTGTGACAATTTTCATTTTGATTGCTCGATTATTTCTAAACGTTTCTTAGAAAATTCAATTTTATTGAAAATCAACTGTGCTATAGCCCATAAGTTTTTGGGCGGCAAAAATCCAAAATGGTCCGATTACGATGGTTGATACCTCTATCAATAGGTTTCGGGACCTGTAATTGCTGTGAAAATTTTCATTTAGATTGCTCGATTATTTCTAAACGTTTCTTAGAAAATTCAATTTTATTGAAAATCAACTGTGCTATAGCCCACAAGTTTTTGGGCGGCAAAAATCTAAAATTGTCCGATTACGATGGTTGATACCTCTATCAATAGGTTTCGGGACCTGTAATTGCTGTGACAATTTACATTTTGATTGCTCGATTATTTCTAAACGTTTCTTAGAAAATTCAATTTTATTGAAAAGTTTTTGGGCGGCAAAAATCTAAAATGGTCCGATTACGATGGTTGATACCTCTATCAATAGGTTTCGGGACCTGTAATTGCTGTGAAAATTTTCATTTAGATTGCTCGATTATTTCTAAACGTTTCTTAGAAAATTCAATTTTATTGAAAATCAACTGTGCTATGGCCCACAAGTTTTTGGGCGGCAAAAATTTAAAATGGTCCGATTACGATGGTTGATACCTCTATCAATAGGTTTTGGGACCTGTAATTGCTGTGACAATTTTCATTTTGATTGCTCGATTATTTCTAAACGTTTCTTAGAAAATTCAATTTTATTGAAAATCAACTGTGCTATAGCCCATAAGTTTTTGGGCGGCAAAAATCCAAAATGGTCCGATTACGATGGTTGATACCTCTATCAATAGGTTTCGGGACCTGTAATTGCTGTGAAAATTTTCATTTAGATTGCTCGATTATTTCTAAACGTTTCTTAGAAAATTCAATTTTATTGAAAATCAACTGGGCTATAGCCCACAAGTTTTTGGGCGGCAAAAATCTAAAATTGTCCGATTACGATGGTTGATACCTCTATCAATAGGTTTCGGGACCTGTAATTGCTGTGACAATTTACATTTTGATTGCTCGATTATTTCTAAACGTTTCTTAGAAAATTCAATTTTATTGAAAAGTTTTTGGGCGGCAAAAATCTAAAATGGTCCGATTACGATGGTTGATACCTCTATCAATAGGTTTTGGGACCTGTAATTGCTGTGACAATTTTCATTTTGATTGCTCGATTATTTCTAAACGTTTCTTAGAAAATTCAATTTTATTGAAAATCAACTGTGCTATAGCCCACAAGTTTTTGGGCGGCAAAAATTTAAAATGGTCCGATTACGATGGTTGATACCTCTATCAATAGGTTTTGGGACCTGTAATTGCTGTGACAATTTTCATTTTGATTGCTCGATTATTTCTAAACGTTTCTTAGAAAATTCAATTTTATTGAAAATCAACTGTGCTATAGCCCACAAGTTTTTGGGCGGCAAAAATCCAAAATGGTCCGATTACGATGGTTGATACCTCTATCAATAGGTTTCGGGACCTGTAATTGCTGTGAAAATTTTCATTTAGATTGCTCGATTATTTCTAAACGTTTCTTAGAAAATTCAATTTTATTGAAAATCAACTGTGCTATAGCCCACAAGTTTTTGGGCGGCAAAAATCTAAAATTGTCCGATTACGATGGTTGATACCTCTATCAATAGGTTTCGGGACCTGTAATTGCTGTGACAATTTACATTTTGATTGCTCGATTATTTCTAAACGTTTCTTAGAAAATTCAATTTTATTGAAAAGTTTTTGGGCGGCAAAAATTTAAAATGGTCCGATTACGATGGTTGATACCTCTATCAATAGGTTTTGGGACCTGTAATTGCTGTGACAATTTTCATTTTGATTGCTCGATTATTTCTAAACGTTTCTTAGAAAATTCAATTTTATTGAAAATCAACTGTGCTATAGCCCACAAGTTTTTGGGCGGCAAAAATTTAAAATGGTCCGATTACGATGGTTGATACCTCTATCAATAGGTTTTGGGACCTGTAATTGCTGTGACAATTTTCATTTTGATTGCTCGATTATTTCTAAACGTTTCTTAGAAAATTCAATTTTATTGAAAATCAACTGTGCTATAGCCCAAAAGTTTTTGGGCGGCAAAAATCCAAAATGGTCCGATTACGATGGTTGATACCTCTATCAATAGGTTTCGGGACCTGTAATTGCTGTGACAATTTTCATTTTGATTGCTCGATTATTTCTAAACGTTTCTTAGAAAATTCAATTTTATTGAAAATCAACTGTGCTATAGCCCACAAGTTTTTGGGCGGCAAAAATTTAAAATGGTCCGATTACGATGGATGATACCTCTATCAATAGGTTTTGGGACCTGTAATTGCTGTGACAATTTTCATTTTGATTGCTCGATTATTTCTAAACGTTTCTTAGAAAATTCAATTTTATTGAAAATCATTTGTGCTATGGCCCACAAGTTTTTGGGCGGCAAAAATTTAAAATGGTCCGATTACGATGGTTGATACCTCTATCAATAGGTTTTGGGACCTGTAATTGCTGTGACAATTTTCATTTTGATTGCTCGATTATTTCTAAACGTTTCTTAGAAAATTCAATTTTATTGAAAATCAACTGTGCTATAGCCCACAAGTTTTTGGGCGGAAAAAATTTAAAATGGTCCGATTACGATGGTTGATACCTCTATCAATAGGTTTTGGGACCTGTAATTGCTGTGACAATTTTCATTTTGATTGCTCGATTATTTCTAAACGTTTCTTAGAAAATTCAATTTTATTGAAAATCAACTGTGCTATAGCCCACAAGTTTTTGGGCGGCAAAAATTTAAAATGGTCCGATTACGATGGTTGATACCTCTATCAATAGGTTTTGGGACCTGTAATTGCTGTGACAATTTTCATTTTGATTGCTCGATTATTTCTAAACGTTTCTTAGAAAATTCAATTTTATTGAAAATCAACTGTGCTATAGCCCACAAGTTTTTGGGCGGCAAAAATCTAAAATGGTCCGATTACGATGGTTGATACCTCTATCAATAGGTTTTGGGACCTGTAATTGCTGTGACAATTTTCATTTTGATTGCTCGATTATTTCTAAACGTTTCTTAGAAAATTCAATTTTATTGAAAATCAACTGTGCTATAGCCCACAAGTTTTTGGGCGGCAAAAATCTAAAATGGTCCGATTACGATGGTTGATACCTCTATCAATAGGTTTCGGGACCTGTAATTGCTGTGACAATTTTCATTTTGATTGCTCGATTATTTCTAAACGTTTCTTAGAAAATTCAATTTTATTGAAAATCAACTGTGCTATAGCCCACAAGTTTTTGGGCGGCAAAAATCTAAAATGGTCCGATTACGATGGTTGATACCTCTATCAATAGGTTTCGGGACCTGTAATTGCTGTGACAATTTTCATTTTGATTGCTCGATTATTTCTAAACGTTTCTTAGAAAATTCAATTTTATTGAAAATCAAGTGTGCTATAGCCCACAAGTTTTTGGGCGGCAAAAATCCAAAATGGTCCGATTACGATGGTTGATACCTCTATCAATAGGTTTCGGGACCTGTAATTGCTGTGACAATTTTCATTTTGATTGCTCGATTATTTCTAAACGTTTCTTAGAAAATTCAATTTTATTGAAAATCAACTGTGCTATAGCCCACAAGTTTTTGGGCGGCAAAAATTTAAAATGGTCCGATTACGATGGATGATACCTCTATCAATAGGTTTTGGGACCTGTAATTGCTGTGCCAATTTTCATTTTGATTGCTCGATTATTTCTAAACGTTTCTTAGAAAATTCAATTTTATTGAAAATCATTTGTGCTATGGCCCACAAGTTTTTGGGCGGCAAAAATTTAAAATGGTCCGATTACGATGGTTGATACCTCTATCAATAGGTTTCGGGACCTGTAATTGCTGTGAAAATTTTCATTTAGATTGCTCGATTATTTCTAAACGTTTCTTAGAAAATTCAATTTTATTGAAAATCAACTGTGCTATAGCCCACAAGTTTTTGGGCGGCAAAAATCCAAAATGGTCCGATTACGATGGTTGATACCTCTATCAATAGGTTTTGGGACCTGTAATTGCTGTGACAATTTTCATTTTGATTGCTCGATTATTTCTAAACGTTTCTTAGAAAATTCAATTTTATTGAAAATCAACTGTGCTATAGCCCACAAGTTTTTGGGCGGCAAAAATCCAAAATGGTCCGATTACGATGGTTGATACCTCTATCAATAGGTTTCGGGACCTGTAATTGCTGTGAAAATTTTCATTTAGATTGCTCGATTATTTCTAAACGTTTCTTAGAAAATTCAATTTTATTGAAAATCAACTGTGCTATAGCCCACAAGTTTTTGGGCGGCAGAAATCCAAAATGGTCCGATTACGATGGTCGATACCTCTATCAATAGGTTTTGGGACCTGTAATTGCTGTGACAATTTTCATTTTGATTGCTCGATTATTTCTAAACGTTTCTTAGAAAATTCAATTTTATTGAAAATCAACTGTGCTATAGCCCACAAGTTTTTGGGCGGCAAAAATCCAAAATGGTCCGATTACGATGGTTGATACCTCTATCAATAGGTTTCGGGACCTGTAATTGCTGTGAAAATTTTCATTTAGATTGCTCGATTATTTCTAAACGTTTCTTAGAAAATTCAATTTTATTGAAAATCAACTGTGCTATAGCCCACAAGTTTTTGGGCGGCAAAAATCTAAAATTGTCCGATTACGATGGTTGATACCTCTATCAATAGGTTTCGGGACCTGTAATTGCTGTGACAATTTACATTTTGATTGCTCGATTATTTCTAAACGTTTCTTAGAAAATTCAATTTTATTGAAAAGTTTTTGGGCGGCAAAAATCTAAAATGGTCCGATTACGATGGTTGATACCTCTATCAATAGGTTTCGGGACCTGTAATTGCTGTGAAAATTTTCATTTAGATTGCTCGATTATTTCTAAACGTTTCTTAGAAAATTCAATTTTATTGAAAATCAACTGTGCTATAGCCCATAAGTTTTTGGGCGGCAAAAATCCAAAATGGTCCGATTACGATGGTTGATACCTCTATCAATAGGTTTTGGGACCTGTAATTGCTGTGACAATTTTCATTTTGATTGCTCGATTATTTCTAAACGTTTCTTAGAAAATTCAATTTTATTGAAAATCAACTGTGCTATAGCCCACAAGTTTTTGGGCGGAAAAAATTTAAAATGGTCCGATTACGATGGTTGATACCTCTATCAATAGGTTTTGGGACCTGTAATTGCTGTGACAATTTTCATTTTGATTGCTCGATTATTTCTAAACGTTTCTTAGAAAATTCAATTTTATTGAAAATCAACTGTGCTATAGCCCACAAGTTTTTGGGCGGCAAAAATTTAAAATGGTCCGATTACGATGGTTGATACCTCTATCAATAGGTTTTGGGACCTGTAATTGCTGTGACAATTTTCATTTTGATTGCTCGATTATTTCTAAACGTTTCTTAGAAAATTCAATTTTATTGAAAATCAACTGTGCTATAGCCCACAAGTTTTTGGGCGGCAAAAATCCAAAATGGTCCGATTACGATGGTTGATACCTCTATCAATAGGTTTCGGGACCTGTAATTGCTGTGAAAATTTTCATTTAGATTGCTCGATTATTTCTAAACGTTTCTTAGAAAATTCAATTTTATTGAAAATCAACTATGCTATAGCCCACAAGTTTTTGGGCGGCAAAAATCTAAAATTGTCCGATTACGATGGTTGATACCTCTATCAATAGGTTTCGGGACCTGTAATTGCTGTGACAATTTACATTTTGATTGCTCGATTATTTCTAAACGTTTCTTAGAAAATTCAATTTTATTGAAAAGTTTTTGGGCGGCAAAAATCTAAAATGGTCCGATTACGATGGTTGATACCTCTATCAATAGGTTTCGGGACCTGTAATTGCTGTGAAAATTTTCATTTAGATTGCTCGATTATTTCTAAACGTTTCTTAGAAAATTCAATTTTATTGAAAATCAACTGTGCTATAGCCCACAAGTTTTTGGGCGGCAAAAATCTAAAATTGTCCGATTACGATGGTTGATACCTCTATCAATAGGTTTTGGGACCTGTAATTGCTGTGACAATTTTCATTTTGATTGCTCGATTATTTCTAAACGTTTCTTAGAAAATTCAATTTTATTGAAAATCAACTGTGCTATAGCCCACAAGTTTTTGGGCGGCAAAAATCCAAAATGGTCCGATTACGATGGTTGATACCTCTATCAATAGGTTTCGGGACCTGTAATTGCTGTGAAAATTTTCATTTAGATTGCTCGATTATTTCTAAGCGTTTCTTAGAAAATTCAATTTTATTGAAAATCAACTGTGCTATAGCCCACAAGTTTTTGGGCGGCAAAAATCTAAAATTGTCCGATTACGATGGTTGATACCTCTATCAATAGGTTTTGGGACCTGTAATTGCTGTGACAATTTTCATTTTGATTGCTCGATTATTTCTAAACGTTTCTTAGAAAATTCAATTTTATTGAAAATCAACTGTGCTATAGCCCACAAGTTTTTGGGCGGCAAAAATTTAAAATGGTCCGATTACGATGGTTGATACCTCTATCAATAGGTTTTGGGACCTGTAATTGCTGTGGCAATTTTCATTTTGATTGCTCGATTATTTCTAAACGTTTCTTAGAAAATTCAATTTTATTGAAAATCAACTGTGCTATAGCCCACAAGTTTTTGGGCGGCAAAAATCCAAAATGGTCCGATTACGATGGTTGATACCTCTATCAATAGGTTTCGGGACCTGTAATTGCTGTGAAAATTTTCATTTTGATTGCTCGATTATTTCTAAACGTTTCTTAGAAAATTCAATTTTATTTAAAATCAACTGTGCTATAGCCCACAAGTTTTTGGGCGGCAAAAATCTAAAATGGTCCGATTACGATGGTTGATACCTCTATCAATAGGTTTCGGGACCTGTAATGGCTGTGACAATTTTCATTTTGATTGCTCGATTATTTCTAAACGTTTCTTAGAAAATTCAATTTTATTGAAAATCAACTGTGCTATAGCCCACAAGTTTTTGGGCGGCAAAAATTTAAAATGGTCCGATTACGATGGTTGATACCTCTATCAATAGGTTTCGGAACCTGTAATTGCTGTGACAATTTTCATTTTGATTGCTCGATTATTTCTAAACGTTTCTTAGAAAATTCAAGTTTATTGAAAATCAACTGTGCTATATAGCCCACAAGTTTTTGGGCGGCAAAAATTTAAAATGGTCCGATTACGATGGTTGATACCTCTATCAATAGGTTTTGGGACCTGTAATTGCTGTGACAATTTTCATTTTGATTGCTCGATTATTTCTAAACGTTTCTTAGAAAATTCAATTTTATTGAAAATCAACTGTGCTATAGCCCACAAGTTTTTGGGCGGCAAAAATCTAAAATTGTCCGATTACGATGGTTGATACCTCTATCAAATGTTTCGGGACCTGTAATTGCTGTGACAATTTTCATTTTGATTGCTCGATTATTTCTAAACGTTTCTTAGAAAATTCAATTTTATTGAAAATCAACTGTGCTATAGCCCACAAGTTTTTGGGCGGCAAAAATCTAAAATGGTCCGATTACGATGGTTGATACCTCTATCAATAGGTTTCGGGACCTGTAATTGCTGTGACAATTTTCATTTTGATTGCTCGATTATTTCTAAACGTTTCTTAGAAAATTCAATTTTATTGAAAATCAACTGTGCTATAGCCCACAAGTTTTTGGGCGGCAAAAATTTAAAATGGTCCGATTACGATGGTTGATACCTCTATCAATAGGTTTTGGGACCTGTAATTGCTGTGACAATTTTCATTTTGATTGCTCGATTATTTCTAAACGTTTCTTAGAAAATTCAATTTTATTGAAAATCAACTGTGCTATAGCCCACAAGTTTTTGGGCGGCAAAAATCCAAAATGGTCCGATTACGATGGTTGATACCTCTATCAATAGGTTTCGGGACCTGTAATTGCTGTGAAAATTTTCATTTTGATTGCTCGATTATTTCTAAACGTTTCTTAGAAAATTCAATTTTATTGAAAATCAACTGTGCTATAGCCCACAAGTTTTTGGGCGGCAAAAATTTAAAATGGTCCGATTACGATGGTTGATACCTCTATCAATAGGTTTTGGGACCTGTAATTGCTGTGACAATTTTCATTTTGATTGCTCGATTATTTCTAAACGTTTCTTAGAAAATTCAATTTTATTGAAAATCAACAGTGCTATAGCCCACAAGTTTTTGGGCGGCAAAAATCTAAAATTGTCCGATTACGATGGTTGATACCTCTATCAATAGGTTTCGGGACCTGTAATTGCTGTGACAATTTTCATTTTGATTGCTCGATTATTTCTAAACGTTTCTTAGAAAATTCAATTTTATTGAAAATCAACTGTGCTATATAGCCCACAAGTTTTTGGGCGGCAAAAATTTAAAATGGTCCGATTACGATGGTTGATACCTCTATCAATAGGTTTTGGGACCTGTAATTGCTGTGACAATTTTCATTTTGATTGCTCGATTATTTCTAAACGTTTCTTAGAAAATTCAATTTTATTGAAAATCAACTGTGCTATAGCCCACAAGTTTTTGGGCGGCAAAAATCCAAAATGGTCCGATTACGATGGTTGATACCTCTATCAATAGGTTTCGGGACCTGTAATTGCTGTGAAAATTTTCATTTTGATTGCTCGATTATTTCTAAACGTTTCTTAGAAAATTCAATTTTATTGAAAATCAACTGTGCTATAGCCCACAAGTTTTTGGGCGGCAAAAATTTAAAATGGTCCGATTACGATGGTTGATACCTCTATCAATAGGTTTTGGGACCTGTAATTGCTGTGACAATTTTCATTTTGATTGCTCGATTATTTCTAAACGTTTCTTAGAAAATTCAATTTTATTGAAAATCAACAGTGCTATAGCCCACAAGTTTTTGGGCGGCAAAAATCTAAAATTGTCCGATTACGATGGTTGATACCTCTATCAATAGGTTTCGGGACCTGTAATTGCTGTGACAATTTTCATTTTGATTGCTCGATTATTTCTAAACGTTTCTTAGAAAATTCAATTTTATTGAAAATCAACTGTGCTATATAGCCCACAAGTTTTTGGGCGGCAAAAATTTAAAATGGTCCGATTACGATGGTTGATACCTCTATCAATAGGTTTTGGGACCTGTAATTGCTGTGACAATTTTCATTTTGATTGCTCGATTATTTCTAAACGTTTCTTAGAAAATTCAATTTTATTGAAAATCAACTGTGCTATAGCCCACAAGTTTTTGGGCGGCAAAAATCTAAAATGGTCCGATTACGATGGTTGATACCTCTATCAATAGGTTTCGGGACCTGTAATTGCTGTGACAATTTTCATTTTGATTGCTCGATTATTTCTAAACGTTTCTTAGAAAATTCAATTTTATTGAAAATCAACTGTGCTATAGCCCACAAGTTTTTGGGCGGCAAAAATCTAAAATGGTCCGATTACGATGGTTGATACCTCTATCAAAAGGTTTTGGGACCTGTAATTGCTGTGACAATTTTCATTTTGATTGCTCGATTATTTCTAAACGTTTCTTAGAAAATTCAATTTTATTGAAAATCAACTGTGCTATAGCCCACAAGTTTTTGGGCGGCAAAAATCCAAAATGGTCCGATTACGATGGTTGATACCTCTATCAATAGGTTTCGGGACCTGTAATTGCTGTGACAATTTTCATTTTGATTGCTCGATTATTTCTAAACGTTTCTTAGAAAATTCAATTTTATTGAAAATCAACTGTGCTATAGCCCACAAGTTTTTGGGCGGCAAAAATTTAAAATGGTCCGATTACGATGGTTGATACCTCTATCAATAGGTTTTGGGACCTGTAATTGCTGTGACAATTTTCATTTTGATTGCTCGATTATTTCTAAACGTTTCTTAGAAAATTCAATTTTATTGAAAATCAACTGTGCTATAGCCCACAAGTTTTTGGGCGGCAAAAATCCAAAATGATCCGATTACGATGGTTGATACCTCTATCAATAGGTTTCGGGACCTGTAATTGCTGTGACAATTTTCATTTTGATTGCTCGATTATTTCTAAACGTTTCTTAGAAAATTCAATTTTATTGAAAATCAACTGTGCTATAGCCCACAAGTTTTTGGGCGGCAAAAATCCAAAATGGTCCGATTACGATGGTTGATACCTCTATCAATAGGTTTTGGGACCTGTAATTGCTGTGACAATTTTCATTTTGATTTCTCGATTATTTCTAAACGTTTCTTAGAAAATTCAATTTTATTGAAAATCAACTGTGCTATAGCCCACAAGTTTTTGGGCGGCAAAAATTTAAAATGGTCCGATTACGATGGTTGATACCTCTATCAATAGGTTTTGGGACCTGTAATTGCTGTGACAATTTTCATTTTGATTGCTCGATTATTTCTAAACGTTTCTTAGAAAATTCAATTTTATTGAAAATTAACTGTGCTATAGCCCACAAGTTTTTGGGCGGCAAAAATCCAAAATGGTCCGATTACGATGGTTGATACCTCTATCAATAGGTTTTGGGACCTGTAATTGCTGTGACAATTTTCATTTTGATTTCTCGATTATTTCTAAACGTTTCTTAGAAAATTCAATTTTATTGAAAATCAACTGTGCTATAGCCCACAAGTTTTTGGGCGGCAAAAATTTAAAATGGTCCGATTACGATGGTTGATACCTCTATCAATAGGTTTTGGGACCTGTAATTGCTGTGACAATTTTCATTTTGATTGCTCGATTATTTCTAAACGTTTCTTAGAAAATTCAATTTTATTGAAAATCAACTGTGCTATAGCCCACAAGTTTTTGGGCGGCAAAAATCCAAAATGGTCCGATTACGATGGTTGATACCTCTATCAATAGGTTTCGGGACCTGTAATTGCTGTGACAATTTTCATTTTGATTGCTCGATTATTTCTAAACGTTTCTTAGAAAATTCAATTTTATTGAAAATCAACTGTGCTATAGCCCACAAGTTTTTGGGCGGCAAAAATTTAAAATGGTCCGATTACGATGGTTGATACCTCTATCAATAGGTTTTGGGACCTGTAATTGCTGTGACAATTTTCATTTTGATTGCTCGATTATTTCTAAACGTTTCTTAGAAAATTCAATTTTATTGAAAATCAACTGTGCTATAGCCCACAAGTTTTTGGGCGGCAAAAATTTAAAATGGTCCGATTACGATGGTTGATACCTCTATCAATAGGTTTTGGGACCTGTAATTGCTGTGACAATTTTCATTTTGATTGCTCGATTATTTCTAAACGTTTCTTAGAAAATTCAATTTTATTGAAAATCAACAGTGCTATAGCCCACAAGTTTTTGGGCGGCAAAAATCCAAAATGGTCCGATTACGATGGTTGATACCTCTATCAATAGGTTTCGGGACCTGTAATTGCTGTGAAAATTTTCATTTTGATTGCTCGATTATTTCTAAACGTTTCTTAGAAAATTCAATTTTATTGAAAATCAACTGTGCTATAGCCCACAAGTTTTTGGGCGGCAAAAATTTAAAATGGTCCGATTACGATGGTTGATACCTCTATCAATAGGTTTTGGGACCTGTAATTGCTGTGACAATTTTCATTTTGATTGCTCGATTATTTCTAAACGTTTCTTAGAAAATTCAATTTTATTGAAAATCAACTGTGCTATAGCCCACAAGTTTTTGGGCGGCAAAAATCCAAAATGGTCCGATTACGATGGTTGATACCTCTATCAATAGGTTTTGGGACCTGTAATTGCTGTGACAATTTTCATTTTGATTGCTCGATTATTTCTAAACGTGTCTTAGAAAATTCAATTTTATTGAAAATCAACTGTGCTATAGCCCACAAGTTTTTGGGCGGCAAAAATTTAAAATGGTCCGATTACGATGGTTGATACCTCTATCAATAGGTTTTGGGACCTGTAATTGCTGTGAAAATTTTCATTTTGATTGCTCGATTATTTCTAAACGTTTCTTAGAAAATTCAATTTTATTGAAAATCAACAGTGCTATAGCCCACAAGTTTTTGGGCGGCAAAAATCCAAAATGGTCCGATTACGATGGTTGATACCTCTATCAATAGGTTTTGGGACCTGTAATTGCTGTGACAATTTTCATTTTGATTGCTCGATTATTTCTAAACGTTTCTTAGAAAATTCAATTTTATTGAAAATCAACTGTGCTATAGCCCACAAGTTTTTGGGCGGCAAAAATTTAAAATGGTCCGATTACGATGGTTGATACCTCTATCAATAGGTTTTGGGACCTGTAATTGCTGTGACAATTTTCATTTTGATTGCTCGATTATTTCTAAACGTTTCTTAGAAAATTCAATTTTATTGAAAATCAACAGTGCTATAGCCCACAAGTTTTTGGGCGGCAAAAATTTAAAATGGTCCGATTACGATGGTTGATACCTCTATCAATAGGTTTCGGGACCTGTAATTGCTGTGAAAATTTTCATTTTGATTGCTCGATTATTTCTAAACGTTTCTTAGAAAATTCAATTTTATTGAAAATCAACAGTGCTATAGCCCACAAGTTTTTGGGCGGCAAAAATCCAAAATGGTCCGATTACGATGGTTGATACCTCTATCAATAGGTTTTGGGACCTGTAATTGCTGTGACAATTTTCATTTTGATTGCTCGATTATTTCTAAACGTTTCTTAGAAAATTCAATTTTATTGAAAATCAACAGTGCTATAGCCCACAAGTTTTTGGGCGGCAAAAATCCAAAATGGTCCGATTACGATGGTTGATACCTCTATCAATAGGTTTCGGGACCTGTAATTGCTGTGAAAATTTTCATTTTGATTGCTCGATTATTTCTAAACGTTTCTTAGAAAATTCAATTTTATTGAAAATCAACAGTGCTATAGCCCACAAGTTTTTGGGCGGCAAAAATCCAAAATGGTCCGATTACGATGGTTGATACCTCTATCAATAGGTTTTGGGACCTGTAATTGCTGTGACAATTTTCATTTTGATTGCTCGATTATTTCTAAACGTTTCTTAGAAAATTCAATTTTATTGAAAATCAACAGTGCTATAGCCCACAAGTTTTTGGGCGGCAAAAATCCAAAATGGTCCGATTACGATGGTTGATACCTCTATCAATAGGTTTTGGGACCTGTAATTGCTGTGAAAATTTTCATTTTGATTGCTCGATTATTTCTAAACGTTTCTTAGAAAATTCAATTTTATTGAAAATCAACAGTGCTATAGCCCACAAGTTTTTGGGCGGCAAAAATCCAAAATGGTCCGATTACGATGGTTGATACCTCTATCAATAGGTTTTGGGACCTGTAATTGCTGTGACAATTTTCATTTTGATTGCTCGATTATTTCTAAACGTTTCTTAGAAAATTCAATTTTATTGAAAATCAACTGTGCTATAGCCCACAAGTTTTTGGGCGGCAAAAATTTAAAATGGTCCGATTACGATGGTTGATACCTCTATCAATAGGTTTTGGGACCTGTAATTGCTGTGACAATTTTCATTTTGATTGCTCGATTATTTCTAAACGTTTCTTAGAAAATTCAATTTTATTGAAAATCAACAGTGCTATAGCCCACAAGTTTTTGGGCGGCAAAAATCCAAAATGGTCCGATTACGATGGTTGATACCTCTATCAATAGGTTTCGGGACCTGTAATTGCTGTGAAAATTTTCATTTTGATTGCTCGATTATTTCTAAACGTTTCTTAGAAAATTCAATTTTATTGAAAATCAACTGTGCTATAGCCCACAAGTTTTTGGGCGGCAAAAATTTAAAATGGTCCGATTACGATGGTTGATACCTCTATCAATAGGTTTCGGGACCTGTAATTGCTGTGAAAATTTTCATTTTGATTGCTCGATTATTTCTAAACGTTTCTTAGAAAATTCAATTTTATTGAAAATCAACTGTGCTATAGCCCACAAGTTTTTGGGCGGCAAAAATTTAAAATGGTCCGATTACGATGGTTGATACCTCTATCAATAGGTTTTGGGACCTGTAATTGCTGTGACAATTTTCATTTTGATTGCTCGATTATTTCTAAACGTTTCTTAGAAAATTCAATTTTATTGAAAATCAACAGTGCTATAGCCCACAAGTTTTTGGGCGGCAAAAATCTAAAATTGTCCGATTACGATGGTTGATACCTCTATCAATAGGTTTCGGGACCTGTAATTGCTGTGACAATTTTCATTTTGATTGCTCGATTATTTCTAAACGTTTCTTAGAAAATTCAATTTTATTGAAAATCAACTGTGCTATATAGCCCACAAGTTTTTGGGCGGCAAAAATTTAAAATGGTCCGATTACGATGGTTGATACCTCTATCAATAGGTTTTGGGACCTGTAATTGCTGTGACAATTTTCATTTTGATTGCTCGATTATTTCTAAACGTTTCTTAGAAAATTCAATTTTATTGAAAATCAACTGTGCTATAGCCCACAAGTTTTTGGGCGGCAAAAATCTAAAATGGTCCGATTACGATGGTTGATACCTCTATCAATAGGTTTCGGGACCTGTAATTGCTGTGACAATTTTCATTTTGATTGCTCGATTATTTCTAAACGTTTCTTAGAAAATTCAATTTTATTGAAAATCAACTGTGCTATAGCCCACAAGTTTTTGGGCGGCAAAAATCTAAAATGGTCCGATTACGATGGTTGATACCTCTATCAATAGGTTTTGGGACCTGTAATTGCTGTGACAATTTTCATTTTGATTGCTCGATTATTTCTAAACGTTTCTTAGAAAATTCAATTTTATTGAAAATCAACTGTGCTATAGCCCACAAGTTTTTGGGCGGCAAAAATCCAAAATGGTCCGATTACGATGGTTGATACCTCTATCAATAGGTTTCGGGACCTGTAATTGCTGTGACAATTTTCATTTTGATTGCTCGATTATTTCTAAACGTTTCTTAGAAAATTCAATTTTATTGAAAATCAACTGTGCTATAGCCCACAAGTTTTTGGGCGGCAAAAATTTAAAATGGTCCGATTACGATGGTTGATACCTCTATCAATAGGTTTTGGGACCTGTAATTGCTGTGACAATTTTCATTTTGATTGCTCGATTATTTCTAAACGTTTCTTAGAAAATTCAATTTTATTGAAAATCAACTGTGCTATAGCCCACAAGTTTTTGGGCGGCAAAAATCCAAAATGATCCGATTACGATGGTTGATACCTCTATCAATAGGTTTCGGGACCTGTAATTGCTGTGACAATTTTCATTTTGATTGCTCGATTATTTCTAAACGTTTCTTAGAAAATTCAATTTTATTGAAAATCAACTGTGCTATAGCCCACAAGTTTTTGGGCGGCAAAAATCCAAAATGGTCCGATTACGATGGTTGATACCTCTATCAATAGGTTTTGGGACCTGTAATTGCTGTGACAATTTTCATTTTGATTTCTCGATTATTTCTAAACGTTTCTTAGAAAATTCAATTTTATTGAAAATCAACTGTGCTATAGCCCACAAGTTTTTGGGCGGCAAAAATTTAAAATGGTCCGATTACGATGGTTGATACCTCTATCAATAGGTTTTGGGACCTGTAATTGCTGTGACAATTTTCATTTTGATTGCTCGATTATTTCTAAACGTTTCTTAGAAAATTCAATTTTATTGAAAATCAACTGTGCTATAGCCCACAAGTTTTTGGGCGGCAAAACTCCAAAATGGTCCGATTACGATGGTTGATACCTCTATCAATAGGTTTCGGGACCTGTAATTGCTGTGACAATTTTCATTTTGATTGCTCGATTATTTCTAAACGTTTCTTAGAAAATTCAATTTTATTGAAAATCAACTGTGCTATAGCCCACAAGTTTTTGGGCGGCAAAAATTTAAAATGGTCCGATTACGATGGTTGATACCTCTATCAATAGGTTTTGGGACCTGTAATTGCTGTGACAATTTTCATTTTGATTGCTCGATTATTTCTAAACGTTTCTTAGAAAATTCAATTTTATTGAAAATCAACTGTGCTATAGCCCACAAGTTTTTGGGCGGCAAAAATCCAAAATGGTCCGATTACGATGGTTGATACCTCTATCAATAGGTTTCGGGACCTGTAATTGCTGTGAAAATTTTCATTTTGATTGCTCGATTATTTCTAAACGTTTCTTAGAAAATTCAATTTTATTGAAAATCAACTGTGCTATAGCCCACAAGTTTTTGGGCGGCAAAAATCTAAAATGGTCCGATTACGATGGTTGATACCTCTATCAATAGGTTTCGGGACCTGTAATTGCTGTGACAATTTTCATTTTGATTGCTCGATTATTTCTAAACGTTTCTTAGAAAATTCAATTTTATTGAAAATCAACTGTGCTATATAGCCCACAAGTTTTTGGGCGGCAAAAATTTAAAATGGTCCGATTACGATGGTTGATACCTCTATCAATAGGTTTTGGGACCTGTAATTGCTGTGACAATTTTCATTTTGATTGCTCGATTATTTCTAAACGTTTCTTAGAAAATTCAATTTTATTGAAAATCAACTGTGCTATAGCCCACAAGTTTTTGGGCGGCAAAAATCTAAAATTGTCCGATTACGATGGTTGATACCTCTATCAATAGGTTTCGGGACCTGTAATTGCTGTGAAAATTTTCATTTTGATTGCTCGATTATTTCTAAACGTTTCTTAGAAAATTCAATTTTATTGAAAATCAACTGTGCTATAGCCCACAAGTTTTTGGGCGGCAAAAATCTAAAATGGTCCGATTACGATGGTTGATACCTCTATCAATAGGTTTCGGGACCTGTAATTGCTGTGACAATTTTCATTTTGATTGCTCGATTATTTCTAAACGTTTCTTAGAAAATTCAATTTTATTGAAAATCAACTGTGCTATAGCCCACAAGTTTTTGGGCGGCAAAAATTTAAAATGGTCCGATTACGATGGTTGATACCTCTATCAATAGGTTTTGGGACCTGTAATTGCTGTGACAATTTTCATTTTGATTGCTCGATTATTTCTAAACGTTTCTTAGAAAATTCAATTTTATTGAAAATCAACTGTGCTATAGCCCACAAGTTTTTGGGCGGCAAAAATCCAAAATGGTCCGATTACGATGGTTGATACCTCTATCAATAGGTTTCGGGACCTGTAATTGCTGTGAAAATTTTCATTTTGATTGCTCGATTATTTCTAAACGTTTCTTAGAAAATTCAATTTTATTGAAAATCAACTGTGCTATATAGCCCACAAGTTTTTGGGCGGCAAAAATTTAAAATGGTCCGATTACGATGGTTGATACCTCTATCAATAGGTTTTGGGACCTGTAATTGCTGTGACAATTTTCATTTTGATTGCTCGATTATTTCTAAACGTTTCTTAGAAAATTCAATTTTATTGAAAATCAACTGTGCTATAGCCCACAAGTTTTTGGGCGGCAAAAATCTAAAATGGTCCGATTACGATGGTTGATACCTCTATCAATAGGTTTCGGGACCTGTAATTGCTGTGACAATTTTCATTTTGATTGCTCGATTATTTCTAAACGTTTCTTAGAAAATTCAATTTTATTGAAAATCAACTGTGCTATAGCCCACAAGTTTTTGGGCGGCAAAAATCTAAAATGGTCCGATTACGATGGTTGATACCTCTATCAATAGGTTTTGGGACCTGTAATTGCTGTGACAATTTTCATTTTGATTGCTCGATTATTTCTAAACGTTTCTTAGAAAATTCAATTTTATTGAAAATCAACTGTGCTATAGCCCACAAGTTTTTGGGCGGCAAAAATTTAAAATGGTCCGATTACGATGGTTGATACCTCTATCAATAGGTTTTGGGACCTGTAATTGCTGTGACAATTTTCATTTTGATTGCTCGATTATTTCTAAACGTTTCTTAGAAAATTCAATTTTATTGAAAATCAACTGTGCTATAGCCCACAAGTTTTTGGGCGGCAAAAATCCAAAATGGTCCGATTACGATGGTTGATACCTCTATCAATAGGTTTTGGGACCTGTAATTGCTGTGACAATTTTCATTTTGATTGCTCGATTATTTCTAAACGTTTCTTAGAAAATTCAATTTTATTGAAAATCAACTGTGCTATAGCCCACAAGTTTTTGGGCGGCAAAATTCCAAAATGATCCGATTACGATGGTTGATACCTCTATCAATAGGTTTCGGGACCTGTAATTGCTGTGACAATTTTCATTTTGATTGCTCGATTATTTCTAAACGTTTCTTAGAAAATTCAATTTTATTGAAAATCAACTGTGCTATAGCCCACAAGTTTTTGGGCGGCAAAAATCCAAAATGGTCCGATTACGATGGTTGATACCTCTATCAATAGGTTTTGGGACCTGTAATTGCTGTGACAATTTTCATTTTGATTTCTCGATTATTTCTAAACGTTTCTTAGAAAATTCAATTTTATTGAAAATCAACTGTGCTATAGCCCACAAGTTTTTGGGCGGCAAAAATTTAAAATGGTCCGATTACGATGGTTGATACCTCTATCAATAGGTTTTGGGACCTGTAATTGCTGTGACAATTTTCATTTTGATTGCTCGATTATTTCTAAACGTTTCTTAGAAAATTCAATTTTATTGAAAATCAACTGTGCTATAGCCCACAAGTTTTTGGGCGGCAAAAATCCAAAATGGTCCGATTACGATGGTTGATACCTCTATCAATAGGTTTCGGGACCTGTAATTGCTGTGACAATTTTCATTTTGATTGCTCGATTATTTCTAAACGTTTCTTAGAAAATTCAATTTTATTGAAAATCAACTGTGCTATAGCCCACAAGTTTTTGGGCGGCAAAAATTTAAAATGGTCCGATTACGATGGTTGATACCTCTATCAATAGGTTTTGGGACCTGTAATTGCTGTGACAATTTTCATTTTGATTGCTCGATTATTTCTAAACGTTTCTTAGAAAATTCAATTTTATTGAAAATCAACTGTGCTATAGCCCACAAGTTTTTGGGCGGCAAAAATCCAAAATGGTCCGATTACGATGGTTGATACCTCTATCAATAGGTTTCGGGACCTGTAATTGCTGTGACAATTTTCATTTTGATTGCTCGATTATTTCTAAACGTTTCTTAGAAAATTCAATTTTATTGAAAATCAACTGTGCTATAGCCCACAAGTTTTTGGGCGGCAAAAATCTAAAATGGTCCGATTACGATGGTTGATACCTCTATCAATAGGTTTCGGGACCTGTAATTGCTGTGACAATTTTCATTTTGATTGCTCGATTATTTCTAAACGTTTCTTAGAAAATTCAATTTTATTGAAAATCAACTGTGCTATATAGCCCACAAGTTTTTGGGCGGCAAAAATTTAAAATGGTCCGATTACGATGGTTGATACCTCTATCAATAGGTTTTGGGACCTGTAATTGCTGTGACAATTTTCATTTTGATTGCTCGATTATTTCTAAACGTTTCTTAGAAAATTCAATTTTATTGAAAATCAACTGTGCTATAGCCCACAAGTTTTTGGGCGGCAAAAATCTAAAATTGTCCGATTACGATGGTTGATACCTCTATCAATAGGTTTCGGGACCTGTAATTGCTGTGAAAATTTTCATTTTGATTGCTCGATTATTTCTAAACGTTTCTTAGAAAATTCAATTTTATTGAAAATCAACTGTGCTATAGCCCACAAGTTTTTGGGCGGCAAAAATCTAAAATGGTCCGATTACGATGGTTGATACCTCTATCAATAGGTTTCGGGACCTGTAATTGCTGTGACAATTTTCATTTTGATTGCTCGATTATTTCTAAACGTTTCTTAGAAAATTCAATTTTATTGAAAATCAACTGTGCTATAGCCCACAAGTTTTTGGGCGGCAAAAATTTAAAATGGTCCGATTACGATGGTTGATACCTCTATCAATAGGTTTCGGGACCTGTAATTGCTGTGACAATTTTCATTTTGATTGCTCGATTATTTCTAAACGTTTCTTAGAAAATTCAATTTTATTGAAAATCAACTGTGCTATAGCCCACAAGTTTTTGGGCGGCAAAAATTTAAAATGGTCCGATTACGATGGTTGATACCTCTATCAATAGGTTTTGGGACCTGTAATTGCTGTGACAATTTTCATTTTGATTGCTCGATTATTTCTAAACGTTTCTTAGAAAATTCAATTTTATTGAAAATCAACTGTGCTATAGCCCACAAGTTTTTGGGCGGCAAAAATCCAAAATGGTCCGATTACGATGGTTGATACCTCTATCAATAGGTTTCGGGACCTGTAATTGCTGTGAAAATTTTCATTTTGATTGCTCGATTATTTCTAAACGTTTCTTAGAAAATTCAATTTTATTGAAAATCAACTGTGCTATAGCCCACAAGTTTTTGGGCGGCAAAAATCTAAAATGGTCCGATTACGATGGTTGATACCTCTATCAATAGGTTTCGGGACCTGTAATTGCTGTGACAATTTTCATTTTGATTGCTCGATTATTTCTAAACGTTTCTTAGAAAATTCAATTTTATTGAAAATCAACTGTGCTATAGCCCACAAGTTTTTGGGCGGCAAAAATTTAAAATGGTCCGATTACGATGGTTGATACCTCTATCAATAGGTTTCGGGACCTGTAATTGCTGTGACAATTTTCATTTTGATTGCTCGATTATTTCTAAACGTTTCTTAGAAAATTCAATTTTATTGAAAATCAACTGTGCTATAGCCCACAAGTTTTTGGGCGGCAAAAATTTAAAATGGTCCGATTACGATGGTTGATACCTCTATCAATAGGTTTTGGGACCTGTAATTGCTGTGACAATTTTCATTTTGATTGCTCGATTATTTCTAAACGTTTCTTAGAAAATTCAATTTTATTGAAAATCAACTGTGCTATAGCCCACAAGTTTTTGGGCGGCAAAAATCCAAAATGGTCCGATTACGATGGTTGATACCTCTATCAATAGGTTTCGGGACCTGTAATTGCTGTGACAATTTTCATTTTGATTGCTCGATTATTTCTAAACGTTTCTTAGAAAATTCAATTTTATTGAAAATCAACTGTGCTATAGCCCACAAGTTTTTGGGCGGCAAAAATTTAAAATGGTCCGATTACGATGGTTGATACCTCTATCAATAGGTTTTGGGACCTGTAATTGCTGTGACAATTTTCATTTTGATTGCTCGATTATTTCTAAACGTTTCTTAGAAAATTCAATTTTATTGAAAATCAACTGTGCTATAGCCCACAAGTTTTTGGGCGGCAAAAATTTAAAATGGTCCGATTACGATGGTTGATACCTCTATCAATAGGTTTTGGGACCTGTAATTGCTGTGACAATTTTCATTTTGATTGCTCGATTATTTCTAAACGTTTCTTAGAAAATTCAATTTTATTGAAAATCAACTGTGCTATAGCCCACAAGTTTTTGGGCGGCAAAAATCCAAAATGGTCCGATTACGATGGTTGATACCTCTATCAATAGGTTTCGGGACCTGTAATTGCTGTGACAATTTTCATTTTGATTGCTCGATTATTTCTAAACGTTTCTTAGAAAATTCAATTTTATTGAAAATCAACTGTGCTATAGCCCACAAGTTTTTGGGCGGCAAAAATTTAAAATGGTCCGATTACGATGGTTGATACCTCTATCAATAGGTTTTGGGACCTGTAATTGCTGTGACAATTTTCATTTTGATTGCTCGATTATTTCTAAACGTTTCTTAGAAAATTCAATTTTATTGAAAATCAACTGTGCTATAGCCCACAAGTTTTTGGGCGGCAAAAATTTAAAATGGTCCGATTACGATGGTTGATACCTCTATCAATAGGTTTTGGGACCTGTAATTGCTGTGACAATTTTCATTTTGATTGCTCGATTATTTCTAAACGTTTCTTAGAAAATTCAATTTTATTGAAAATCAACAGTGCTATAGCCCACAAGTTTTTGGGCGGCAAAAATTTAAAATGGTCCGATTACGATGGTTGATACCTCTATCAATAGGTTTTGGAACCTGTAATTGCTGTGACAATTTTCATTTTGATTGCTCGATTATTTCTAAACGTTTCTTAGAAAATTCAATTTTATTGAAAATCAACTGTGCTATAGCCCACAAGTTTTTGGGCGGCAAAAATTTAAAATGGTCCGATTACGATGGTTGATACCTCTATCAATAGGTTTCGGGACCTGTAATTGCTGTGAAAATTTTCATTTTGATTGCTCGATTATTTCTAAACGTTTCTTAGAAAATTCAATTTTATTGAAAATCAACTGTGCTATAGCCCACAAGTTTTTGGGCGGCAAAAATTTAAAATGGTCCGATTACGATGGTTGATACCTCTATCAATAGGTTTTGGGACCTGTAATTGCTGTGACAATTTTCATTTTGATTGCTCGATTATTTCTAAACGTTTCTTAGAAAATTCAATTTTATTGAAAATCAACAGTGCTATAGCCCACAAGTTTTTGGGCGGCAAAAATCTAAAATTGTTCGATTACGATGGTTGATACCTCTATCAATAGGTTTCGGGACCTGTAATTGCTGTGACAATTTTCATTTTGATTGCTCGATTATTTCTAAACGTTTCTTAGAAAATTCAATTTTATTGAAAATCAACTGTGCTATATAGCCCACAAGTTTTTGGGCGGCAAAAATTTAAAATGGTCCGATTACGATGGTTGATACCTCTATCAATAGGTTTCGGGACCTGTAATTGCTGTGAAAATTTTCATTTTGATTGCTCGATTATTTCTAAACGTTTCTTAGAAAATTCAATTTTATTGAAAATCAACTGTGCTATAGCCCACAAGTTTTTGGGCGGCAAAAATTTAAAATGGTCCGATTACGATGGTTGATACCTCTATCAATAGGTTTTGGGACCTGTAATTGCTGTGACAATTTTCATTTTGATTGCTCGATTATTTCTAAACGTTTCTTAGAAAATTCAATTTTATTGAAAATCAACAGTGCTATAGCCCACAAGTTTTTGGGCGGCAAAAATCTAAAATTGTCCGATTACGATGGTTGATACCTCTATCAATAGGTTTCGGGACCTGTAATTGCTGTGACAATTTTCATTTTGATTGCTCGATTATTTCTAAACGTTTCTTAGAAAATTCAATTTTATTGAAAATCAACTGTGCTATATAGCCCACAAGTTTTTGGGCGGCAAAAATTTAAAATGGTCCGATTACGATGGTTGATACCTCTATCAATAGGTTTTGGGACCTGTAATTGCTGTGACAATTTTCATTTTGATTGCTCGATTATTTCTAAACGTTTCTTAGAAAATTCAATTTTATTGAAAATCAACTGTGCTATAGCCCACAAGTTTTTGGGCGGCAAAAATTTAAAATGGTCCGATTACGATGGTTGATACCTCTATCAATAGGTTTTGGAACCTGTAATTGCTGTGACAATTTTCATTTTGATTGCTCGATTATTTCTAAACGTTTCTTAGAAAATTCAATTTTATTGAAAATCAACTGTGCTATAGCCCACAAGTTTTTGGGCGGCAAAAATCCAAAATGGTCCGATTACGATGGTTGATACCTCTATCAATAGGTTTCGGGACCTGTAATTGCTGTGACAATTTTCATTTTGATTGCTCGATTATTTCTAAACGTTTCTTAGAAAATTCAATTTTATTGAAAATCAACTGTGCTATAGCCCACAAGTTTTTGGGCGGCAAAAATCTAAAATGGTCCGATTACGATGGTTGATACCTCTATCAATAGGTTTCGGGACCTGTAATTGCTGTGACAATTTTCATTTTGATTGCTCGATTATTTCTAAACGTTTCTTAGAAAATTCAATTTTATTGAAAATCAACTGTGCTATATAGCCCACAAGTTTTTGGGCGGCAAAAATTTAAAATGGTCCGATTACGATGGTTGATACCTCTATCAATAGGTTTTGGGACCTGTAATTGCTGTGACAATTTTCATTTTGATTTCTCGATTATTTCTAAACGTTTCTTAGAAAATTCAATTTTATTGAAAATCAACTGTGCTATAGCCCACAAGTTTTTGGGCGTCAAAAATCCAAAATGGTCCGATTACGATGGTTGATACCTCTATCAATAGGTTTCGGGACCTGTAATTGCTGTGACAATTTTCATTTTGATTGCTCGATTATTTCTAAACGTTTCTTAGAAAATTCAATTTTATTGAAAATCAACTTTGCTATAGCCCACAAGTTTTTGGGCGGCAAAAATTTAAAATGGTCCGATTACGATGGTTGATACCTCTATCAATAGGTTTTGGGACCTGTAATTGCTGTGACAATTTTCATTTTGATTGCTCGATTATTTCTAAACGTTTCTTAGAAAATTCAATTTTATTGAAAATCAACTGTGCTATAGCCCACAAGTTTTTGGGCGGCAAAAATCTAAAATTGTCCGATTACGATGGTTGATACCTCTATCAATAGGTTTCGGGACCTGTAATTGCTGTGACAATTTTCATTTTGATTGCTCGATTATTTCTAAACGTTTCTTAGAAAATTCAATTTTATTGAAAATCAACTGTGCTATAGCCCACAAGTTTTTGGGCGGCAAAAATTTAAAATGGTCCGATTACGATGGTTGATACCTCTATCAATAGGTTTTGGGACCTGTAATTGCTGTGACAATTTTCATTTTGATTGCTCGATTATTTCTAAACGTTTCTTAGAAAATTCAATTTTATTGAAAATCAACTGTGCTATAGCCCACAAGTTTTTGGGCGGCAAAAATCCAAAATGGTCCGATTACGATGGTTGATACCTCTATCAATAGGTTTCGGGACCTGTAATTGCTGTGAAAATTTTCATTTTGATTGCTCGATTATTTCTAAACGTTTCTTAGAAAATTCAATTTTATTGAAAATCAACTGTGCTATAGCCCACAAGTTTTTGGGCGGCAAAAATCTAAAATGGTCCGATTACGATGGTTGATACCTCTATCAATAGGTTTCGGGACCTGTAATTGCTGTGACAATTTTCATTTTGATTGCTCGGTTATTTCTAAACGTTTCTTAGAAAATTCAATTTTATTGAAAATCAACTGTGCTATAGCCCACAAGTTTTTGGGCGGCAAAAATTTAAAATGGTCCGATTACGATGGTTGATACCTCTATCAATAGGTTTCGGGACCTGTAATTGCTGTGACAATTTTCATTTTGATTGCTCGATTATTTCTAAACGTTTCTTAGAAAATTCAATTTTATTGAAAATCAACTGTGCTATAGCCCACAAGTTTTTGGGCGGCAAAAATTTAAAATGGTCCGATTACGATGGTTGATACCTCTATCAATAGGTTTTGGGACCTGTAATTGCTGTGACAATTTTCATTTTGATTGCTCGATTATTTCTAAACGTTTCTTAGAAAATTCAATTTTATTGAAAATCAACTGTGCTATAGCCCACAAGTTTTTGGGCGGCAAAAATCCAAAATGGTCCGATTACGATGGTTGATACCTCTATCAATAGGTTTCGGGACCTGTAATTGCTGTGACAATTTTCATTTTGATTGCTCGATTATTTCTAAACGTTTCTTAGAAAATTCAATTTTATTGAAAATCAACTGTGCTATAGCCCACAAGTTTTTGGGCGGCAAAAATTTAAAATGGTCCGATTACGATGGTTGATACCTCTATCAATAGGTTTTGGGACCTGTAATTGCTGTGACAATTTTCATTTTGATTGCTCGATTATTTCTAAACGTTTCTTAGAAAATTCAATTTTATTGAAAATCAACTGTGCTATAGCCCACAAGTTTTTGGGCGGCAAAAATCCAAAATGGTCCGATTACGATGGTTGATACCTCTATCAATAGGTTTCGGGACCTGTAATTGCTGTGACAATTTTCATTTTGATTGCTCGATTATTTCTAAACGTTTCTTAGAAAATTCAATTTTATTGAAAATCAACTGTGCTATAGCCCACAAGTTTTTGGGCGGCAAAAATTTAAAATGGTCCGATTACGATGGTTGATACCTCTATCAATAGGTTTTGGGACCTGTAATTGCTGTGACAATTTTCATTTTGATTGCTCGATTATTTCTAAACGTTTCTTAGAAAATTCAATTTTATTGAAAATCAACAGTGCTATAGCCCACAAGTTTTTGGGCGGCAAAAATCTAAAATTGTCCGATTACGATGGTTGATACCTCTATCAATAGGTTTCGGGACCTGTAATTGCTGTGACAATTTTCATTTTGATTGCTCGATTATTTCTAAGCGTTTCTTAGAAAATTCAATTTTATTGAAAATCAACTGTGCTATATAGCCCACAAGTTTTTGGGCGGCAAAAATTTAAAATGGTCCGATTACGATGGTTGATACCTCTATCAATAGGTTTTGGGACCTGTAATTGCTGTGACAATTTTCATTTTGATTGCTCGATTATTTCTAAACGTTTCTTAGAAAATTCAATTTTATTGAAAATCAACTGTGCTATAGCCCACAAGTTTTTGGGCGGCAAAAATCCAAAATGGTCCGATTACGATGGTTGATACCTCTATCAATAGGTTTTGGGACCTGTAATTGCTGTGACAATTTTCATTTTGATTTCTCGATTATTTCTAAACGTTTCTTAGAAAATTCAATTTTATTGAAAATCAACTGTGCTATAGCCCACAAGTTTTTGGGCGGCAAAAATCCAAAATGGTCCGATTACGATGGTTGATACCTCTATCAATAGGTTTCGGGACCTGTAATTGCTGTGACAATTTTCATTTTGATTGCTCGATTATTTCTAAACGTTTCTTAGAAAATTCAATTTTATTGAAAATCAACTGTGCTATAGCCCACAAGTTTTTGGGCGGCAAAAATCCAAAATGGTCCGATTACGATGGTTGATACCTCTATCAATAGGTTTCGGGACCTGTAATTGCTGTGACAATTTTCATTTTGATTGCTCGATTATTTCTAAACGTTTCTTAGAAAATTCAATTTTATTGAAAATCAACTGTGCTATAGCCCACAAGTTTTTGGGCGGCAAAAATCTAAAATGGTCCGATTACGATGGTTGATACCTCTATCAATAGGTTTCGGGACCTGTAATTGCTGTGACAATTTTAATTTTGATTGCTCGATTATTTCTAAACGTTTCTTAGAAAATTCAATTTTATTGAAAATCAACTGTGCTATATAGCCCACAAGTTTTTGGGCGGCAAAAATCCAAAATGGTCCGATTACGATGGTTGATACCTCTATCAATAGGTTTCGGGACCTGTAATTGCTGTGACAATTTTCATTTTGATTGCTCGATTATTTCTAAACGTTTCTTAGAAAATTCAATTTTATTGAAAATCAACTGTGCTATAGCCCACAAGTTTTTGGGCGGCAAAAATTTAAAATGGTCCGATTACGATGGTTGATACCTCTATCAATAGGTTTTGGGACCTGTAATTGCTGTGACAATTTTCATTTTGATTGCTCGATTATTTCTAAACGTTTCTTAGAAAATTCAATTTTATTGAAAATCAACTGTGCTATAGCCCACAAGTTTTTGGGCGGCAAAAATCTAAAATTGTCCGATTACGATGGTTGATACCTCTATCAATAGGTTTCGGGACCTGTAATTGCTGTGACAATTTTCATTTTGATTGCTCGATTATTTCTAAACGTTTCTTAGAAAATTCAATTTTATTGAAAATCAACTGTGCTATAGCCCACAAGTTTTTGGGCGGCAAAAATTTAAAATGGTCCGATTACGATGGTTGATACCTCTATCAATAGGTTTTGGGACCTGTAATTGCTGTGACAATTTTCATTTTGATTGCTCGATTATTTCTAAACGTTTCTTAGAAAATTCAATTTTATTGAAAATCAACTGTGCTATAGCCCACAAGTTTTTGGGCGGCAAAAATCCAAAATGGTCCGATTACGATGGTTGATACCTCTATCAATAGGTTTCGGGACCTGTAATTGCTGTGAAAATTTTCATTTTGATTGCTCGATTATTTCTAAACGTTTCTTAGAAAATTCAATTTTATTGAAAATCAACTGTGCTATAGCCCACAAGTTTTTGGGCGGCAAAAATCTAAAATGGTCCGATTACGATGGTTGATACCTCTATCAATAGGTTTCGGGACCTGTAATTGCTGTGACAATTTTCATTTTGATTGCTCGATTATTTCTAAACGTTTCTTAGAAAATTCAATTTTATTGAAAATCAACTGTGCTATAGCCCACAAGTTTTTGGGCGGCAAAAATTTAAAATGGTCCGATTACGATGGTTGATACCTCTATCAATAGGTTTCGGGACCTGTAATTGCTGTGACAATTTTCATTTTGATTGCTCGATTATTTCTAAACGTTTCTTAGAAAATTCAATTTTATTGAAAATCAACTGTGCTATAGCCCACAAGTTTTTGGGCGGCAAAAATCCAAAATGGTCCGATTACGATGGTTGATACCTCTATCAATAGGTTTCGGGACCTGTAATTGCTGTGACAATTTTCATTTTTATTGCTCGATTATTTCTAAACGTTTCTTAGAAAATTCAATTTTATTGAAAATCAACTGTGCTATAGCCCACAAGTTTTTGGGCGGCAAAAATTTAAAATGGTCCGATTACGATGGTTGATACCTCTATCAATAGGTTTTGGGACCTGTAATTGCTGTGACAATTTTCATTTTGATTGCTCGATTATTTCTAAACGTTTCTTAGAAAATTCAATTTTATTGAAAATCAACTGTGCTATAGCCCACAAGTTTTTGGGCGGCAAAAATCCAAAATGGTCCGATTACGATGGTTGATACCTCTATCAATAGGTTTCGGGACCTGTAATTGCTGTGACAATTTTCATTTTGATTGCTCGATTATTTCTAAACGTTTCTTAGAAAATTCAATTTTATTGAAAATCAACTGTGCTATAGCCCACAAGTTTTTGGGCGGCAAAAATTTAAAATGGTCCGATTACGATGGTTGATACCTCTATCAATAGGTTTTGGGACCTGTAATTGCTGTGACAATTTTCATTTTGATTGCTCGATTATTTCTAAACGTTTCTTAGAAAATTCAATTTTATTGAAAATCAACAGTGCTATAGCCCACAAGTTTTTGGGCGGCAAAAATCTAAAATTGTCCGATTACGATGGTTGATACCTCTATCAATAGGTTTCGGGACCTGTAATTGCTGTGACAATTTTCATTTTGATTGCTCGATTATTTCTAAGCGTTTCTTAGAAAATTCAATTTTATTGAAAATCAACTGTGCTATATAGCCCACAAGTTTTTGGGCGGCAAAAATTTAAAATGGTCCGATTACGATGGTTGATACCTCTATCAATAGGTTTTGGGACCTGTAATTGCTGTGACAATTTTCATTTTGATTGCTCGATTATTTCTAAACGTTTCTTAGAAAATTCAATTTTATTGAAAATCAACTGTGCTATAGCCCACAAGTTTTTGGGCGGCAAAAATCTAAAATGGTCCGATTACGATGGTTGATACCTCTATCAATAGGTTTCGGGACCTGTAATTGCTGTGACAATTTTCATTTTGATTGCTCGATTATTTCTAAACGTTTCTTAGAAAATTCAATTTTATTGAAAATCAACTGTGCTATAGCCCACAAGTTTTTGGGCGGCAAAAATCTAAAATGGTCCGATTACGATGGTTGATACCTCTATCAATAGGTTTTGGGACCTGTAATTGCTGTGACAATTTTCATTTTGATTGCTCGATTATTTCTAAACGTTTCTTAGAAAATTCAATTTTATTGAAAATCAACTGTGCTATAGCCCACAAGTTTTTGGGCGGCAAAAATCCAAAATGGTCCGATTACGATGGTTGATACCTCTATCAATAGGTTTCGGGACCTGTAATTGCTGTGACAATTTTCATTTTGATTGCTCGATTATTTCTAAACGTTTCTTAGAAAATTCAATTTTATTGAAAATCAACTGTGCTATAGCCCACAAGTTTTTGGGCGGCAAAAATTTAAAATGGTCCGATTACGATGGTTGATACCTCTATCAATAGGTTTTGGGACCTGTAATTGCTGTGACAATTTTCATTTTGATTGCTCGATTATTTCTAAACGTTTCTTAGAAAATTCAATTTTATTGAAAATCAACTGTGCTATAGCCCACAAGTTTTTGGGCGGCAAAAATCCAAAATGGTCCGATTACGATGGTTGATACCTCTATCAATAGGTTTTGGGACCTGTAATTGCTGTGAAAATTTTCATTTTGATTGCTCGATTATTTCTAAACGTTTCTTAGAAAATTCAATTTTATTGAAAATCAACTGTGCTATAGCCCACAAGTTTTTGGGCGGCAAAAATCTAAAATGGTCCGATTACGATGGTTGATACCTCTATCAATAGGTTTCGGGACCTGTAATTGCTGTGACAATTTTCATTTTGATTGCTCGATTATTTCTAAACGTTTCTTAGAAAATTCAATTTTATTGAAAATCAACTGTGCTATAGCCCACAAGTTTTTGGGCGGCAAAAATTTAAAATGGTCCGATTACGATGGTTGATACCTCTATCAATAGGTTTTGGGACCTGTAATTGCTGTGACAATTTTCATTTTGATTGCTCGATTATTTCTAAACGTTTCTTAGAAAATTCAATTTTATTGAAAATCAACTGTGCTATAGCCCACAAGTTTTTGGGCGGCAAAAATCCAAAATGGTCCGATTACGATGGTTGATACCTCTATCAATAGGTTTCGGGACCTGTAATTGCTGTGACAATTTTCATTTTGATTGCTCGATTATTTCTAAACGTTTCTTAGAAAATTCAATTTTATTGAAAATCAACTGTGCTATAGCCCACAAGTTTTTGGGCGGCAAAAATTTAAAATGGTCCGATTACGATGGTTGATACCTCTATCAATAGGTTTTGGGACCTGTAATTGCTGTGACAATTTTCATTTTGATTGCTCGATTATTTCTAAACGTTTCTTAGAAAATTCAATTTTATTGAAAATCAACAGTGCTATAGCCCACAAGTTTTTGGGCGGCAAAAATCTAAAATTGTCCGATTACGATGGTTGATACCTCTATCAATAGGTTTCGGGACCTGTAATTGCTGTGACAATTTTCATTTTGATTGCTCGATTATTTCTAAGCGTTTCTTAGAAAATTCAATTTTATTGAAAATCAACTGTGCTATATAGCCCACAAGTTTTTGGGCGGCAAAAATTTAAAATGGTCCGATTACGATGGTTGATACCTCTATCAATAGGTTTTGGGACCTGTAATTGCTGTGACAATTTTCATTTTGATTGCTCGATTATTTCTAAACGTTTCTTAGAAAATTCAATTTTATTGAAAATCAACTGTGCTATAGCCCACAAGTTTTTGGGCGGCAAAAATCTAAAATGGTCCGATTACGATGGTTGATACCTCTATCAATAGGTTTCGGGACCTGTAATTGCTGTGACAATTTTCATTTTGATTGCTCGATTATTTCTAAACGTTTCTTAGAAAATTCAATTTTATTGAAAATCAACTGTGCTATAGCCCACAAGTTTTTGGGCGGCAAAAATCTAAAATGGTCCGATTACGATGGTTGATACCTCTATCAATAGGTTTTGGGACCTGTAATTGCTGTGACAATTTTCATTTTGATTGCTCGATTATTTCTAAACGTTTCTTAGAAAATTCAATTTTATTGAAAATCAACTTTGCTATAGCCCACAAGTTTTTGGGCGGCAAAAATCCAAAATGGTCCGATTACGATGGTTGATACCTCTATCAATAGGTTTCGGGACCTGTAATTGCTGTGACAATTTTCATTTTGATTGCTCGATTATTTCTAAACGTTTCTTAGAAAATTCAATTTTATTGAAAATCAACTGTGCTATAGCCCACAAGTTTTTGGGCGGCAAAAATCCAAAATGGTCCGATTACGATGGTTGATACCTCTATCAATAGGTTTTGGGACCTGTAATTGCTGTGACAATTTTCATTTTGATTTCTCGATTATTTCTAAACGTTTCTTAGAAAATTCAATTTTATTGAAAATCAACTGTGCTATAGCCCACAAGTTTTTGGGCGGCAAAAATCCAAAATGGTCCGATTACGATGGTTGATACCTCTATCAATAGGTTTCGGGACCTGTAATTGCTGTGACAATTTTCATTTTGATTGCTCGATTATTTCTAAACGTTTCTTAGAAAATTCAATTTTATTGAAAATCAACTGTGCTATAGCCCACAAGTTTTTGGGCGGCAAAAATTTAAAATGGTCCGATTACGATGGTTGATACCTCTATCAATAGGTTTTGGGACCTGTAATTGCTGTGACAATTTTCATTTTGATTGCTCGATTATTTCTAAACGTTTCTTAGAAAATTCAATTTTATTGAAAATCAACTGTGCTATAGCCCACAAGTTTTTGGGCGGCAAAAATCCAAAATGGTCCGATTACGATGGTTGATACCTCTATCAATAGGTTTCGGGACCTGTAATTGCTGTGACAATTTTCATTTTGATTGCTCGATTATTTCTAAACGTTTCTTAGAAAATTCAATTTTATTGAAAATCAACTGTGCTATAGCCCACAAGTTTTTGGGCGGCAAAAATTTAAAATGGTCCGATTACGATGGTTGATACCTCTATCAATAGGTTTTGGGACCTGTAATTGCTGTGACAATTTTCATTTTGATTGCTCGATTATTTCTAAACGTTTCTTAGAAAATTCAATTTTATTGAAAATCAACTGTGCTATAGCCCACAAGTTTTTGGGCGGCAAAAATCCAAAATGGTCCGATTACGATGGTTGATACCTCTATCAATAGGTTTCGGGACCTGTAATTGCTGTGACAATTTTCATTTTGATTGCTCGATTATTTCTAAACGTTTCTTAGAAAATTCAATTTTATTGAAAATCAACTGTGCTATAGCCCACAAGTTTTTGGGCGGCAAAAATTTAAAATGGTCCGATTACGATGGTTGATACCTCTATCAATAGGTTTTGGGACCTGTAATTGCTGTGACAATTTTCATTTTGATTGCTCGATTATTTCTAAACGTTTCTTAGAAAATTCAATTTTATTGAAAATCAACTGTGCTATAGCCCACAAGTTTTTGGGCGGCAAAAATCCAAAATGGTCCGATTACGATGGTTGATACCTCTATCAATAGGTTTCGGGACCTGTAATTGCTGTGACAATTTTCATTTTGATTGCTCGATTATTTCTAAACGTTTCTTAGAAAATTCAATTTTATTGAAAATCAACTGTGCTATATAGCCCACAAGTTTTTGGACGGCAAAAATTTAAAATGGTCCGATTACGATGGTTGATACCTCTATCAATAGGTTTTGGGACCTGTAATTGCTGTGACAATGTCCATTTTGATTGCTCGATTATTTCTAAACGTTTCTTAGAAAATTCAATTTTATTGAAAATCAACTGTGCTATAGCCCACAAGTTTTTGGGCGGCAAAAATTTAAAATGGTCCGATTACGATGGTTGATACCTCTATCAATAGGTTTTGGGACCTGTAATTGCTGTGACAATTTTCATTTTGATTGCTCGATTATTTCTAAACGTTTCTTAGAAAATTCAATTTTATTGAAAATCAACTGTGCTATAGCCCACAAGTTTTTGGGCGGCAAAAATCCAAAATGGTCCGATTACGATGGTTGATACCTCTATCAATAGGTTTCGGGACCTGTAATTGCTGTGAAAATTTTCATTTTGATTGCTCGATTATTTCTAAACGTTTCTTAGAAAATTCAATTTTATTGAAAATCAACTGTGCTATAGCCCACAAGTTTTTGGGCGGCAAAAATTTAAAATGGTCCGATTACGATGGTTGATACCTCTATCAATAGGTTTCGGGACCTGTAATTGCTGTGACAATTTTCATTTTGATTGCTCGATTATTTCTAAACGTTTCTTAGAAAATTCAATTTTATTGAAAATCAACTGTGCTATAGCCCACAAGTTTTTGGGCGGCAAAAATTTAAAATGGTCCGATTACGATGGTTGATACCTCTATCAATAGGTTTTGGGACCTGTAATTGCTGTGACAATTTTCATTTTGATTGCTCGATTATTTCTAAACGTTTCTTAGAAAATTCAATTTTATTGAAAATCAACTGTGCTATAGCCCACAAGTTTTTGGGCGGCAAAAATCCAAAATGGTCCGATTACGATGGTTGATACCTCTATCAATAGGTTTCGGGACCTGTAATTGCTGTGACAATTTTCATTTTGATTGCTCGATTATTTCTAAACGTTTCTTAGAAAATTCAATTTTATTGAAAATCAACTGTGCTATAGCCCACAAGTTTTTGGGCGGCAAAAATTTAAAATGGTCCGATTACGATGGTTGATACCTCTATCAATAGGTTTTGGGACCTGTAATTGCTGTGACAATTTTCATTTTGATTGCTCGATTATTTCTAAACGTTTCTTAGAAAATTCAATTTTATTGAAAATCAACTGTGCTATAGCCCACAAGTTTTTGGGCGGCAAAAATCCAAAATGGTCCGATTACGATGGTTGATACCTCTATCAATAGGTTTCGGGACCTGTAATTGCTGTGACAATTTTCATTTTGATTGCTCGATTATTTCTAAACGTTTCTTAGAAAATTCAATTTTATTGAAAATCAACTGTGCTATAGCCCACAAGTTTTTGGGCGGCAAAAATTTAAAATGGTCCGATTACGATGGTTGATACCTCTATCAATAGGTTTTGGGACCTGTAATTGCTGTGACAATTTTCATTTTGATTGCTCGATTATTTCTAAACGTTTCTTAGAAAATTCAATTTTATTGAAAATCAACTGTGCTATAGCCCACAAGTTTTTGGGCGGCAAAAATCCAAAATGGTCCGATTACGATGGTTGATACCTCTATCAATAGGTTTCGGGACCTGTAATTGCTGTGACAATTTTCATTTTGATTGCTCGATTATTTCTAAACGTTTCTTAGAAAATTCAATTTTATTGAAAATCAACTGTGCTATAGCCCACAAGTTTTTGGGCGGCAAAAATTTAAAATGGTCCGATTACGATGGTTGATACCTCTATCAATAGGTTTTGGGACCTGTAATTGCTGTGACAATTTTCATTTTGATTGCTCGATTATTTCTAAACGTTTCTTAGGAAATTCAATTTTATTGAAAATCAACTGTGCTATAGCCCACAAGTTTTTGGGCGGCAAAAATCCAAAATGGTCCGATTACGATGGTTGATACCTCTATCAATAGGTTTCGGGACCTGTAATTGCTGTGACAATTTTCATTTTGATTGCTCGATTATTTCTAAACGTTTCTTAGAAAATTCAATTTTATTGAAAATCAACTGTGCTATAGCCCACAAGTTTTTGGGCGGCAAAAATTTAAAATGGTCCGATTACGATGGTTGATACCTCTATCAATAGGTTTCGGGACCTGTAATTGCTGTGACAATTTTCATTTTGATTGCTCGATTAGTTCTAAACGTTTCTTAGAAAATTCAATTTTATTGAAAATCAACTGTGCTATAGCCCACAAGTTTTTGGGCGGCAAAAATTTAAAATGGTCCGATTACGATGGTTGATACCTCTATCAATAGGTTTTGGGACCTGTAATTGCTGTGACAATTTTCATTTTGATTGCTCGATTATTTCTAAACGTTTCTTAGAAAATTCAATTTTATTGAAAATCAACTGTGCTATAGCCCACAAGTTTTTGGGCGGCAAAAATCCAAAATGGTCCGATTACGATGGTTGATACCTCTATCAATAGGTTTCGGGACCTGTAATTGCTGTGACAATTTTCATTTTGATTGCTCGATTATTTCTAAACGTTTCTTAGAAAATTCAATTTTATTGAAAATCAACTGTGCTATAGCCCACAAGTTTTTGGGCGGCAAAAATTTAAAATGGTCCGATTACGATGGTTGATACCTCTATCAATAGGTTTTGGGACCTGTAATTGCTGTGAAAATTTTCATTTTGATTGCTCGATTATTTCTAAACGTTTCTTAGAAAATTCAATTTTATTGAAAATCAACTGTGCTATAGCCCACAAGTTTTTGGGCGGCAAAAATTTAAAATGGTCCGATTACGATGGTTGATACCTCTATCAATAGGTTTTGGGACCTGTAATTGCTGTGACAATTTTCATTTTGATTGCTCGATTATTTCTAAACGTTTCTTAGAAAATTCAATTTTATTGAAAATCAACTGTGCTATAGCCCACAAGTTTTTGGGCGGCAAAAATCTAAAATTGTCCGATTACGATGGTTGATACCTCTATCAATAGGTTTCGGGACCTGTAATTGCTGTGACAATTTTCATTTTGATTGCTCGATTATTTCTAAACGTTTCTTAGAAAATTCAATTTTATTGAAAATCAACTGTGCTATAGCCCACAAGTTTTTGGGCGGCAAAAATTTAAAATGGTCCGATTACGATGGTTGATACCTCTATCAATAGGTTTTGGGACCTGTAATTGCTGTGACAATTTTCATTTTGATTGCTCGATTATTTCTAAACGTTTCTTAGAAAATTCAATTTTATTGAAAATCAACTGTGCTATAGCCCACAAGTTTTTGGGCGGCAAAAATCCAAAATGGTCCGATTACGATGGTTGATACCTCTATCAATAGGTTTCGGGACCTGTAATTGCTGTGAAAATTTTCATTTTGATTGCTCGATTATTTCTAAACGTTTCTTAGAAAATTCAATTTTATTGAAAATCAACTGTGCTATAGCCCACAAGTTTTTGGGCGGCAAAAATTTAAAATGGTCCGATTACGATGGTTGATACCTCTATCAATAGGTTTCGGGACCTGTAATTGCTGTGACAATTTTCATTTTGATTGCTCGATTATTTCTAAACGTTTCTTAGAAAATTCAATTTTATTGAAAATGAACTGTGCTATAGCCCACAAGTTTTTGGGCGGCAAAAATTTAAAATGGTCCGATTACGATGGTTGATACCTCTATCAATAGGTTTTGGGACCTGTAATTGCTGTGACAATTTTCATTTTGATTGCTCGATTATTTCTAAACGTTTCTTAGAAAATTCAATTTTATTGAAAATCAACTGTGCTATAGCCCACAAGTTTTTGGGCGGCAAAAATCCAAAATGGTCCGATTACGATGGTTGATACCTCTATCAATAGGTTTCGGGACCTGTAATTGCTGTGACAATTTTCATTTTGATTGCTCGATTATTTCTAAACGTTTCTTAGAAAATTCAATTTTATTGAAAATCAACTGTGCTATAGCCCACAAGTTTTTGGGCGGCAAAAATTTAAAATGGTCCGATTACGATGGTTGATACCTCTATCAATAGGTTTTGGGACCTGTAATTGCTGTGACAATTTTCATTTTGATTGCTCGATTATTTCTAAACGTTTCTTAGAAAATTCAATTTTATTGAAAATCAACTGTGCTATAGCCCACAAGTTTTTGGGCGGCAAAAATCCAAAATGGTCCGATTACGATGGTTGATACCTCTATCAATAGGTTTCGGGACCTGTAATTGCTGTGAAAATTTTCATTTTGATTGCTCGATTATTTCTAAACGTTTCTTAGAAAATTCAATTTTATTGAAAATCAACTGTGCTATAGCCCACAAGTTTTGGGGCGGCAAAAATCTAAAATGGTCCGATTACGATGGTTGATACCTCTATCAATAGGTTTCGGGACCTGTAATTGCTGTGACAATTTTCATTTTGATTGCTCGATTATTTCTAAACGTTTCTTAGAAAATTCAATTTTATTGAAAATCAACTGTGCTATATAGCCCACAAGTTTTTGGGCGGCAAAAATTTAAAATGGTCCGATTACGATGGTTGATACCTCTATCAATAGGTTTTGGGACCTGTAATTGCTGTGACAATTTTCATTTTGATTGCTCGATTATTTCTAAACGTTTCTTAGAAAATTCAATTTTATTGAAAATCAACTGTGCTATAGCCCACAAGTTTTTGGGCGGCAAAAATCTAAAATTGTCCGATTACGATGGTTGATACCTCTATCAAATGTTTCGGGACCTGTAATTGCTGTGACAATTTTCATTTTGATTGCTCGATTATTTCTAAACGTTTCTTAGAAAATTCAATTTTATTGAAAATCAACTGTGCTATAGCCCACAAGTTTTTGGGCGGCAAAAATCTAAAATGGTCCGATTACGATGGTTGATACCTCTATCAATAGGTTTCGGGACCTGTAATTGCTGTGACAATTTTCATTTTGATTGCTCGATTATTTCTAAACGTTTCTTAGAAAATTCAATTTTATTGAAAATCAACTGTGCTATAGCCCACAAGTTTTTGGGCGGCAAAAATTTAAAATGGTCCGATTACGATGGTTGATACCTCTATCAATAGGTTTTGGGACCTGTAATTGCTGTGACAATTTTCATTTTGATTGCTCGATTATTTCTAAACGTTTCTTAGAAAATTCAATTTTATTGAAAATCAACTGTGCTATAGCCCACAAGTTTTTGGGCGGCAAAAATCCAAAATGGTCCGATTACGATGGTTGATACCTCTATCAATAGGTTTCGGGACCTGTAATTGCTGTGAAAATTTTCATTTTGATTGCTCGATTATTTCTAAACGTTTCTTAGAAAATTCAATTTTATTGAAAATCAACTGTGCTATAGCCCACAAGTTTTTGGGCGGCAAAAATCTAAAATGGTCCGATTACGATGGTTGATACCTCTATAAATAGGTTTCGGGACCTGTAATTGCTGTGACAATTTTCATTTTGATTGCTCGATTATTTCTAAACGTTTCTTAGAAAATTCAATTTTATTGAAAATCAACTGTGCTATAGCCCACAAGTTTTTGGGCGGCAAAAATCTAAAATGGTCCGATTACGATGGTTGATACCTCTATCAATAGGTTTCGGGACCTGTAATTGCTGTGACAATTTTCATTTTGATTGCTCGATTATTTCTAAACGTTTCTTAGAAAATTCAATTTTATTGAAAATCAACTGTGCTATATAGCCCACAAGTTTTTGGGCGGCAAAAATTTAAAATGGTCCGATTACGATGGTTGATACCTCTATCAATAGGTTTTGGGACCTGTAATTGCTGTGACAATTTTCATTTTGATTGCTCGATTATTTCTAAACGTTTCTTAGAAAATTCAATTTTATTGAAAATCAACTGTGCTATAGCCCACAAGTTTTTGGGCGGCAAAAATCTAAAATGGTCCGATTACGATGGTTGATACCTCTATCAATAGGTTTTGGGACCTGTAATTGCTGTGACAATTTTCATTTTGATTGCTCGATTATTTCTAAACGTTTCTTAGAAAATTCAATTTTATTGAAAATCAACTGTGCTATAGCCCACAAGTTTTTGGGCGGCAAAAATCTAAAATTGTCCGATTACGATGGTTGATACCTCTATCAATAGGTTTCGGGACCTGTAATTGCTGTGACAATTTTCATTTTGATTGCTCGATTATTTCTAAACGTTTCTTAGAAAATTCAATTTTATTGAAAATCAACTGTGCTATATAGCCCACAAGTTTTTGGGCGGCAAAAATTTAAAATGGTCCGATTACGATGGTTGATACCTCTATCAATAGGTTTTGGGACCTGTAATTGCTGTGACAATTTTCATTTTGATTGCTCGATTATTTCTAAACGTTTCTTAGAAAATTCAATTTTATTGAAAATCAACTGTGCTATAGCCCACAAGTTTTTGGGCGGCAAAAATCTAAAATGGTCCGATTACGATGGTTGATACCTCTATCAATAGGTTTCGGGACCTGTAATTGCTGTGACAATTTTCATTTTGATTGCTCGATTATTTCTAAACGTTTCTTAGAAAATTCAATTTTATTGAAAATCAACTGTGCTATAGCCCACAAGTTTTTGGGCGGCAAAAATCTAAAATGGTCCGATTACGATGGTTGATACCTCTATCAATAGGTTTCGGGACCTGTAATTGCTGTGACAATTTTCATTTTGATTGCTCGATTATTTCTAAACGTTTCTTAGAAAATTCAATTTTATTGAAAATCAACTGTGCTATAGCCCACAAGTTTTTGGGCGGCAAAAATCTAAAATGGTCCGATTACGATGGTTGATACCTCTATCAATAGGTTTTGGGACCTGTAATTGCTGTGACAATTTTCATTTTGATTGCTCGATTATTTCTAAACGTTTCTTAGAAAATTCAATTTTATTGAAAATCAACTGTGCTATAGCCCACAAGTTTTTGGGCGGCAAAAATTTAAAATGGTCCGATTACGATGGTTGATACCTCTATCAATAGGTTTCGGGACCTGTAATTGCTGTGACAATTTTCATTTTGATTGCTCGATTATTTCTAAACGTTTCTTAGAAAATTCAATTTTATTGAAAATCAACTGTGCTATAGCCCACAAGTTTTTGGGCGGCAAAAATCTAAAATGGTCCGATTACGATGGTTGATACCTCTATCAATAGGTTTTGGGACCTGTAATTGCTGTGACAATTTTCATTTTGATTGCTCGATTATTTCTAAACGTTTCTTAGAAAATTCAATTTTATTGAAAATCAACTGTGCTATAGCCCACAAGTTTTTGGGCGGCAAAAATTTAAAATGGTCCGATTACGATGGTTGATACCTCTATCAATAGGTTTCGGGACCTGTAATTGCTGTGACAATTTTCATTTTGATTGCTCGATTATTTCTAAACGTTTCTTAGAAAATTCAATTTTATTGAAAATCAACTGTGCTATAGCCCACAAGTTTTTGGGCGGCAAAAATCTAAAATGGTCCGATTACGATGGTTGATACCTCTATCAATAGGTTTCGGGACCTGTAATTGCTGTGACAATTTTCATTTTGATTGCTCGATTATTTCTAAACGTTTCTTAGAAAATTCAATTTTATTGAAAATCAACTGTGCTATAGCCCACAAGTTTTTGGGCGGCAAAAATCTAAAATGGTCCGATTACGATGGTTGATACCTCTATCAATAGGTTTTGGGACCTGTAATTGCTGTGACAATTTTCATTTTGATTGCTCGATTATTTCTAAACGTTTCTTAGAAAATTCAATTTTATTGAAAATCAACTGTGCTATAGCCCACAAGTTTTTGGGCGGCAAAAATCCAAAATGGTCCGATTACGATGGTTGATACCTCTATCAATAGGTTTTGGGACCTGTAATTGCTGTGACAATTTTCATTTTGATTGCTCGATTATTTCTAAACGTTTCTTAGAAAATTCAATTTTATTGAAAATCAACTGTGCTATAGCCCACAAGTTTTTGGGCGGCAAAAATCTAAAATGGTCCGATTACGATGGTTGATACCTCTATCAATAGGTTTCGGGACCTGTAATTGCTGTGACAATTTTCATTTTGATTGCTCGATTATTTCTAAACGTTTCTTAGAAAATTCAATTTTATTGAAAATCAACTGTGCTATAGCCCACAAGTTTTTGGGCGGCAAAAATCTAAAATGGTCCGATTACGATGGTTGATACCTCTATCAATAGGTTTCGGGACCTGTAATTGCTGTGACAATTTTCATTTTGATTGCTCGATTATTTCTAAACGTTTCTTAGAAAATTCAATTTTATTGAAAATCAACTGTGCTATAGCCCACAAGTTTTTGGGCGGCAAAAATCTAAAATGGTCCGATTACGATGGTTGATACCTCTATCAATAGGTTTTGGGACCTGTAATTGCTGTGACAATTTTCATTTTGATTGCTCGATTATTTCTAAACGTTTCTTAGAAAATTCAATTTTATTGAAAATCAACTGTGCTATAGCCCACAAGTTTTTGGGCGGCAAAAATCTAAAATGGTCCGATTACGATGGTTGATACCTCTATCAATAGGTTTTGGGACCTGTAATTGCTGTGACAATTTTCATTTTGATTGCTCGATTATTTCTAAACGTTTCTTAGAAAATTCAATTTTATTGAAAATCAACTGTGCTATAGCCCACAAGTTTTTGGGCGGCAAAAATTTAAAATGGTCCGATTACGATGGTTGATACCTCTATCAATAGGTTTTGGGACCTGTAATTGCTGTGACAATTTTCATTTTGATTGCTCGATTATTTCTAAACGTTTCTTAGAAAATTCAATTTTATTGAAAATCAACTGTGCTATAGCCCACAAGTTTTTGGGCGGCAAAAATCTAAAATTGTCCGATTACGATGGTTGATACCTCTATCAAATGTTTCGGGACCTGTAATTGCTGTGACAATTTTCATTTTGATTGCTCGATTATTTCTAAACGTTTGTTAGAAAATTCAATTTTATTGAAAATCAACTGTGCTATAGCCCACAAGTTTTTGGGCGGCAAAAATTTAAAATGGTCCGATTACGATGGTTGATACCTCTATCAATAGGTTTTGGGACCTGTAATTGCTGTGACAATTTTCATTTTGATTGCTCGATTATTTCTAAACGTTTCTTAGAAAATTCAATTTTATTGAAAATCAACTGTGCTATAGCCCACAAGTTTTTGGGCGGCAAAAATTTAAAATGGTCCGATTACGATGGTTGATACCTCTATCAATAGGTTTTGGGACCTGTAATTGCTGTGACAATTTTCATTTTGATTGCTCGATTATTTCTAAACGTTTCTTAGAAAATTCAATTTTATTGAAAATCAACTGTGCTATAGCCCACAAGTTTTTGGGCGGCAAAAATCCAAAATGGTCCGATTACGATGGTTGATACCTCTATCAATAGGTTTTGGGACCTGTAATCGATTATTTCTAAACGTTTCTTAGAAAATTCAATTTTATTGAAAATCCACTGTGCTATAGCCCACAAGTTTTTGGGCGGCAAAAATCTAAAATGGTCCGATTACGATGGTTGATACCTCTATCAATAGGTTTCGGGACCTGTAATTGCTGTGACAATTTTCATTTTGATTGCTCGATTATTTCTAAACGTTTCTTAGAAAATTCAATTTTATTGAAAATCAACTGTGCTATAGCCCACAAGTTTTTGGGCGGCAAAAATCTAAAATGGTCCGATTACGATGGTTGATACCTCTATCAATAGGTTTTGGGACCTGTAATTGCTGTGACAATTTTCATTTTGATTGCTCGATTATTTCTAAACGTTTCTTAGAAAATTCAATTTTATTGAAAATCAACTGTGCTATAGCCCACAAGTTTTTGGGCGGCAAAAATTTAAAATGGTCCGATTACGATGGTTGATACCTCTATCAATAGGTTTCGGGACCTGTAATTGCTGTGACAATTTTCATTTTGATTGCTCGATTATTTCTAAACGTTTCTTAGAAAATTCAATTTTATTGAAAATCAACTGTGCTATAGCCCACAAGTTTTTGGGCGGCAAAAATCTAAAATGGTCCGATTACGATGGTTGATACCTCTATCAATAGGTTTCGGGACCTGTAATTGCTGTGACAATTTTCATTTTGATTGCTCGATTATTTCTAAACGTTTCTTAGAAAATTCAATTTTATTGAAAATCAACTGTGCTATAGCCCACAAGTTTTTGGGCGGCAAAAATCTAAAATGGTCCGATTACGATGGTTGATACCTCTATCAATAGGTTTCGGGACCTGTAATTGCTGTGACAATTTTCATTTTGATTGCTCGATTATTTCTAAACGTTTCTTAGAAAATTCAATTTTATTGAAAATCAAGTGTGCTATAGCCCACAAGTTTTTGGGCGGCAAAAATCCAAAATGGTCCGATTACGATGGTTGATACCTCTATCAATAGGTTTCGGGACCTGTAATTGCTGTGACAATTTTCATTTTGATTGCTCGATTATTTCTAAACGTTTCTTAGAAAATTCAATTTTATTGAAAATCAACTGTGCTATAGCCCACAAGTTTTTGGGCGGCAAAAATCTAAAATGGTCCGATTACGATGGTTGATACCTCTATCAATAGGTTTTGGGACCTGTAATTGCTGTGACAATTTTCATTTTGATTGCTCGATTATTTCTAAACGTTTCTTAGAAAATTCAATTTTATTGAAAATCAACTGTGCTATAGCCCACAAGTTTTTGGGCGGCAAAAATCCAAAATGGTCCGATTACGATGGTTGATACCTCTATCAATAGGTTTCGGGACCTGTAATTGCTGTGACAATTTTCATTTTGATTGCTCGATTATTTCTAAACGTTTCTTAGAAAATTCAATTTTATTGAAAATCAACTGTGCTATAGCCCACAAGTTTTTGGGCGGCAAAAATCCAAAATGGTCCGATTACGATGGTTGATACCTCTATCAATAGGTTTCGGGACCTGTAATTGCTGTGACAATTTTCATTTTGATTGCTCGATTATTTCTAAACGTTTCTTAGAAAATTCAATTTTATTGAAAATCAACTGTGCTATAGCCCACAAGTTTTTGGGCGGCAAAAATCCAAAATGGTCCGATTACGATGGTTGATACCTCTATCAATAGGTTTCGGGACCTGTAATTGCTGTGACAATTTTCATTTTGATTGCTCGATTATTTCTAAACGTTTCTTAGAAAATTCAATTTTATTGAAAATCAACTGTGCTATAGCCCACAAGTTTTTGGGCGGCAAAAATCTAAAATGGTCCGATTACGATGGTTGATACCTCTATCAATAGGTTTTGGGACCTGTAATTGCTGTGACAATTTTCATTTTGATTGCTCGATTATTTCTAAACGTTTCTTAGAAAATTCAATTTTATTGAAAATCAACTGTGCTATAGCCCACAAGTTTTTGGGCGGCAAAAATCCAAAATGGTCCGATTACGATGGTTGATACCTCTATCAATAGGTTTTGGGACCTGTAATTGCTGTGACAATTTTCATTTTGATTGCTCGATTATTTCTAAACGTTTCTTAGAAAATTCAATTTTATTGAAAATCAACTGTGCTATAGCCCACAAGTTTTTGGGCGGCAAAAATCCAAAATGGTCCGATTACGATGGTTGATACCTCTATCAATAGGTTTCGGGACCTGTAATTGCTGTGACAATTTTCATTTTGATTGCTCGATTATTTCTAAACGTTTCTTAGAAAATTCAATTTTATTGAAAATCAACTGTGCTATAGCCCACAAGTTTTTGGGCGGCAAAAATCCAAAATGGTCCGATTACGATGGTTGATACCTCTATCAATAGGTTTCGGGACCTGTAATTGCTGTGACAATTTTCATTTTGATTGCTCGATTATTTCTAAACGTTTCTTAGAAAATTCAATTTTATTGAAAATCAACTGTGCTATAGCCCACAAGTTTTTGGGCGGCAAAAATCTAAAATGGTCCGATTACGATGGTTGATACCTCTATCAATAGGTTTCGGGACCTGTAATTGCTGTGACAATTTTCATTTTGATTGCTCGATTATTTCTAAACGTTTCTTAGAAAATTCAATTTTATTGAAAATCAACTGTGCTATAGCCCACAAGTTTTTGGGCGGCAAAAATCTAAAATGGTCCGATTACGATGGTTGATACCTCTATCAATAGGTTTTGGGACCTGTAATTGCTGTGACAATTTTCATTTTGATTGCTCGATTATTTCTAAACGTTTCTTAGAAAATTCAATTTTATTGAAAATCAACTGTGCTATAGCCCACAAGTTTTTGGGCGGCAAAAATTTAAAATGGTCCGATTACGATGGTTGATACCTCTATCAATAGGTTTTGGGACCTGTAATTGCTGTGACAATTTTCATTTTGATTGCTCGATTATTTCTAAACGTTTCTTAGAAAATTCAATTTTATTGAAAATCAACTGTGCTATAGCCCACAAGTTTTTGGGCGGCAAAAATTTAAAATGGTCCGATTACGATGGTTGATACCTCTATCAATAGGTTTTGGGACCTGTAATTGCTGTGACAATTTTCATTTTGATTGCTCGATTATTTCTAAACGTTTCTTAGAAAATTCAATTTTATTGAAAATCAACTGTGCTATAGCCCACAAGTTTTTGGGCGGCAAAAATGTAAAATTGTCCGATTACGATGGTTGATACCTCTATCAAATGTTTCGGGACCTGTAATTGCTGTGACAATTTTCATTTTGATTGCTCGATTATTTCTAAACGTTTCTTAGAAAATTCAATTTTATTGAAAATCAACTGTGCTATAGCCCACAAGTTTTTGGGCGGCAAAAATTTAAAATGGTCCGATTACGATGGTTGATACCTCTATCAATAGGTTTTGGGACCTGTAATTGCTGTGACAATTTTCATTTTGATTGCTCGATTATTTCTAAACGTTTCTTAGAAAATTCAATTTTATTGAAAATCAACTGTGCTATAGCCCACAAGTTTTTGGGCGGCAAAAATCCAAAATGGTCCGATTACGATGGTTGATACCTCTATCAATAGGTTTTGGGACCTGTAATTGCTGTGACAATTTTCATTTTGATTGCTCGATTATTTCTAAACGTTTCTTAGAAAATTCAATTTTATTGAAAATCAACTGTGCTATAGCCCACAAGTTTTTGGGCGGCAAAAATTTAAAATGGTCCGATTACGATGGTTGATACCTCTATCAATAGGTTTTGGGACCTGTAATTGCTGTGACAATTTTCATTTTGATTGCTCGATTATTTCTAAACGTTTCTTAGAAAATTCAATTTTATTGAAAATCAACTGTGCTATAGCCCACAAGTTTTTGGGCGGCAAAAATCCAAAATGGTCCGATTACGATGGTTGATACCTCTATCAATAGGTTTCGGGACCTGTAATTGCTGTGACAATTTTCATTTTGATTGCTCGATTATTTCTAAACGTTTCTTAGAAAATTCAATTTTATTGAAAATCAACTGTGCTATAGCCCACAAGTTTTTGGGCGGCAAAAATTTAAAATGGTCCGATTACGATGGTTGATACCTCTATCAATAGGTTTTGGGACCTGTAATTGCTGTGATAATTTTCATTTTGATTGCTCGATTATTTCTAAACGTTTCTTAGAAAATTCAATTTTATTGAAAATCAACTGTGCTATAGCCCACAAGTTTTTGGGCGGCAAAAATCCAAAATGGTCCGATTACGATGGTTGATACCTCTATCAATAGGTTTTGGGACCTGTAATTGCTGTGATAATTTTCATTTTGATTGCTCGATTATTTCTAAACGTTTCTTAGAAAATTCAATTTTATTGAAAATCAACTGTGCTATAGCCCACAAGTTTTTGGGCGGCAAAAATCCAAAATGGTCCGATTACGATGGTTGATACCTCTATCAATAGGTTTCGGGACCTGTAATTGCTGTGACAATTTTCATTTTGATTGCTCGATTATTTCTAAACGTTTCTTAGAAAATTCAATTTTATTGAAAATCAACTGTGCTATAGCCCACAAGTTTTTGGGCGACAAAAATTTAAAATGGTCCGATTACGATGGTTGATACCTCTATCAATAGGTTTTGGGACCTGTAATTGCTGTGATAATTTTCATTTTGATTGCTCGATTATTTCTAAACGTTTCTTAGAAAATTCAATTTTATTGAAAATCAACTGTGCTATAGCCCACAAGTTTTTGGGCGGCAAAAATCCAAAATGGTCCGATTACGATGGTTGATACCTCTATCAATAGGTTTTGGGACCTGTAATTGCTGTGATAATTTTCATTTTGATTGCTCGATTATTTCTAAACGTTTCTTAGAAAATTCAATTTTATTGAAAATCAACTGTGCTATAGCCCACAAGTTTTTGGGCGGCAAAAATCCAAAATGGTCCGATTACGATGGTTGATACCTCTATCAATAGGTTTTGGGACCTGTAATTGCTGTGATAATTTTCATTTTGATTGCTCGATTATTTCTAAACGTTTCTTAGAAAATTCAATTTTATTGAAAATCAACTGTGCTATAGCCCACAAGTTTATGGGCGGCAAAAATCCAAAATGGTCCGATTACGATGGTTGATACCTCTATCAATAGGTTTTGGGACCTGTAATTGCTGTGACAATTTTCATTTTGATTGCTCGATTATTTCTAAACGTTTCTTAGAAAATTCAATTTTATTGAAAATCAACTGTGCTATAGCCCACAAGTTTTTGGGCGGCAAAAATCCAAAATGGTCCGATTACGATGGTTGATACCTCTATCAATAGGTTTTGGGACCTGTAATTGCTGTGATAATTTTCATTTTGATTGCTCGATTATTTCTAAACGTTTCTTAGAAAATTCAATTTTATTGAAAATCAACTGTGCTATAGCCCACAAGTTTTTGGGCGGCAAAAATCCAAAATGGTCCGATTACGATGGTTGATACCTCTATCAATAGGTTTCGGGACCTGTAATTGCTGTGACAATTTTCATTTTGATTGCTCGATTATTTCTAAACGTTTCTTAGAAAATTCAATTTTATTGAAAATCAACTGTGCTATAGCCCACAAGTTTTTGGGCGGCAAAAATTTAAAATGGTCCGATTACGATGGTTGATACCTCTATCAATAGGTTTTGGGACCTGTAATTGCTGTGACAATTTTCATTTTGATTGCTCGATTATTTCTAAACGTTTCTTAGAAAATTCAATTTTATTGAAAATCAACTGTGCTATAGCCCACAAGTTTTTGGGCGGCAAAAATTTAAAATGGTCCGATTACGATGGTTGATACCTCTATCAATAGGTTTTGGGACCTGTAATTGCTGTGACAATTTTCATTTTGATTGCTCGATTATTTCTAAACGTTTCTTAGAAAATTCAATTTTATTGAAAATCAACTGTGCTATAGCCCACAAGTTTTTGGGCGGCAAAAATCTAAAATTGTCCGATTACGATGGTTGATACCTCTATCAAATGTTTCGGGACCTGTAATTGCTGTGACAATTTTCATTTTGATTGCTCGATTATTTCTAAACGTTTCTTAGAAAATTCAATTTTATTGAAAATCAACTGTGCTATAGCCCATAAGTTTTTGGGCGGCAAAAATTTAAAATGGTCCGATTACGATGGTTGATACCTCTATCAATAGGTTTTGGGACCTGTAATTGCTGTGACAATTTTCATTTTGATTGCTCGATTATTTCTAAACGTTTCTTAGCAAATTTAATTTTATTGAAAATCAACTGTGCTATAGCCCACAAGTTTTTGGGCGGCAAAAATCCAAAATGGTCCGATTACGATGGTTGATACCTCTATCAATAGGTTTTGGGACCTGTAATTGCTGTGACAATTTTCATTTTGATTGCTCGATTATTTCTAAACGTTTCTTAGAAAATTCAATTTTATTGAAAATCAACTGTGCTATAGCCCACAAGTTTTTGGGCGGCAAAAATTTAAAATGGTCCGATTACGATGGTTGATACCTCTATCAATAGGTTTTGGGACCTGTAATTGCTGTGACAATTTTCATTTTGATTGCTCGATTATTTCTAAACGTTTCTTAGAAAATTCAATTTTATTGAAAATCAACTGTGCTATAGCCCACAAGTTTTTGGGCGGCAAAAATCCAAAATGGTCCGATTACGATGGTTGATACCTCTATCAATAGGTTTCGGGACCTGTAATTGCTGTGACAATTTTCATTTTGATTGCTCGATTATTTCTAAACGTTTCTTAGAAAATTCAATTTTATTGAAAATCAACTGTGCTATAGCCCACAAGTTTTTGGGCGGCAAAAATTTAAAATGGTCCGATTACGATGGTTGATACCTCTATCAATAGGTTTTGGGACCTGTAATTGCTGTGATAATTTTCATTTTGATTGCTCGATTATTTCTAAACGTTTCTTAGAAAATTCAATTTTATTGAAAATCAACTGTGCTATAGCCCACAAGTTTTTGGGCGGCAAAAATCCAAAATGGTCCGATTACGATGGTTGATACCTCTATCAATAGGTTTCGGGACCTGTAATTGCTGTGACAATTTTTATTTTGATTGCTCGATTATTTCTAAACGTTTCTTAGAAAATTCAATTTTATTGAAAATCAACTGTGCTATAGCCCACAAGTTTTTGGGCGGCAAAAATTTAAAATGGTCCGATTACGATGGTTGATACCTCTATCAATAGGTTTTGGGACCTGTAATTGCTGTGACAATTTTCATTTTGATTGCTCGATTATTTCTAAACGTTTCTTAGAAAATTCAATTTTATTGAAAATCAACTGTGCTATAGCCCACAAGTTTTTGGGCGGCAAAAATCCAAAATGGTCCGATTACGATGGTTGATACCTCTATCAATAGGTTTCGGGACCTGTAATTGCTGTGACAATTTTCATTTTGATTGCTCGATTATTTCTAAACGTTTCTTAGAAAATTCAATTTTATTGAAAATCAACTGTGCTATAGCCCACAAGTTTTTGGGCGGCAAAAATTTAAAATGGTCCGATTACGATGGTTGATACCTCTATCAATAGGTTTTGGGACCTGTAATTGCTGTGATAATTTTCATTTTGATTGCTCGATTATTTCTAAACGTTTCTTAGAAAATTCAATTTTATTGAAAATCAACTGTGCTATAGCCCACAAGTTTTTAAGCGGCAAAAATCCAAAATGGTCCGATTACGATGGTTGATACCTCTATCAATAGGTTTCGGGACCTGTAATTGCTGTGACAATTTTCATTTTGATTGCTCGATTATTTCTAAACGTTTCTTAGAAAATTCAATTTTATTGAAAATCAACTGTGCTATAGCCCACAAGTTTTTGGGCGGCAAAAATCCAAAATGGTCCGATTACGATGGTTGATACCTCTATCAATAGGTTTCGGGACCTGTAATTGCTGTGAAAATTTTCATTTTGATTGCTCGATTATTTCTAAACGTTTCTTAGAAAATTCAATTTTATTGAAAATCAACTGTGCTATAGCCCACAAGTTTTTGGGCGGCAAAAATCTAAAATGGTCCGATTACGATGGTTGATACCTCTATCAATAGGTTTTGGGACCTGTAATTGCTGTGACAATTTTCATTTTGATTGCTCGATTATTTCTAAACGTTTCTTAGAAAATTCAATTTTATTGAAAATCAACTGTGCTATAGCCCACAAGTTTTTGGGCGGCAAAAATTTAAAATGGTCCGATTACGATGGTTGATACCTCTATCAATAGGTTTTGGGACCTGTAATTGCTGTGACAATTTTCATTTTGATTGCTCGATTATTTCTAAACGTTTCTTAGAAAATTCAATTTTATTGAAAATCAACTGTGCTATAGCCCACAAGTTTTTGGGCGGCAAAAATCTAAAATTGTCCGATTACGATGGTTGATACCTCTATCAAATGTTTCGGGACCTGTAATTGCTGTGACAATTTTCATTTTGATTGCTCGATTATTTCTAAACGTTTCTTAGAAAATTCAATTTTATTGAAAATCAACTGTGCTATAGCCCACAAGTTTTTGGGCGGCAAAAATCTAAAATGGTCCGATTACGATGGTTGATACCTCTATCAATAGGTTTCGGGACCTGTAATTGCTGTGACAATTTTCATTTTGATTGCTCGATTATTTCTAAACGTTTCTTAGAAAATTCAATTTTATTGAAAATCAACTGTGCTATAGCCCACAAGTTTTTGGGCGGCAAAAATTTAAAATGGTCCGATTACGATGTTTGATACCTCTATCAATAGGTTTTGGGACCTGTAATTGCTGTGACAATTTTCATTTTGATTGCTCGATTATTTCTAAACGTTTCTTAGAAAATTCAATTTTATTGAAAATCAACTGTGCTATAGCCCACAAGTTTTTGGGCGGCAAAAATTTAAAATGGTCCGATTACGATGGTTGATACCTCTATCAATAGGTTTTGGGACCTGTAATTGCTGTGACAATTTTCATTTTGATTGCTCGATTATTTCTAAACGTTTCTTAGAAAATTCAATTTTATTGAAAATCAACTGTGCTATATATAGCCCACAAGTTTTTGGGCGGCAAAAATCTAAAATTGTCCGATTACGATGGTTGATACCTCTATCAAATGTTTCGGGACCTGTAATTACTGTGACAATTTTCATTTTGATTGCTCGATTATTTCTAAACGTTTCTTAGAAAATTCAATTTTATTGAAAATCAACTGTGCTATAGCCCACAAGTTTTTGGGCGGCAAAAATTTAAAATGGTCCGATTACGATGGTTGATACCTCTATCAATAGGTTTTGGGACCTGTAATTGCTGTGACAATTTTCATTTTGATTGCTCGATTATTTCTAAACGTTTCTTAGAAAATTCAATTTTATTGAAAATCAACTGTGCTATAGCCCACAAGTTTTTGGGCGGCAAAAATCTAAAATTGTCCGATTACGATGGTTGATACCTCTATCAAATGTTTCGGGACCTGTAATTGCTGTGACAATTTTCAGTTTGATTTCTCGATTATTTCTAAACGTTTCTTAGAAAATTCAATTTTATTGAAAATCAACTGTGCTATAGCCCACAAGTTTTTGGGCGGCAAAAATCTAAAATGGTCCGATTACGATGGTTGATACCTCTATCAATAGGTTTCGGGACCTGTAATTGCTGTGACAATTTTCATTTTGATTGCTCGATTATTTCTAAACGTTTCTTAGAAAATTCAATTTTATTGAAAATCAACTGTGCTATATATAGCCCACAAGTTTTTGGGCGGCAAAAATCTAAAATTGTCCGATTACGATGGTTGATACCTCTATCAAATGTTTCGGGACCTGTAATTACTGTGACAATTTTCATTTTGATTGCTCGATTATTTCTAAACGTTTCTTAGAAAATTCAATTTTATTGAAAATCAACTGTGCTATAGCCCACAAGTTTTTGGGCGGCAAAAATTTAAAATGGTCCGATTACGATGGTTGATACCTCTATCAATAGGTTTTGGGACCTGTAATTGCTGTGACAATTTTCATTTTGATTGCTCGATTATTTCTAAACGTTTCTTAGAAAATTCAATTTTATTGAAAATCAACTGTGCTATAGCCCACAAGTTTTTGGGCGGCAAAAATCTAAAATTGTCCGATTACGATGGTTGATACCTCTATCAAATGTTTCGGGACCTGTAATTGCTGTGACAATTTTCATTTTGATTGCTCGATTATTTCTAAACGTTTCTTAGAAAATTCAATTTTATTGAAAATCAACTGTGCTTTAGCCCACAAGTTTTTGGGCGGCAAAAATCTAAAATTGTCCGATTACGATGGTTGATACCTCTATCAAATGTTTCGGGACCTGTAATTGCTGTGACAATTTTCAGTTTGATTTCTCGATTATTTCTAAACGTTTCTTAGAAAATTCAATTTTATTGAAAATCAACTGTGCTATAGCCCACAAGTTTTTGGGCGGCAAAAATCTAAAATGGTCCGATTACGATGGTTGATACCTCTATCAATAGGTTTCGGGACCTGTAATTGCTGTGACAATTTTCATTTTGATTGCTCGATTATTTCTAAACGTTTCTTAGAAAATTCAATTTTATTGAAAATCAACTGTGCTATATATAGCCCACAAGTTTTTGGGCGGCAAAAATCTAAAATTGTCCGATTACGATGGTTGATACCTCTATCAAATGTTTCGGGACCTGTAATTACTGTGACAATTTTCATTTTGATTGCTCGATTATTTCTAAACGTTTCTTAGAAAATTCAATTTTATTGAAAATCAACTGTGCTATAGCCCACAAGTTTTTGGGCGGCAAAAATTTAAAATGGTCCGATTACGATGGTTGATACCTCTATCAATAGGTTTTGGGACCTGTAATTGCTGTGACAATTTTCATTTTGATTGCTCGATTATTTCTAAACGTTTCTTAGAAAATTCAATTTTATTGAAAATCAACTGTGCTATAGCCCACAAGTTTTTGGGCGGCAAAAATCTAAAATGGTCCGATTACGATGGTTGATACCTCTATCAATAGGTTTCGGGACCTGTAATTGCTGTGACAATTTTCATTTTGATTGCTCGATTATTTCTAAACGTTTCTTAGAAAATTCAATTTTATTGAAAATCAACTGTGCTATAGCCCACAAGTTTTTGGGCGGCAAAAATTTAAAATGGTCCGATTACGATGGTTGATACCTCTATAAATAGGTTTTGGGACCTGTAATTGCTGTGACAATTTTCATTTTGATTGCTCGATTATTTCTAAACGTTTCTTAGAAAATTCAATTTTATTGAAAATCAACTGTGCTATAGCCCACAAGTTTTTGGGCGGCAAAAATCTAAAATGGTCCGATTACGATGGTTGATACCTCTATCAATAGGTTTTGGGACCTGTAATTGCTGTGACAATTTTCATTTTGATTGCTCGATTATTTCTAAACGTTTCTTAGAAAATTCAATTTTATTGAAAATCAACTGTGCTATAGCCCACAAGTTTTTGGGCGGCAAAAATCTAAAATTGTCCGATTACGATGGTTGATACCTCTCTCAAATGTTTCGGGACCTGTAATTGCTGTGACAATTTTCATTTTGATTGCTCGATTATTTCTAAACGTTTCTTAGAAAATTCAATTTTATTGAAAATCAACTGTGCTATAGCCCACAAGTTTTTGGGCGGCAAAAATCTAAAATGGTCCGATTACGATGGTTGATACCTCTATCAATAGGTTTTGGGACCTGTAATTGCTGTGACAATTTTCATTTTGATTGCTCGATTATTTCTAAACGTTTCTTAGAAAATTCAATTTTATTGAAAATCAACTGTGCTATAGCCCACAAGTTTTTGGGCGGCAAAAATCTAAAATTGTCCGATTACGATGGTTGATACCTCTCTCAAATGTTTCGGGACCTGTAATTGCAGTGACAATTTTCATTTTGATTGCTCGATTATTTCTAAACGTTTCTTAGAAAATTCAATTTTATTGAAAATCAACTGTGCTATAGCCCACAAGTTTTTGGGCGGCAAAAATCTAAAATGGTCCGATTACGATGGTTGATACCTCTATCAATAGGTTTTGGGACCTGTAATTGCTGTGACAATTTTCATTTTGATTGCTCGATTATTTCTAAACGTTTATTAGAAAATTCAATTTTATTGAAAATCAACTGTGCTATATATAGCCCACAAGTTTTTGGGCGGCAAAAATCTAAAATTGTCCGATCACGATGGTTGATACCTCTATCAAATGTTTCGGGACCTGTAATTACTGTGACAATTTTCATTTTGATTGCTCGATTATTTCTAAACGTTTCTTAGAAAATTCAATTTTATTGAAAATCAACTGTGCTATAGCCCACAAGTTTTTGGGCGGCAAAAATTTAAAATGGTCCGATTACGATGGTTGATACCTCTATCAATAGGTTTTGGGACCTGTAATTGCTGTGACAATTTTCATTTTGATTGCTCGATTATTTCTAAACGTTTCTTAGAAAATTCAATTTTATTGAAAATCAACTGTGCTATAGCCCACAAGTTTTTGGGCGGCAAAAATCTAAAATTGTCCGATTACGATGGTTGATACCTCTATCAAATGTTTCGGGACCTGTAATTGCTGTGACAATTTTCAGTTTGATTTCTCGATTATTTCTAAACGTTTCTTAGAAAATTCAATTTTATTGAAAATCAACTGTGCTATAGCCCACAAGTTTTTGGGCGGCAAAAATCTAAAATGGTCCGATTACGATGGTTGATACCTCTATCAATAGGTTTCGGGACCTGTAATTGCTGTGACAATTTTCATTTTGATTGCTCGATTATTTCTAAACGTTTCTTAGAAAATTCAATTTTATTGAAAATCAACTGTGCTATAGCCCACAAGTTTTTGGGCGGCAAAAATTTAAAATGGTCCGATTACGATGGTTGATACCTCTATCAATAGGTTTTGGGACCTGTAATTGCTGTGACAATTTTCATTTTGATTGCTCGATTATTTCTAAACGTTTCTTAGAAAATTCAATTTTATTGAAAATCAACTGTGCTATAGCCCACAAGTTTTTGGGCGGCAAAAATCTAAAATGGTCCGATTACGATGGTTGATACCTCTATCAATAGGTTTCGGGACCTGTAATTGCTGTGACAATTTTCATTTTGATTTCTCGATTATATCTATACGTTTCTTAGAAAATTCAATTTTATTGAAAATCAACTGTGCTATAGCCCACAAGTTTTTGGGCGGCAAAAATTTAAAATGGTCCGATTACGATGGTTGATACCTCTATCAATAGGTTTTGGGACCTGTAATTGCTGTGACAATTTTCATTTTGATTGCTCGATTATTTCTAAACGTTTCTTAGAAAATTCAATTTTATTGAAAATCAACTGTGCTATATAGCCCACAAGTTTTTGGGCGGCAAAAATTTAAAATGGTCCGATTACGATGGTTGATACCTCTATCAATAGGTTTTGGGACCTGTAATTGCTGTGACAATTTTCATTTTGATTGCTCGATTATTTCTAAACGTTTCTTAGAAAATTCAATTTTATTGAAAATCAACTGTGCTATAGCCCACAAGTTTTTGGGCGGCAAAAATCTAAGATGGTCCGATTACGATGGTTGATACCTCTATCTATAGGTTTCGGGACTGTAATTGCTGTGACAATTTTCATTTTGATTGCTCGATTATTTCTAAACGTTTCTTAGAAAATTCAATTTTATTGAAAATCAACTGTGCTATAGCCCACAAGTTTTTGGGCGGCAAAAATCTAAAATTGTCCGATTACGATGGTTGATACCTCTATCAAATGTTTCGGGACCTGTTATTGCTGTGACAATTTTCATTTTGATTGCTCGATTATTTCTAAACGTTTCTTAGAAAATTCAATTTTATTGAAAATCAACTGTGCTATAGCCCACAAGTTTTTGGGCGGCAAAAATCTAAAATGGTCCGATTACGATGGTTGATACCTCTATCAATAGGTTTCGGGACCTGTAATTGCTGTGAAAATTTTCATTTTGATTTCTCGATTATATCTAAACGTTTCTTAGAAAATTCAATTTTATTGAAAATCAACCGTGCTATAGCCCACAAGTTTTTGGGCGGCAAAAATTTAAAATGGTCCGATTACGATGGTTGATACCTCTATCAATAGGTTTTGGGACCTGTAATTGCTGTGACAATTTTCATTTTGATTGCTCGATTATTTCTAAACGTTTCTTAGAAAATTCAATTTTATTGAAAATCAACTGTGCTATAGCCCACAAGTTTTTGGGCGGCAAAAATTTAAAATGGTCCGATTACGATGGTTGATACCTCTATCAATAGGTTTTGGGACCTGTAATTGCTGTGACAATTTTCATTTTGATTGCTCGATTATTTCTAAACGTTTCTTAGAAAATTCAATTTTATTGAAAATCAACTGTGCTATAGCCCACAAGTTTTTGGGCGGCAAAAATCTAAAATGGTCCGATTACGATGGTTGGTACCTCTATCAATAGGTTTCGGGACCTGTAATTGCTGTGACAATTTTCATTTTGATTGCTCGATTATTTCTAAACGTTTCTTAGAAAATTCAATTTTATTGAAAATCAACTGTGCTATAGCCCACAAGTTTTTGGGCGGCAAAAATCTAAAATGGTCCGATTACGATGGTTGATACCTCTATCAATAGGTTTCGGGACCTGTAATTGCTGTGACAATTTTCATTTTGATTGCTCGATTATTTCTAAACGTTTCTTAGAAAATTCAATTTTATTGAAAATCAACTGTGCTATAGCCCACAAGTTTTTGGGCGGCAAAAATCTAAAATGGTCCGATTACGATGGTTGATACCTCTATCAATAGGTTTTGGGACCTGTAATTGCTGTGACAATTTTCATTTTGATTGCTCGATTATTTCTAAACGTTTCTTAGAAAATTCAATTTGATTGAAAATCAACTGTGCTATAGCCCACAAGTTTTTGGGCGGCAAAAATTTAAAATGGTCCGATTACGATGGTTGATACCTCTATCAATAGGTTTTGGGACCTGTAATTGCTGTGACAATTTTCATTTTGATTGCTCGATTATTTCTAAACGTTTCTTAGAAAATTCAATTTTATTGAAAATCAACTGTGCTATAGCCCACAAGTTTTTGGGCGGCAAAAATCTAAAATGGTCCGATTACGATGGTTGATACCTCTATCAATAGGTTTTGGGACCTGTAATTACTGTGACAATTTTCATTTTGATTGCTCGATTATTTCTAAACGTTTCTTAGAAAATTCAATTTTATTGAAAATCAACTGTGCTATAGCCCACAAGTTTTTGGGCGGCAAAAATCTAAAATGGTCCGATTACGATGGTTGATACCTCTATCAATAGGTTTCGGGACCTGTAATTGCTGTGATAATTTTCATTTTGATTTCTCGATTATTTCTAAACGTTTCTTAGAAAATTCAATTTTATTGAAAATCAACCGTGCTATAGCCCACAAGTTTTTGGGCGGCAAAAATTTAAAATGGTCCGATTACGATGGTTGATACCTCTATCAATAGGTTTTGGGACCTGTAATTGCTGTGACAATTGTTATTTTGATTGCTCGATTATTTCTAAACGTTTCTTAGAAAATTCAATTTTATTGAAAATCAACTGTGCTATAGCCCACAAGTTTTTGGGCGGCAAAAATCTAAAATGGTCCGATTACGATGGTTGATACCTCTATCAATAGGTTTTGGGACCTGTAATTACTGTGACAATTTTCATTTTGATTGCTCGATTATTTCTAAACGTTTCTTAGAAAATTCAATTTTATTGAAAATTATCTGTGCTATAGCCCACAAGTTTTTGGGTGGCAAAAATCCAAAATGGTCCGATTACGATGGTTGATACCTCTATCAATAGGTTTCGGGACCTGTAATTGCTGTGACAATTTTCATTTTGATTGCTCGATTATTTCTAAACGTTTCTTAGAAAATTCAATTTTATTGAAAATCAACTGTGCTATAGCCCACAAGTTTTTGGGCGGCAAAAATCTAAAATGGTCCGATTACGATGGTTGATACCTCTATCAATAGGTTTTGGGACCTGTAATTGCTGTGACAATTTTCATTTTGATTGCTCGATTATTTCTAAACGTTTCTTAGAAAATTCAATTTTATTGAAAATCAACTGTGCTATAGCCCACAAGTTTTTGGGCGGCAAAAATTTAAAATGGTCCGATTACGATGGTTGATACTTCTATCAATATGTTTTGGGACCTGTAATTGCTGTGACAATTTGCATTTTGATTTCTCGATTATTTCTAAACATTTCTTAGAAAACTCAATTTTATTGAAAATTAACTGTGCTATAGCCCACAAGTTTTTGGGCGGCAAAAATCTAAAATGGTCCGATTACGATGGTTGATACCTCTATCAAATGTTTCGGGACCTGTAATTGCTGTGACAATTTTCATTTTGATTGCTCGATTATTTCTAAACGTTTCTTAGAAAATTCAATTTTATTGAAAATCAACTGTGCTATAGCCCACAAGTTTTTGGGCGGCAAAAATCTAAAATGGTCCGATTACGATGGTTGATACCTCTATCAATAGGTTTCGGGACCTGTAATTGCTGTGACAATTTTCATTTTGATTGCTCGATTATTTCTAAACGTTTCTTAGAAAATTCAATTTTATTGAAAATCAACTGTGCTATAGCCCACAAGTTTTTGGGCGGCAAAAATCTAAAATGGTCCGATTACGATGGTTAATACCTCTATCAATAGGTTTTGGGACCTGTAATTGCTGTGACAATTTTCATTTGGATTGCTCGATTATTTCTAAACGTTTCTTAGAAAATTCAATTTTATTGAAAATCAACTGTGCTATAGCCCACAAGTTTTTGGGCGGCAAAAATCTAAAATGGTCCGATTACGATGGTTGATACCTCTATCAAATGTTTCGGGACCTGTAATTGCTGTGACAATTTTCATTTTGATTGCTCGATTATTTCTAAGCGTTTCTTAGAAAATTCAATTTTATTGAAAATCAACTGTGCTATAGCCCACAAGTTTTTGGGCGGCAAAAATCTAAAATGGTCCGATTACGATGGTTGATACCTCTATCAATAGGTTTTGGGACCTGTAACTGCTGTGACAATTTTCATTTTGATTGCTCGATTATTTCTAAACGTTTCTTAGAAAATTCAATTTTATTGAAAATCAACTGTGCTATATCCCACAAGTTTTTGGGCGGCAAAAATCTAAAATGGTCCGATTACGATGGTTGATACCTCTATCAAAAGGTTTCGGAACCTGTTATTGCTGTGACAATTTTCATTTTGATTGCTCGATTATTTCTAAACGTTTCTTAGAAAATTCAATTTTATTGAAAATCAACTGTGCTAACAAGTTTTTGGGCGGCAAAAATCTAAAATGGTCCGATTACGATGGTTGATACCTCTATCAATAGGTTTTGGGACCTGTAATTGCTGTGACAATTTTCATTTTGATTGCTCGATTATTTCTAAACGTTTCTTAGAAAATTCAATTTTATTGAAAATCAACTGTGCTATAGCCCACAAGTTTTTGGGCGGCAAAAATCTAAAATGGTCCGATTACGATGGTTGATACCTCTATCAATAGGTTTCGGGACCAGTAATTGCTGTGACAATTTTCATTTTGATTGCTCGATTATTTCTAAACGTTTCTTAGAAAATTCAATTTTATTGAAAATCAACTGTGCTATAGCCCACAAGTTTTTGGGCGGCAAAAATCTAAAATGGTCCGATTACGATGGTTGATACCTCTATCAATAGGTTTTGGGACCTGTAATTGCTTTGACAATTTTCATTTTGATTGCTCGATTATTTCTAAACGTTTCTTAGAAAATTCAATTTTATTGAAAATCAACTGTGCTATAGCCCACAAGTTTTTGGGCGGCAAAAATTTAAAATGGTCCGATTACGATGGTTGCTACCTCTATCAAAAGGTTTCGGGACCTGTTATTGCTGTGACAATTTTCATTTTGATTGCTCGATTATTTCTAAACGTTTCTTAGAAAATTCAATTTTATTGAAAATCAACTGTGCTACAGCCCACAAGTTTTTGGGCGGCAAAAATCTAAAATGGTCCGATTACGATGGTTGATACCTCTATCAATAGGTTTCGGGACCTGTAATTGCAGTGACAATTTTCATTTTGATTGCTCGGTTATTTCTAAACGTTTCTTAGAAAATTCAATTTTATTGAAAATCAACTGTGCTATAGCCCACAAGTTTTTGGGCGGCAAAAATCTAAAATGGTCCGATTACGATGGTTGATACCTCTATCAAAAGGTTTCGGGACCTGTTATTGCTGTGACAATTTTCATTTTGATTGCTCGATTATTTCTAAACGTTTCTTAGAAAATTCAATTTTATTGAAAATCAACTGTGCTATAGCCCACAAGTTTTTGGGCGGCAAAAATCTAAAATGGTCCGATTACGATGGTTGATACCTCTATCAAAAGGTTTCGGGACCTGTTATTGCTGTGACAATTTTCATTTTGATTGCTCGATTATTTCTAAACGTTTCTTAGAAAATTCAATTTTATTGAAAATCAACTGTGCTACAGCCCACAAGTTTTTGGGCGGCAAAAATCTAAAATGGTCCGATTACGATGGTTGATACCTCTATCAAAAGGTTTCGGGACCTGTTATTGCTGTGACAATTTTCATTTTGATTGCTCGATTATTTCTAAACGTTTCTTAGAAAATTCAATTTTATTGAAAATCAACTGTGCTATAGCCCACAAGTTTTTGGGCGGCAAAAATCTAAAATGGTCCGATTACGATGGTTGATACCTCTATCAAAAGGTTTCGGGACCTGTTATTGCTGTGACAATTTTCATTTTGATTGCTCGATTATTTCTAAACGTTTCTTAGAAAATTCAATTTTATTGAAAATCAACTGTGCTATAGCCCACAAGTTTTTGGGCGGCAAAAATCTAAAATGGTCCGATTACGATGGTTGATACCTCTATCAAATGTTTCGGGACCTGTTATTGCTGTGACAATTTTCATTTTGATTGCTCGATTATTTCTAAACGTTTCTTAGAAAATTCAATTTTATTGAAAATCAACTGTGCTACAGCCCACAAGTTTTTGGGCGGCAAAAATCTAAAATGGTCCGATTACGATGGTTGATACCTCTATCAAAAGGTTTCGGGACCTGTTATTGCTGTGACAATTTTCATTTTGATTGCTCGATTATTTCTAAACGTTTCTTAGAAAATTCAATTTTATTGAAAATCAACTGTGCTACAGCCCACAAGTTTTTGGGCGGCAAAAATCTAAAATGGTCCGATTACGATGGTTGATACCTCTATCAATAGGTTTTGGGACCTGTAATTGCTTTGACAATTTTCATTTTGATTGCTCGATTATTTCTAAACGTTTCTTAGAAAATTCAATTTTATTGAAAATCAACTGTGCTATAGCCCACAAGTTTTTGGGCGGCAAAAATTTAAAATGGTCCGATTACGATGGTTGCTACCTCTATCAAAAGGTTTCGGGACCTGTTATTGCTGTGACAATTTTCATTTTGATTGCTCGATTATTTCTAAACGTTTCTTAGAAAATTCAATTTTATTGAAAATCAACTGTGCTACAGCCCACAAGTTTTTGGGCGGCAAAAATCTAAAATGGTCCGATTACGATGGTTGATACCTCTATCAATAGGTTTTGGGACCTGTAATTGCTGTGACAATTTTCATTTTGATTGCTCGATTATTTCTAAACGTTTCTTAGAAAATTCAATTTTATTGAAAATCAACTGTGCTATAGCCCACAAGTTTTTGGGCGGCAAAAATCTAAAATTGTCCGATTACGATGGTTGATACCTCTATCAAATGTTTCGGGACCTGTAATTGCTGTGACAATTTTCATTTTGATTGCTCGATTATTTCTAAACGTTTCTTAGAAAATTCAATTTTATTGAAAATCAACTGTGCTATAGCCCACAAGTTTTTGGGCGGCAAAAATCTAAAATGGTCCGATTACGATGGTTGATACCTCTATCAATAGGTTTTGGGACCTGTAATTGCTGTGACAATTTTCATTTTGATTTCTCGATTATTTCTAAACGTTTCTTAGAAAATTCAATTTTATTGAAAATCAACTGTGCTATAGCCCACAAGTTTTTGGGCGGCAAAAATCTAAAATTGTCCGATTACGATGGTTGATACCTCTATCAAATGTTTCGGGACCTGTAATTGCTGTGACAATTTTCATTTTGATTGCTCGATTATTTCTAAACGTTTCTTAGAAAATTCAATTTTATTGAAAATCAACTGTGCTATAGCCCACAAGTTTTTGGGCGGCAAAAATCTAAAATGGTCCGATTACGATGGTTGATACCTCTATCAATAGGTTTTGGGACCTGTAATTGCTGTGACAATTTTCATTTTGATTGCTCGATTATTTCTAAACGTTTCTTAGAAAATTCAATTTTATTGAAAATCAACTGTGCTATAGCCCACAAGTTTTTGGGCGGCAAAAATCTAAAATGGTCCGATTACGATGGTTGATACCTCTATCAATAGGTTTTGGGACCTGTAATTGCTGTGACAATTTTCATTTTGATTGCTCGATTATTTCTAAACGTTTCTTAGAAAATTCAATTTTATTGAAAATCAACTGTGCTATAGCCCACAAGTTTTTGGGCGGCAAAAATCTAAAATTGTCCGATTACGATGGTTGATACCTCTATCAAATGTTTCGGGACCTGTAATTGCTGTGACAATTTTCATTTTGATTGCTCGATTATTTCTAAACGTTTCTTAGAAAATTCAATTTTATTGAAAATCAACTGTGCTATAGCCCACAAGTTTTTGGGCGGCAAAAATCTAAAATTGTCCGATTACGATGGTTGATACCTCTATCAAATGTTTCGGGACCTGTAATTGCTGTGACAATTTTCATTTTGATTGCTCGATTATTTCTAAACGTTTCTTAGAAAATTCAATTTTATTGAAAACCAACTGTGCTATAGCCCACAAGTTTTTGGGCGGCAAAAATCTAAAATGGTCCGATTACGATGGTTGATACCTCTATCAATAGGTTTTGGGACCTGTAATTGCTGTGACAATTTTCATTTTGATTGCTCGATTATTTCTAAACGTTTCTTAGAAAATTCAATTTTATTGAAAATCAACTGTGCTACAGCCCACAAGTTTTTGGGCGGCAAAAATCTAAAATGGTCCGATTACGATGGTTGATACCTCTATCAATAGGTTTCGGGACCTGTAATTGCAGTGACAATTTTCATTTTGATTGCTCGGTTATTTCTAAACGTTTCTTAGAAAATTCAATTTTATTGAAAACCAACTGTGCTATAGCCCACAAGTTTTTGGGCGGCAAAAATCTAAAATGGTCCGATTACGATGGTTGATACCTCTATCAATAGGTTTCGGGACCTGTAATTGCTGTGACAATTTTCATTTTGATTGCTCGATTATTTCTAAACGTTTCTTAGAAAATTCAATTTTATTGAAAATCAACTGTGCTACAGCCCACAAGTTTTTGGGCGGCAAAAATCTAAAATGGTCCGATTACGATGGTTGATACCTCTATCAATAGGTTTCGGGACCTGTAATTGCAGTGACAATTTTCATTTTGATTGCTCGGTTATTTCTAAACGTTTCTTAGAAAATTCAATTTTATTGAAAATCAACTGTGCTATAGCCCACAAGTTTTTGGGCGGCAAAAATTTAAAATGGTCCGATTACGATGGTTGCTACCTCTATCAAAAGGTTTCGGGACCTGTTATTGCTGTGACAATTTTCATTTTGATTGCTCGATTATTTCTAAACGTTTCTTAGAAAATTCAATTTTATTGAAAATCAACTGTGCTACAGCCCACAAGTTTTTGGGCGGCAAAAATCTAAAATGGTCCGATTACGATGGTTGATACCTCTATCAATAGGTTTCGGGACCTGTAATTGCTGTGACAATTTTCATTTTGATTGCTCGATTATTTCTAAACGTTTCTTAGAAAATTCAATTTTATTGAAAATCAACTGTGCTACAGCCCACAAGTTTTTGGGCGGCAAAAATCTAAAATGGTCCGATTACGATGGTTGATACCTCTATCAATAGGTTTCGGGACCTGTAATTGCAGTGACAATTTTCATTTTGATTGCTCGATTATTTCTAAACGTTTCTTAGAAAATTCAATTTTATTGAAAATCAACTGTGCTATAGCCCACAAGTTTTTGGGCGGCAAAAATTTAAAATGGTCCGATTACGATGGTTGCTACCTCTATCAAAAGGTTTCGGGACCTGTTATTGCTGTGACAATTTTCATTTTGATTGCTCGATTATTTCTAAACGTTTCTTAGAAAATTCAATTTTATTGAAAATCAACTGTGCTACAGCCCACAAGTTTTTGGGCGGCAAAAATCTAAAATGGTCCGATTACGATGGTTGATACCTCTATCAATAGGTTTCGGGACCTGTAATTGCAGTGACAATTTTCATTTTGATTGCTCGGTTATTTCTAAACGTTTCTTAGAAAATTCAATTTTATTGAAAATCAACTGTGCTATAGCCCACAAGTTTTTGGGCGGCAAAAATCTAAAATGGTCCGATTACGATGGTTGATACCTCTATCAAAAGGTTTCGGGACCTGTTATTGCTGTGACAATTTTCATTTTGATTGCTCGATTATTTCTAAACGTTTCTTAGAAAATTCAATTTTATTGAAAATCAACTGTGCTATAGCCCACAAGTTTTTGGGCGGCAAAAATCTAAAATGGTCCGATTACGATGGTTGATACCTCTATCAAATGTTTCGGGACCTGTTATTGCTGTGACAATTTTCATTTTGATTGCTCGATTATTTCTAAACGTTTCTTAGAAAATTCAATTTTATTGAAAATCAACTGTGCTACAGCCCACAAGTTTTTGGGCGGCAAAAATCTAAAATGGTCCGATTACGATGGTTGATACCTCTATCAAAAGGTTTCGGGACCTGTTATTGCTGTGACAATTTTCATTTTGATTGCTCGATTATTTCTAAACGTTTCTTAGAAAATTCAATTTTATTGAAAATCAACTGTGCTACAGCCCACAAGTTTTTGGGCGGCAAAAATCTAAAATGGTCCGATTACGATGGTTGATACCTCTATCAATAGGTTTTGGGACCTGTAATTGCTTTGACAATTTTCATTTTGATTGCTCGATTATTTCTAAACGTTTCTTAGAAAATTCAATTTTATTGAAAATCAACTGTGCTATAGCCCACAAGTTTTTGGGCGGCAAAAATTTAAAATGGTCCGATTACGATGGTTGCTACCTCTATCAAAAGGTTTCGGGACCTGTTATTGCTGTGACAATTTTCATTTTGATTGCTCGATTATTTCTAAACGTTTCTTAGAAAATTCAATTTTATTGAAAATCAACTGTGCTACAGCCCACAAGTTTTTGGGCGGCAAAAATCTAAAATGGTCCGATTACGATGGTTGATACCTCTATCAATAGGTTTCGGGACCTGTAATTGCAGTGACAATTTTCATTTTGATTGCTCGATTATTTCTAAACGTTTCTTAGAAAATTCAATTTTATTGAAAATCAACTGTGCTACAGCCCACAAGTTTTTGGGCGGCAAAAATCTAAAATGGTCCGATTACGATGGTTGATACCTCTATCAATAGGTTTCGGGACCTGTAATTGCTGTGACAATTTTCATTTTGATTGCTCGATTATTTCTAAACGTTTCTTAGAAAATTCAATTTTATTGAAAATCAACTGTGCTACAGCCCACAAGTTTTTGGGCGGCAAAAATCTAAAATGGTCCGATTACGATGGTTGATACCTCTATCAATAGGTTTCGGGACCTGTAATTGCAGTGACAATTTTCATTTTGATTGCTCGATTATTTCTAAACGTTTCTTAGAAAATTCAATTTTATTGAAAATCAACTGTGCTATAGCCCACAAGTTTTTGGGCGGCAAAAATCTAAAATGGTCCGATTACGATGGTTGATACCTCTATCAAAAGGTTTCGGGACCTGTTATTGCTGTGACAATTTTCATTTTGATTGCTCGATTATTTCTAAACGTTTCTTAGAAAATTCAATTTTATTGAAAATCAACTGTGCTATAGCCCACAAGTTTTTGGGCGGCAAAAATCTAAAATGGTCCGATTACGATGGTTGATACCTCTATCAAAAGTTTTCGGGACCTGTTATTGCTGTGACAATTTTCATTTTGATTGCTCGATTATTTCTAAACGTTTCTTAGAAAATTCAATTTTATTGAAAATCAACTGTGCTATAGCCCACAAGTTTTTGGGCGGCAAAAATCTAAAATGGTCCGATTACGATGGTTGATACCTCTATCAAATGTTTCGGGACCTGTTATTGCTGTGACAATTTTCATTTTGATTGCTCGATTATTTCTAAACGTTTCTTAGAAAATTCAATTTTATTGAAAATCAACTGTGCTACAGCCCACAAGTTTTTGGGCGGCAAAAATCTAAAATGGTCCGATTACGATGGTTGATACCTCTATCAATAGGTTTTGGGACCTGTAATTGCTTTGACAATTTTCATTTTGATTGCTCGATTATTTCTAAACGTTTCTTAGAAAATTCAATTTTATTGAAAATCAACTGTGCTATAGCCCACAAGTTTTTGGGCGGCAAAAATTTAAAATGGTCCGATTACGATGGTTGCTACCTCTATCAAAAGGTTTCGGGACCTGTTATTGCTGTGACAATTTTCATTTTGATTGCTCGATTATTTCTAAACGTTTCTTAGAAAATTCAATTTTATTGAAAATCAACTGTGCTACAGCCCACAAGTTTTTGGGCGGCAAAAATCTAAAATGGTCCGATTACGATGGTTGATACCTCTATCAATAGGTTTCGGG